>MIEF01006080.1:0-104531 GCA_001870725.1 Taenia solium | reverse complement strand
GTGGAGGAAGGAAAACCGCCAGATGGCATAATTGAAACCAATGGACGGGAGCGGCACCAGGGACGGTGCTCAAAAAAGGAGGGGGCTGTGTAATAATTGTGGTGTTTATATGCGCTATGTAGGTGAGAGGCGGGAACACAAGATCCACGTGGCCGCAGAAGAGCTCGCTTCTCCGCCTGGGTCGGAGTCACATCTCCAGTAGATCGACTGTATTAACCACCTTGTATTCTTAAATAAAGAAATGGGCAAAAGAACTCGTCCTTCTCATACCAAGGTGGAAAGGAAGGAAGAGGAGGAACGGGAGAATCCCGCTACAGTCATACCACGGGAGTAGCTTAGGGGTTTTTCCTTACCTTAGTAGTATGCGTCCTTCCAAGATACTTTGGCTTTTTGCGGACACAGATAGACTCTGAATGCCAAAGTTGAATTTTGTCATCTGTAGACACTCCATGGATGCTTAAATTAGTGTGGATACAAGGTAAAATGTGCTGGCCATATACCTGTCCTCCTTAGGATCTGTGGAAAGTGGCACCATATCATTGATGGTCTGCAGTAGGTAGACACCCCAAATGCAAGGCGTACTAGTGTGTTTGGTATTGTGCATTCAGGACGTTTTGCCTTCCAAAGGATAACGTTCCCAATTTAGCACTAAAAAGTACTGGATGCACTGGTGCTACCTCGTGTGTAGATGCTGGGGATGTCTAGAACCCCAAGGAACGTTCCTGTTTCGCTTCTCCAAGAATACTTATTTTGAGTCTAGTTTATGGCCGATCCATAACTGGTGAGCATTCGCGCCCCCGGTTAATGTATTATTGGCAAACATAAGGGCACGGCCCATCAAAATACTATGAGTGAACGGAGACAGGGCTACTTCATCTAGCACCCACTCACATACACTCCTTACGCTCATGTCCTATGTGAAATCGAGCCATGTGTGCAATAAACTTTAAATCAGACTCCCACTATCCTGAGAGACAAGCAGATTGACAGATAGAAGGATGGGTCTGTAGACAGATGGATGCTTTTTTTTCTTTTAGAGAGACTCAATCACAGTTTACATCTTCCTTAAAGTAATTTTCAAAACAACGAAGACGCCTCTGGTACTTTCTTTCCTCATGGAAACATGGCAGCTAAAAGGAGAAAGTGCCGTCTTAAACGGCTAGACTTGAGCCATTTTTGTTGCCTCAATAACCATTGATTACCTTATCCGTGTTTGCGCAAACCGTACTTTTAGAAGTGATTTGAGGAAGGTTAACAGGCTTCAGATTCGTGTCTCGCTGCCACTCAAACTGTCTGTGTTTCACAAACCAATTGTAGGTTCCAACGCTGAAACAAACACAAGACATAAACTCAGCTTTATTTCCTAAAATGTTGACTGAAACTTGCCTGCCTACCTTGGGACGTTTTTGCCTCTGGGATCTTCTGGGAAATCTCGGGGGCATTTTTGATTGAAAGGATATAGGTTTTGCTTGAATGAAGTTGGCGCACTGATGTCCCTTTGGTATTCAGTTGGACCCGGAACATCATTCTTTTAATAAAAAGATGTGCATAGTTCATAAGTCCTAAAATACATTTGCCTTAAATTCCCTATACTCACATAAATATATTGTGTAGACATTTCAAGATTTTATTTCAGCAATAACTAGCACAGATAAAGTAGATAACTTTATTCTCCACAACCCTACTCAAGTGAAACCACCTATCATTTTGTTATAAAAACCCCTCCTTGATTTAATTATTAGAATTTTTAACAACCTAAAAACTCACCGGTCTTCGAGTTTCACGCTGAGACGTAGACCAGCCTTTTGCATTAGATGATCTGCTATGCAGATTGTAGGCTATTGTATTATACTATAAAATGTATCTCCACTATCAAAGCGAGTACCTCCATGTTGTAGGTACCAGGACCCAAGTTTGGACGCTCATTTTTAAATGGATATAAGATTCCGAGTCTACTAGGGACCGTTTTCACAGCAAAAGTTTTGCGTTCACTACAGGTTCCAAAGTTAAACATACTTTTTCTTTTACTAAAAATAGCTAAAATGCAAATTCTACACTTTACCAGTGCTAGCTTTTACCCTTTATTTAAAAAGGTGAGCATCAGGTGTTAAAGCTTGACGTAATGGTTTTGGGGGCGTCACGGTTCCTATTTTCAAGCTCTGAAATGCGGTTCATTTCAATGTCTCAAAAGTGCATTCCTTACACCTATATGCCTAATTGTGTGCACAAAGTGTGTAGAGCTTAGAGTAAGAAATGACATTCAGTTTTAAATCGACAGATGGCATAAACAAAAGGTGGGATATTATTTACCAGACAGTCTATTTAAAATTTGTAACCACACAAAATGAGGAGCGCACTACACGTGTGATTCACTTAAAAAATTACACCGATTTGCAAGCATATTATAAAAACGTGAATACAGTCCCGATAAAAAAACTCCCTAAATTAAGACCTACAAATTCAGTTGATATAAAGATTTTCACAAGTATCCGAAAAACAGACTCAACTAATTTTGTTCATAAATAGTAATTTGCTTTTTTGCGACAAAAGCTAGTTGAAGTATCAAACAATGGCTGTACGTAAGGCTCAAGAAGATTAACAGACGCTTGATCATGCGACGGAAACCCTTCTTGGTTAGTTGTCAAACACTATAATTAAGGCTAGCTGCCCTAATAGTGTTGAGGGCTAAATGCTTACAATTTCACAAACACGAATCGAAGCAGTTACAAGCTAAGCAGCCTGAATTATCTGCATGGAGTAATTATTGCAGGTATTAAAAATGTTGGAGCAATTTGAGTGCTTTTTGCAAGTTAGGTTACTCTGGTACAAAATATGAGAATAGTTAACTCTATAAATGATCAAATTTACCCACAACTTTTGACAAAATCTCATCGCTGCTACCATCGTTCATTTAGGTGTTCAAACACAGCGTAAACTCAAATCGTCACAACCACAAGGTCAGCAGAAATCATTCGAAGTACTAAAAAGTTATCGGTTTTTTACGGATACGTTGCTAAATAACATGAGTTGCATAGTTAAAAAAGAAAAGTTATCACTAAGAACACATGGTCTTAGATACTAAAACTGATATTAACAAGTCTTAAGAATGTGATCACAGATCGTAACAACCAACTTGCTGGATGATTGGGAGCCATAGACAAGCCAAAATCAACAAACATTCTGATCAAAAAAACACTGTCAGTTATTTGTTGTGCTACTGTAAGTTGTGATTGACAAGAAGTGGAAGTTATGTAAGTTAACGATTGCTTTACATTACCAGATTATTTCCAATAAGGAAACTGCTTGTTGATCACTTCGTAAAATAATTATCTTTTTAAGTTATCACGCCTCCTATAATCTAGGTAAGGTGATTACAGCGCTCCGAGACTTCCCTGAAGACAAACGAAGATCTAAGACTCAAGCAGAATATATAACTTTGGCATAGAGAATGGGTGAGGATTGTAGCGACCCGAGACTTCCTTTAAAATCAAGGAGTACAAAGAACTAGTGTAAAATATACATTCTAGAAAGAAGGGGATTGAAGGCCGCTAGCATTGTCCGGAGGACACCCAAACTGCTAGTACAATGTGGCCACTCAAGTCACCGAAACCGACAGTGCGAACAAATAAGTAACATACAACCTTTCTTTTCTTTCTAGCGTTGTCTCCAACGCTCCCTTTGGTATGCCTCCCGTGTCAGCCATCACAATGCAATCAGTGCTGCAAGAAGCACCCACGACCTAACCATGCCGGTCATCCAAATTTAAGCGCCTGTGTTCTTGCAGTACCATACATTCCACGTAACACTCGGTGAAGCAACAGTGTATTTCTGAATCCTCCTCCCTCACGATAATGTGTCCCAACGCAATGATGGAGAGATGAATCCAAGTTATCGAATGGATTGAGACACACGCAGCACGCATTGTGATTCTAGGTTGTTTTGACACCGTGGGAGAGGGAGAAACCCGAGGGTATGGTAGAACCCTAAGTAAATGGGGCAATCGAGCCGCATAGGAACGGGGTGCACACGATCGAAGTGTGCAAAGTATACAACGGTGCTATTGAATGGCATCGTGCACATTTTACACTCGGCGAAGGGAGGTGAGTTGCCAGAGAACCCAAGACAGAGCTTAGGGAGGACGCTTGACCACAACGTGGCTGACCCCTATTGGCAGTTGCACTGGACTTGGAGTTCACGGCTAGTGTCGATTCAGTTGCTAATAGCTTTCTTGCAGAAGACGAGGGTGGTGGAATGCCGAGGGCAGACGTCGATCTCAGCTCTTCTGTTATGGGATGTCAGAGATTCTCACATGCGTGGCACATGCACTTCTTTCACACCACCGCGAGAGGTATAGATCGGGACGGAAATCCATTGAAGTAGGGTTTGCTTTTGGCTGCCACCAATGTAGCGTCCTGAGACTTCCTTTAAGGCAAAAGAAGGGATAGTACTAGGGCAGAGTATATATTCTGTAAAGGGCAGGAATGGATGCAGCTGACATGGCCCGGGGGCCAGCCAACCGACTAGTGCAATATGGCCACTCAAGTGACTTAAACCGGCAATCCGAACAAACAAAGTATTGCAAGGCTGTTGACACAATCTGGAGGCTGGCCAGTAGGTTATTGAACCCGGCGAAGTTACAGTGAATAAATCACAAGTTGGCCTAATATCAAAACCGAGAATTAAACTAGCAACAAGCTTATTGCATAGCCCATATTTTTTTCTGTGTGTCGTTCTTGGCGTTCCCCTTTTTAAGCCTCCCGCGCCAGCCATCACGAGGTAATCAGCGCTGTAATAAAACGCCCGTGAACCAACTCTGCCTGCCATCGAATGCTTATGCTACTGAGGAGGTACTTGCCGCAACGCCATTGAAACCTTTGACAATTCTACGGAGTGTAGAGTTTCTTGCAATTTGATAACTGGATTTCGGGATAGGAAATTGTTCTGGCCATCACACATACTCATAATTAGACGTAGGAACAAATATAAAAGCAATGCTTCGTTAATTAGAACGAGATTCAATGCATTTTTTGGGTCTAGGCCGTAGCGTCTCGAGACTTTCTTCAGGGTAAAAGAAGGGATATTACTTAGACAGAAGATATACTCTGGAAACAGAGGGCTTGGGGGCTGTTGGCACGGCCCGCGGGCCGGCCAACTGGCTAGTACAATAAGGACACCCAAGTGACCGGAACGGGCAGTTCGAACAAACAAAGTATTACATAGGGTACCGTATTTTCCCTTTTTGTCACGTCTGTCTGTCTTTAGTGCTTCCCAATCATGTCTACTGGGTTCTCTTATGCTGGCAGAGAAGTGAAAGGGGTATTGTGAGTCCACTTAATTGACGCTTTTTAGCAGATACGACAACGAAACTCTGATACGACACTTTTCCACATTTTACCATTAATGTCGTTTTCGTCGCGTTCAAGCCTTCTGTTATGGGTCGTCAACGATTTTCTTATTCTTAGCATGTGTACTTCTTCCACTTTATCGTTTGACACCAGCACTTAAGTCATCCAAGATCAGGTTTGTTATCCACTAACCTGAAGATGGATGGAGACACAGTACTTGGGTAGAATATGTATATTCAGCATAGAGAAGGAGCTAAGACTACTGGCACAGTCCAGATGCCAGACCATCCGGAGAAGGCGAAATCGAAACCAGTGGTCAAATAAACAAATCTTCGCTTCAAATTTTGCAGATATTTGGGCCGAAGTCTCGCAGCGCTACGCATGTCTGATTGTCAATTTACTGGAATCTTGTTCACAAACTAAGAGAATTAGTTTCCAAACATCTTGATGATCTGATCTGATCTGTTCCGAATTTCATGTCTACTTTTTAGGTTGCTTTATCAAAAGTGGCCAGTGTCCTGCAGATAGCATAGTGAATTGACTTGTGAAAACACTGTGGTGAAAATGCAGATCTACATCCATCTCATTGTTTATACTCTGTCGGCTATTGCGGTAAAGGTTCGCCTACTTAACTGCTCACCACTCAATTGTCCTCAGTGTGCTATGATTACAGCTACTATCTCAAAAATTAGTCTCGCAACACCTCGAGAACTCGCTCGACACGACTGCAATCATAAAGTTTGCTATGCTCATTTAACCTTTCTTGTTTCCATTCAACTATGAGGCAAAAACCTTTTCATCGGGAGGTTTAGCTGAAGCTCTTGTCAACAACGAATGTTATGTCCACCTCGACCCTAACATGATGACCATATAAGTCCGATTGTTTTGTCTGTTTAAGGGGACCCTACCTCAGTGCAAGAAGAAGTGCCATTCGTCATCCCCTCTCCCCCAGATTATCTTCGTAGGCTCCATTCTTGATGTTTAAGGTAATCTAAATGCAAGGTCCTCGTTTATTCGAGCTCCACCCGAAACACTCAAAAGGTCTCTAGACGCTTTGGGATGGGTGACAATAGTTCTTCGACCATATATATCGTTGTGACGGGAATGTTGTTAGCAATCCACTATCTCCAGTGAAATGGCTTCTTTGGGACCCTGTTCAACTTATTCTTAGGTCTCATTAGCTGCGCTTTCGGTTACAATGTCAATGGAGTTCGTTTGAAAGTCGTAGGGTAAGGTGTAAATCAAGGAGGTGGTCGTTTCTATAGAAATCGCTTGCCTGTTGATCGACAGGAGCCAAATGGTTCTGCTTAATAAGTTGTGCCTATGTATGCAGAAGCACCGGACTCAAACCTCTAGTAAACAGCGATAAGGAAATACTAAGAATATTGACATCCTATCTTTAACCAAAAAGGAGTGTAATACTTTATTTGATCGAAATGCCGGTTTCGGTCACTTGGGTAGCCATATTGTACTAGCCTTTTGGCCAGCCTCCGGGCCGTGCCAACAGCTTTCAAGCCCTCTGATTCCAGAATATATATTTTGCCCTTGTACTATGCCTTCTTTTACCTTGAAGGAAGTCTCGAGACGCTACACTAGTGGCAGCCGAAAGCGAACTCGACTTTGATGGACTTCTATCCTGATCCATACAGTTTGTGGCAAACTTTGGCGGTGTGGAAGAAGTGCATGTGCTACAGATGTGAGATTCTCTTACATCCCATAACAGAAGGGCTGAGATCGATGTCAATCTTCGGCAGCTTCCCCACCCTTGTGTTCTGCAAAGAATCTATTAACAACTGAAACGGCACTAGCCGTGAACTCCAAGTCCAGTGCAACTGCCAAGATGGATCAGAGACGTTGTGGTCAAGTATCCTCCATATACTCTCTCTTTCCTGTTCTTGGGCAACTCGCCTCCCTTCGCCATAATGTGTATCAACAGTTGTAGAATGTACAGGATGCCATTGGGTAGGATCGTCTAATGCTCTGCACACTTGGATCGCGTGCATCATATTCCTCTGAGGCCCGATCGACTCATTTGCTCGAGGTTCTATGATACCCTCGCGTTCCTCTTACGGCATTAAAAAAGCCTGGAATCACAATGTGTGTTGCGTGTGCCTCGACGCGTTCAAAAACTCGGACTTACACCTGCGTTATTTTATTGAAAAACATTATTTTGAGAGAGAAGAACTTAGAAATACGCCTTCGCTGCACTGAGTCCTACACGGAATTGATGGTACTACATGAACATATGCGCTCGAATCTCAATGACTGGCACGGTTAACTGGTGGGTGCTTCTCACAGCACTGATTACGTTGTGATGGCTGACACGGGAGGCTGACCAAGAAGAGCGTCAGGAACGACGCTCAAAAGAAGAGAGGGGCTGTGTAATACTTTGTTTGTTCAAACTGCCCGTTTTGGCCACTTGGGTGGCCATACTGTACTAGCTGGTTTGCCGGCCTCCGGGCCGTGCCAACAGCCTCCAAGCTCTCTGTTTCCAGAATACGTATTCTGCTCTAGTACTATGCCTTCTTTTACCTTAAAGAAAGTCTCGGGATGCTACAAGGAGAATCTTATGAATAGCATACTTCTTTGTACTATAACCTCGTAAAAAAAACACCGGCAAGGATTTCTTTAAAAAGGTCATTTTTAACAATCTCATTTTTGATGGTACATTATTATGGCCAGATATTTGTGCACGCGAAATTACTAATGATTTGAGGAACTAGGAGAAGGTGAACAGAGATGGTGTGATATTGATCCCCTGCAAAACGAAATGGTTGCTAGCTCTGTTTTTTTCCTGCTAAATTCCCTACAAGTCCAGAAATGTAGTAAGTGATTAATGCAAGGCAATAAATACCCTGAATGGTCTAGCTCAAGTGCATAATATAAGTGCTGTCCCACCCTTATGATTCATTGCATGATTTTGTAGGGCCTCTTATAAAGTTGGTTTGGAAAATGAGAGACATCCATGGCTGTAGCAACTGAACACCTTTCTAGAGACGAAAGAAGACATGATGCTGGAGAGTAGAATTTCTGAAGAGCTTCCATTCGTTCTACGATAACAAGCGAAACTTCCGACTAGATTGAAATTATTATTGTAGTATTCCAAGGATCCCTTGAATGCAAAAAATGCACAACTGTCTGTTTTGGTATCTTGGGTGGCCATATTGTACTAGCTGGTTGGCCATGCCAGCAGTCCTCAATCCCTTTTTTAGAATATATATTATGCTGCTGTACTATGCTTTCTTTTATCTTGAAGGAAGTTTTGGGATACCACAATAATGCTAGGACCGATCATGTATCCAGAAAACAGAGGAAACGTGGTTGCTGGCATGGATTGGAGGCCAGCCCACCTGGATGGGTCAATAGGGCTACCCAAGTCCCAAACCGGAACCGGTAGTAGGAGCAAACAAGGCATTATAACTATGATACGCTAAAAACAAACCAATGGAATGCACTAGATCACATCGCCAGTGAGTCAGGTAAACGGAAGTGTGGAATAGTGACATTTCCAACGGTAGAAACATTAGTCCCAATCGCAAGTGATTGGACAGATCTTCTACTTGCAGTTTTGTTTTTTTTCGAGTTACAAAAGCCTTGCGAGGTTAAATATCAGAGTTTTTAAGTGTTGTTAACCCATCAGCATTTAATGTACAAGAACCAGAAAGGCTTCAAAAAATTTGCCACTAAATTCGATGCCAAATGAAATCATAAACCTTTCAAAATGATGCTTCTTTAGTAAAAAATAACTTTCTTTGAACTGTACCGTCTGTTAAAACTTTTTCGGAAGCTACTTTGTTTTAATTATCTAACCAGAGCAGTGCGTGCGACTCATGCCGTCACCCTTCCTCGTCGTCCGTCAGTGTTGCTGTCCTTGCTATCCTTGAGGTAGGCATGCCCTGCCTTTGAGCTTGTGATGATATTGGAGTTACCGTCTGTAGCTTGATGACCATTATTAAGCTGACTACCATACTTGAATCACTTCTTACGTTTTAGGCTGCCACGCCGTTCCGCGATGCGATGTACCTGCTTGTTCAGCACTAAACTAAATAAAGTAATCCGATCCCACAGCGACTCCCGCCCCATATGTACCAAGTGGCAAGACGAGTCTGTTCCTAAGGCTGTTTTTTGCAACTTTTTCAGCTACATCTACCGTTTTCACGCCATGGGAGGCTTAGGTGTGGCATATATCCCGGGGTTGGTAATGCGGAATGTGAATTGGATTTTGTTAGCTAAACGTTCAACCCTTTGAGACTGTGCTCACCGATTGAGGGTGGTGTCCACGTCCCTTGAACCATGGTAGGACAGAACAGTAAAAGTGGAAAAGTATGGCGAGTCATTTACTGATAATGGTTGTGGGGGGTTGTCAGTTAGTCGTGCCACCAGAGGTCCGATGCAGAGAGATGAATCGTTGAACGACGTCGCTGAAGCCTTCGCACATCCAGGTAGCCCCGTGGTTGCCCTCGGCAAAGCGGACAATCCCTTCTTTTCCACTGTGCAAAAAGTCCTGATAGTTCTCAAAGATCCACGATGTTTCAGGATCTTGACTCCTTGTATTCATTGCCCATTCACTGGCTAGTTGCATCATCATGGTTGGTGGTACAAGATCGTCTCTCGCACCGGAGATGAAGAGGAACTTCAAACCTCCATCCAAATTGCGCGTCTTAAGCTTCTTCAACGATTCAAAACGATTATGAATTAAAGGTGTGGGTGTACAGTACTTACCCAACGGGCCTATCATGTTGGTGCTTAATGCTTGGCTCATACCTCCGATAGAGCTGAATGTGTTCTCGAGGATTGTGCCTCGGGCACGTGCCGCTACTCCCGGTCGGGTGCTCAGATCTATGGCAACGGCACCACCAAGGGAACGTCCATAAATAAAGATGTTCCTTCCATCCACGTCACCGTCCGCTCCCGATGCTAAGTAATCAAACGCTGCCATTGCATCGCTGTAAATACCATACTCATTTGGCTGCCCATTCGAATAGCCATAACCACGATACTCTAGCAGGAAGACGTTAGCACCGCACACGTCATAGAGCAACTTTGCAATTGGTAGGCGATGACCGATGTTGCCTGCGTTCCCGTGAAGAAAGAGTATGGTGGGTGCTGCTGCTCGTTTTGACGGGTCTTCTTGTAAAATGAGAAAACACTTCAGTACGATGTTGCTACCACTTCCCATCGAAGGCGCCGTGAGCTTAACAACCCGCCATTTCGGAAACTGGGGCATTTCTGTGAAGAAGCGGCTGCGATCGGGGATGTTCGGAGCGAAGGTCAAGAAGGATTCAATGAAGTACACCAGAGCGAAAAATAAAAGAGCCATTAGGATGGTGGTCAGCACGCAGGTTTCTATCCAAGCACTCGAGGGGAGAGTGGCGATTAGACAGGCCAGGAACGGGCAGAGGAGCGGTGGCACGTGCTGATCGAATAGACCACGGTACAGCGACAAACGGCTGGAAAAATTGCTGGAACGTGAGGGCCTGCAGGTATTGTTGAAGTTGTTGCTCGACAAAACGCTGTAGGTGGGAGAACTCGGGCGGTCAAAACGCTCCTTTATAAAACGAAATGCTGAACCCATCATCCGCGCAAATTGACGAACTCGCATACGCCCAGACCCCAATGCTAAAACGGAAACAGCCCGTTTCAAGCGGATTCGCGACAGCACCTCGCACCCCCCCCCCAAATCTGAAGCCCAGAATTACGCTTAGCAACGTAAACGCATCAAGCCAGTCAACATGGCATCAAATTGTTTACACGCAACAAGGTTGCACAGCGAAATAGTTACAACAAACGAAAGACGAATGCGTTAGGTGTGAACAAAACAGTGTAAACAAGAAGATAATGGTAGGAGATTTTATTTGTACAAAACGTCAAATCAACAGCACCATAAAAAAATCATACAGTGAGGCCAAGATTCTTTTCTGCAATCACATAGATGAGGAGCCGCCACATCTTGACGACAAAAACTTCTGCCTCCTCTTCGAGAACCTGTAAACAAGGTAGAAGCTAGACATGGAGCACTGGGTGACGGCCACCAATACGGGGCACAAGTATTTTAATGCAGTCACTGAACCAAGGAGAAAGCAACAAAACCTTACCAGTGCAACATCAGCGAGGATTTTCCCAGGCGGTTTGTGTTCAAGTACCTGTTCGCAGATGAAATTAGACAAAGTGGCTTCGGCCTCGCCAAGATAAGTAATTATTTTCTTATCCACCCATGGCTTGATTCGTTCCTTCACGAACTCCTATAAACCCACAAAGCGTCCTTAAGATCGGGTGCCAAGCTGTAACAAGTCGTGCGCCACCAAAGAATAGGCAACGAAAGTGTATTACCGAGTCGACTGCTTTCCAATCAATCGGGTAGGCGAACAGCTCCTCCCTAGAAGTTGGGATTCTCTCAATAATTTGCTTGATAATTGCCCTTTTCTCAGAGGTGGGGAGATTTGCCACTGCTTTTAGGTCGGGGAAGACAAAACCACTAATGGAGGTTGTAGCCTTGTCTGAAGAAGGCGGTAACCAACTCAACGCAGGACGCTTAGACTTAGTCTCAACGTCCTCGTCAGTGAACGCTGCGGCCGGCTTAAGGACATTCTCTGTAGGCTCTGTATACAAACGGAAGTAGAATAAAACGCGAAACTACCAAGCTCTTCTGACTGGCTCGGAAAGGAAGTAAGGAATAGGAGTAAACAGAAATTTACTCGAAGACATGGAGAACAGGAAGGTGCTTGAATCCTTTCGAGATGGCTCTGAACCGGAAACCTCTTTAGGCGTTGCATTATCACTAGTTCTCGAAACATCGTCAGGAGAAACTGGTTTAAAGCCAGCAGAGATCACCTGCAAACATATTATTATTAAATGAAGAATTATTTTAATGTTTGAAGAGAATGATAGATGCGACCTACCACGGGTGCCTCAACAAAACCCGAAACAGATTGTGGCGCAGGAGATACATCTCTCGACTTCGAACCAGACCTAGAACTCGTTTGATCAATAGGGGTGTGAGCATCGAGGTTGAGACGTTTCTGTAAATGCTCCTGCATCGCTTGTTCCATTTGCAAAATAATTGACTCTGCATTAGGATCTTCCTCCTCGATCAGCTTACGACTAGATGATTCGAAAACCTCCAACTCCTTTTGCCTATCCCTTTCATCTGCTGTCTCTTCAACCTCACGATCAGTGAGCCGACGTTGAAAAGCACTGCCTCTACAATCACGATACGCAGAAAAATAGGAAAAAGTGGAAAGGGAGCAAGCCAGAGAGCAAATAAAACAAGAATACATACTTATAAAACTTAGAATCTTCGACATCATCGTCATACGTAATGAAGAAATCTAACAAGTTCTTCGCTTCCGCTCGAATTTCTTCCTGTTTCTTTTTTTCGCGCTCTTTCTCTCGTTCATATTCAGCATGCTTTTTACGCTCACGACTCTCCCATTGTCGAAGTCGCTACAGAATGGAAAGAGTCTAGCTATTTAATTCATAAGTTGAAACCTTCCAGGAAATGAACGAGCTTAAAACTTACATTTTGATAGGACTCCTCCTTTTCCTTGAGTTTCCTCTCGAGCCGTTTCTTAATTGCCTCTTCCTCCTCATCAACCTGACTCGAACGGTAGTGTTTTTCAGAAATCAGCGTGGAACTGGTGATACCCCCACGTGGACGCTTTTTCGGCGGTTCCCTGGATCGTGATCGGGAGCGCGAGTAGCGACTGCCTCGTTCCGAGTCCCGATCGGATCGCGAGAGATTACGCGAGGAGTAACGAGAGGTGTAGTAGTCGAGCTCTCTTGAACGCTTGCCCCGCTCTTCAGAAGGAGTCTCCTTCTACTCCATCAAGAAGTAAAGGATCAACGGAGTTAATACAGGTAAGGAAGGGCTATCTGGCAAATTGGAGACATCATCCCGATAAACGAGTTGAACGATGACATCTTAAAACAAACAACTCCCGACAGCAATCGTCCCGATAAGGTTCCCCAATAATAATAAGGCTTCATTTAAGAACTCACCGAGCCGTGTTAAAAGCACAAACGGTTGATTTCGACTGCAATCATGACGGTCTGAAAGAAGGTTTGAATTTACTCACGTGACGAGTCTCATCGATTTTAAACTACTTAGGCCCTTAAAGAGTACAAAATACACTCACCAACTTTGCGCTAGTCGTCCTGTGCTGGCCTAGTATTAAATCCAATGAATGTCTGTTTTTTCGTAACAGCGTAAAAACGAGGGCTTACATGAATCTCGGCTCACCGGTAAAAGCCAATTGACCACTTTAACATATTTTGTTCGGTGATATCAGGAACGTTAATAAATAAATATATGAGAGCTTGAGACGCTAGTACAGTGTGATGGTCTTACCTCATTGCGACGCCGAAACGTCTCAATTTCCTTATTGATTAAATCCTTACGCTCTCCGTCTATATCCATATCATCCAAAGTCTGGAAAAAAAACAGAGGGCTAGCACGAAGCTAACAGAAAAAGCAGAATATGCAGGGAAATCACTTACCAAATGTCTAGGACCTTCCAAGTATTCATTTCTATTTGGTGATTCTAAAAACATTACCATTATAAGGAAAATGTTTTACCGTGGCCAAGTTGATATGTGTCAACCGCTTCTTGTAAAATATTTTGCAAGGCGGTCTTCACGACATCATCGTCCTTCTTAGTTTCATCATCAACTTCAGCTTCGGTGCTCCCCAAATTGCCGTCTTCACCGTCTTTACGTTTCTTCTTCCGATACTCATTCAGAAGATCTTCAGTTTTAGGATCAACTTTTACCTTAAACTTAATAAGAACAAAGGCGAACACATACCATCAACTTCTTCTCCAGTATCTCAAAACCATTTAAAAGCCTCACACACCGCATCGTGGACTCTGGGTCCTGATACTCACAAAAACCAAAGGCTTGTAACTTTCCAGAAGCACCTTGAACTCGCTTCCAACTGAGGATATTACCGCAACGCTATCGAGTAAAAATGCAGAAGAACCTTACCATCAAAAGGGACTTTACAAGGGAGTCCGGCGCTCGCTCCGGTATATTTCCCACAAATACAGTAGTAACTGGCGTCTTTTCCTGAGTGACGACCACTTGAGTGATGGAAGCCTCGGTTGTTGACGGTTGTGTGGTAGCTGGCTGTGAGACTGTCACCGAAGGAGGCGGTGCTGCAACGGGTGTATACCCCACCAAGCCAGTTGACAAAAAGGACTGATAATTAGGTGGAATGGCCCCATAGTACTGGGGGACACCAAAAAACTGACCGTACGGATTCATCCGCAAGTATTCAAAAACGACTAAGGCCCATATACGGCATATTAAAACAAATATTGGATGGAGTAATTTTCAAAATAAAAATGCGCAGATAACTACGCCTATCAGCCTTTAACTAGTAAATTTTAAAGGGCGAAATCTTTCAAAAAGGCTCCAGGTTAAGCTGTTTGAATTCAGGTAGGCACGCAATGAGCGCCTCGATATTAAATATTTTAACGAAGATATCGAACATTTATTACGTATGTCAAGTAACCTCTTATTAAACTTAACGGTCAATAAAACCAGCTGTTTTGGCGCTCAGAGACCGCCTTGATGGGAAAGGAATATACAAAACTCGGATAGATTCCGTGTTGCCTGCATATGGAAGGGATTGGAAATGCTGGCATTGTGATACATTTCTAGTTCTGGCTGTCGATTTCGGTGACTTGGGTTGCTATATCTTTCTAGCCGGACTGGCTGGCCTCTAGTACATGTCAATAGTCCCAATCACTCTGCTCACAGAATATATGTACACTCTGCCCTACTATTATGCTTTCCTTTGTATTCAAGGAATTATTGGGACGCTACAGGTATTATTTGAAGGCTAGATTGCTTAGCAGCGGTACCGTAACGGAGCCACTGAGAAGCTTGTTTTCAAGACGGAGAGCTAAGCGAACAATTCATGCGTCACAACTATCCTATGTTATCCTCCAGAAACAACTTCTGATGAGTGTGGGCAATCGCTGCTCCCATATGTTCGAATACTAATCTCGCGGTACAATCCCACTATTATTTTAAGCATAACCTGCATTAAATAATCCTGTTGTCTGCTATATTTTGCTGGATAGCGATAGACCCCTCAAACACAACTTACTGGAAGCTCAAACCATCTAGGCTTCTTATAAGAACTACTGCCCACTCGGTAAAGCCATATCGCACACGAGATTGACAGCATAATACCCTACGACATTTGAGCTTACTAATAGTACCCTCGGCTCGCCATTGCACATAACTGTAACATAACCACTGCCACGGCGTATAATGATGGTCAAGAAGACTAACTCATCCAATCTTGTGTGGCATATCAAAAACACCGATAATTGGATAAATACTGGCAAGTACGTTTAACATAAATAAAAAAGTGCTTTACAAAAGGCTTGATAGATTTTAATACCATGGAAGCCATGTAGGGTCCATACAGGCCAGATTTTCGGGGGAACACGAACTGTTTATGATATCACTCAACGCCTTGTCGCTCGAGGAAAGAACTACAAGCAAAAAATGCCCACATTGACATTACCGAGAAGTTGTACATTTTCCACACTCACATAGTAACCCCTTTAGCCTCACCTCTATTCCGATAAGTGAATCCATCCACCGACAGGGTTATCATGTGTATAAGTGCTTCATTTGATAGATCAGGCACATTAATCGGCGATCCCACGGTAGCCATTAGGGTTTCGTCATTCTCAATGGCCAGTAGATCGGCCAGAAGGCTTGCATGCACCGCTGCCTGCCTACCCCGGTGCCAGAGAATAAAATCATCGCGTAGGAGGACTCTCAGACACGCCACCACAGCTGCACGTTTCTGACTCACGGCCTGATTCAGCGTCGCCATAGCAGCGATAAATGGACCAATAGTAGCCGGAACACCTGGTAGGCAGATTAGACCGGCCAATTGGGGTGTCAGACGCAGAATTGCTGGACGAAGAGGAAGAGAAATTGGTTGAGCAACTGCTGGTCGCCCAGATGATAGAGGCACGTGCGGTCGAAGGGGAGCAAAATTTGAGCTAAAAATGTTTGCCAGAGCGGTAGATGTCTTTGCAACCAGATCCACTGGACGAAGCTCTTTTTGCTGCTGCAAAGGAATATTTATGGTGTTGGGTGTGGGCGGAAGATCAAACCGAAGACCCCGAGCCTCTGTACGTCCCACACGAGGATCTAGAACTAGCCCAGTTGCGTTCAGTGGAGTCATGGAGAAGAGGGTCTCCATGAGAGCCACAGCACCGGAGGACACGGCTACTCCGTGCCTAAACAGCCAGTAGCTCTCTGCATCTGCCATTCGACGAAAAGCCCACATCCTCACCACACCACCAGAGGTGTTATACTCGTCGCTGAGGACACCAAGGCCGAGGTGCGCCGGTGAATTCAAAGAGGCTCCCCGAGGCACAAGCTGGAGTAGTTCCTCAAAAATCTTCAACAATGAGGCTTTCAGGTTGGTGGATTTCAAATCGGCGGCAGTAAGAGCACCAAGGCGATCAAAGAAAGCGGAGACAAGTGCTCTCGAGGTAAGCGAACGCGTACCCGATGGTGCATCATGCACTGCAGAATCGACAATGTTCGCTAATGTGACACAGGCAGCGTAGCAACCAGAATCCAGACTGGTAGGTTGTCCTGCCACTTCTAGTGCGGCGCCGTGGCTTCCAGCGTAGCCAGATGAATTAGCATTCGGGGTCTGTAGGAGAAGTACATAATTGAAACGAATAGTAGGGAGGAGGTAATAATCACCATTCCAAAAACAATGATTCCAACAAGCGCGACTAGCGGACTCACATGGGATTTAACTATTCGACATCATGATTCAACGATGGTGGTGGTGGCAAAAGTGGGAAGGGCTAAAACAAGGGCCAAGCAAACTCTCACCGTAAAGACTTGATGAAGGGGCTGCTGCTTCTCTGGTCCATGCAAGTGCGAAAAGGCGTTGGAACGAGGAAAGCTGATACTATCGGTTTTTGCGGGTGGCTGGAGAAGACTGGCGGCGGTCAAGGGCACGGATGCAGTGAGGGAGGTAGTGGAGAGGGACTGTGATACAGCCCCACTGCTAGGTGTGTGAAGCTGTTGGGCCAAAAGGGCTCCAAAACCGGTCACTGTAGGGTTTCCAAAAGCAACAGCATTGGCTGTCACGACGCATGTAGCAGGGACAGAGGTACCTGCCTGTGTCAGCCGCATCCCATGAGGACCCAAGTCCAAAGTACTAGGAGAGAGGAGTGAAAAGGAGCTCTCACAGTAGCCGAATCACATAAACACTCGCCAGAAGATTATGCTAGAAATTACGAATAATGTCTTGATAGGCGAAATCGAAAATAAAAACCGCGTTACTGTGCCAGCATGTTTCAAAAGGCAATTTCAAATTTCGCATAACCGGAACCGAACGGAGTTTTAGAAACAGTAGGCAAGTCATAAGTAGCGGGATGGTTTTTTGTGCGCTTGTAAAATAACTGCCAGATAGCCAGAGCAGTTAGTCCAATTTTAGACCTAGACCTCTAGAGTTATAACGAAGTTACCTTCAAACCTAGACATCAAATACCGTCTTAAAGAGTGACTCTAACCTTATAAGGCAGAGCAATTTCAATATTGTTCTAAAATATAAAATATACCAAGGGCGCACTATAAAACATCTTACATTCTGGACCTTTTAAAGTTTAACTCACCGAGGCGTGACCAGACTGACCCTCCGTTTCGCCGTCTCTGGAAACTTCGAGGCGATAACATTGAGAGTCTGGAAGAGGTGTGGTGGACACCACGTCTCCCGCCACCCCTCGTAGGCCGCCAGAGTCGGCGCCAGACTGCTCGCCTCGGTGGCATCAGCGGCAAACACAGAGACACCACGGCCGGCTGGCGTCTCTCTGGGTAGACATGGCACATCGTAGTGAAAGACACGACCATTATTTGCCCTCAGTGCCAGCCGCCTGCCCCCGGCCGAAGGCACACGCACCACCGTGGGCAGAATGTCTGCCAAGTAGAGTAGACTGGGCTGATGACCTTCGACAGCCACGTTATTGGCGATGGTGGCGGCGACGATAGGATTGGGGTTGCTTGAAGCTCCCTGGTAGGGGGTTTGTTGTTGTAAAGCAGAGATGAACTTTAAGCGAACTGCCTCGCCAGGAAGTTCTAGGAGGGTGGGTGTAGAACATGTTGGCACAACGGTTGTGGCTGCAGTCGCAGAGTTTTGGATAAACCGAGGGAAGGAGGTTAGAATTGTTTGGACATTGAGTGAGGAAATGAACTCAATCAGATAACCCGCGCCACGGTCGGAGAGATATGAGGTGTGCGGAAGGTTATCAACTCGACGCTCAACGAGAGGAATCAGTTCTTTGGAAAGAAGTCTAATTGCTTCCTAGATATAAAGACAAATACTTTCAAGCATTCTGAACCCAAAGAATGAAATGACAACGGTATATTTAACCTACCAATAAAGTCTTGGATCCAACGTTACTTATAGCCAGCATTAGCGATTCCTTTGTGGGTTTAAACCAGGGGTCGGCTTCAGCTTCATTCGCTAGAAGTGTGTAAGCTAGCTGGATGTTATCTGCAAATATGAGAGCTGAACCTGAACGATTTTCTGCATCGTCTGTTAGAAGGTCATCGGTGGAGGCAGTAATGGGTGGAGGTAGTCCACAACAGGCTACTATATCAACTAACTCCTTCGCCATCCAAGGTGGCAATGGGGACGACGAGAGCCCATGAAGAGACGCCTGAAATGGACCGATTGAAGCCGACGGACGACGAACAGCACGGGACACTTGTGCCCAAGCAATCTGATGCAAGTGATCTAGGGCTTTGCGCAAATGATGGAGGAGATTTTCCGACCAACTGGGCAACAAACGACCCGCAGTACACTCCACAAACTGATCAGACACGTATAACCGAGCAGGATGTCGTTGACGCAACTGGGCAAACAGCAGATTGACTCGATGTAGCCCCTCACCCACTGAGGGTGATAAGTACCCTGTTCGCACACCACCCGCGTCCTCAAACTCGGCCCCAGGTGAATCCTCAGGTACGGCAGGGGCCGCCGAGTCGGGATCATCTTCATCCACATCCATATCTTGAACCTCCCCAGATCCACTTTCCCTCACACCCTCGGTGGAGGACTGTGAACTCGTTGCTTCACTTAGCTTCTCTCCCTCAGCGCCACGCATCACAACAACCACGCGTTTCTTTGTCCGCTTTGCACTCCCTCCCATGCTCATTGAACTTTGGTGCTGGTGTTGTTGCTGTGAGTGTTCCGTTGAGCCCGCTGGAGCTGACGAAGCAGCCCGCCTTCGGGCATCCTCTCGTGCGAGGTCGACACAGTGAGAGTAGGCCTCATCCAATCGACGTCGTTGGTCAGGACTGAGGTCAGTTAGCGCAGCAGCAATGCGACGATCGCGGTCCATCTCGATGGCGAGTTGGTGCTGAAGGCCACGCAGAACGGAGGCTAGAGCAGTTGGATAGGCCAGAGCGATGCCACGCAGTGCACTGGCAACATAACGACCCTCAGGACGAAGGAGACAGGCAGAGAGGCTGGGTAACCAAGGCAGGAAGGCGTCGGGATGGACACGAGAAGCGCGTTCCTCAAAGGTGCGAGCAAGACGCTGGGATTGAGAACCGGAGACCGTGACAGTAGTGCCGGAGACCGGGGCAGTGGGTGAAGGAGATGCATTTGTAGCAGCAGCAGTGACAGTGGTTCCAATCATGCTGTTGAAGGAGTCACCAGCGTCATCAAGGGTAAGGAGCCAGATGCACCTAGCGAGATCGGCATGGGACTGGTGTTGAGCAGTTCCAGCTACCGTGGCTGCTTCCATCAACGCCTGCATAGCGAAAATACCGGTTGTCGATACGCTTGTCTCACGTTTTCTGAAAAGAAATAAAAGTTTTTACATGATCTTTTGATGAAAAAAATCCACAGAGCCAGCCTAGAAGAAAGCCTACCAAACCACCTAGGAGGACAATCACCGACATGCCAAAAGCATATCACAAAAATATTCAGCATGCGTATGAACGGTATACATAAACCTGCACCTAACCTGTATGCTCGTAGGAGAGCAAACCTTTACAGTAACGTACATAAAGAGGTAAACTTATCAATCGAAGAGAGCTTGGTGAATTACGCAAGCAGCGATTCAAGACTTGATCCGACAAACATGCAAATAAAATCAGCAATTTTACGAGGTGTTTATAAAGCAACAAAAGCTAGTTAAAAACAAGAAACACTTGACACTTCTTTTCTGCCTATCTCCCGGACTTAGCCCCTTGTAGATGAGACAAAAAATTTTCATTCACCCATTAACAGTGGAAAACTCAAATTGAAAAGAAGAAACTACAAGTTCGAAAACAAATCGCATATTACACAGTGGCAGCATTCACCACCTCATGTGGCAAAGATGTGATGACAGGATGAAAGTCGTAGCGCATCGATGGGTGCGAATTAAGTGAAAAAGTATTTGTGGTACTGCTTTGGAACTTCTTGACCACCCTTCACATAATGGAGCGGACTAATAGAGCCGGTTTCGCTTAAGCACTGAATGAAACCTTCCCATTGTGGAGAAGCTTAAGAGAGGGGATAACGAAGTACATGAAAAAGCGCCTTAGCTAACCCACAACGAGAGGTTCTACGTAATAAAATAAACAAGAAGACGCGTATTTAATAAACAGAGGAGTATCAACTGCAGTCAGTAAGGAAGCATTATGCATTTGTTACCCACGAGGCAGGACAATAGATCCTTCCCCGTAAAACTGATGATGAGAAAAAGAAGTGGGGAAAGCTTTCAGAATACCAAAAAGGGTAAAAGGAACGCAAAACTACATTCGACAATTTGAATTGGCCTAATTCAAGCCTTAAAATGGATAACGTTTCTTAGTTTTAGGCCACAGTCAAAGAAATACACTAAGGGTGAGGAAATGTTTCACACTCCCCTCACCTGGTCAACCTGCAGTTCTGGGATTTTAACGGCACAGTACGATTATAATAAAACGAGGACATTACACCGAACTCGAGGTGCAACAATACATCATGAGTTCCAGTGAGCAGACACCGGAAGCGAAAATGCATAACCATCAAGATAGGTGCATGGTGTGGAGAAGAAAGCCCTGCTCAGTTTAAAAGGCACCGAAAGTCTAGTGGATGCAGACGCGACCGGGGTGAATAAAATAGTGAGAAAATCACAAATCACTTATAGATACAAAAGAACTACTTGAATCAGCTATAGAGTAGCATGTCAGATGAACAGTAATACTGAGTTTCTTCCAGTAAACACGAAACCACCTGGGGATAGAATGACAACAGTTCCATAATGATAAGATTAAATGGAAGCATTTACCATCCACCGCAGCAACAGATCAGTGAAAGTACACACAACGGTAGATGGCTTTGTTGTTAACAGCATTGAAAACCGGAGGATAAAGGCGAGAATGAAGAAATTGTGAAATCTACTGAGTGACAATTGAACTGTCCCTTGAAAATAATCGAGAGGATATAGAGAGCAAAGAGCAAGACCAGTTGGATAATAGATTTATTAACAGAAAGCGCTGTATTAATTGAAATAATCACTACTACTCAACTCACTATTCCTTCACAGCGAAGAGAGACTTGCTATAAATTCTATCCCCATGAGACGATTTGTCTCCAGAGTCAACAAGTCTAGCATCAGCCACAGCCGATTCGACCTCACTTAGGTTTCCCAACTGTCTTCCACTTCATTTGCGAAACGACTGTCTGATGCCAAAAAGGGGATAGGCACCATTTAGAAAAACATCAGAAAGAGAGTACGAAAGATGAATGTGAGAAAGTACCCGTAACAATTTTAGGCTATTGAAAGATCATTTTCTAGCATACTAAAGAGCAAAGGATCTTTCTCAAAGTAAAGCACAGAACCTAAGTGGAAGGAGCATTATAGTGCTGCATACTGCACCTTCTCTACATGCTACGAAACAAATGTTTTGAGAAGTTTCTGAAGAATTAGCAAGGCAGAAAAGTTCGCATCAATTCAGTCAGGTTCAGCCCACACTTTATGAGGAGAGGGTAGGATATAAGGCGAAAAATAGTAGGGATTACATTGCCAACAGGCTGATTTGCATCTATCCTTCCTAATAATGCTTAAAAATAAGGACGATTTGAATGTGATCCCAAGTAAAAGCAGATCACTACAACGAGTTGGATCAAAACCGATTGGGAAGTAACACCTGGAACAAATGATTTACTAGAAAAAGACCACAAAATTAAAGTGATACGTAGGCAAAGTTCGTAACTGGTGTTTATTTAGTGGTTCACCACTCAATTACGGACTGTTGTGCTTTCTAAATCGTGGTGAAGGAAGTACAACTCGGACTGAAAGAGAGGTAATTACTCTAAACACAAAGTTTAAGGCCAAATTTTGCTGGTAACAACTCACGCCGTTCGATTGCCGGAATAGACGTTTTCCAGGAAATCACCAAACACTGACCAGACTTTGTGTAAATTGTCCTGCATCTGTGTGGCGTAGCCAAAATTCTTAGTAGCCTCATCTCCTCTAAAAGTAAAACGTCATGTAGGGCTTGCTGCTTGAAAACGGGTACATTACTGAGACGTACTTGTTAAAGTGCGAGAAGAACACTGCCTTGTAGCAGAAGAATCTGGCCTTTTCTTTTTTCTCATATTGTTGAATGTTTGTCTTTTCCATCAGCTCTAGACCCTTAAGAACAGAAAATGAAGCATATGGGCACAGAAAGGAAAGTATGAGATCCCTTAAGAAAGTAAAGTCACTTACCTCAAGAAGTTCCTCCTTACGAAGGTCTGCAATTTTCAACTTTATTTCCTGTTTGGTCTTCTCGAACAATGGAGGCATTTTGGAGTGGGTGTATCTGTAAGACGTACAAGAAAGCCTTTACTAGAAGGAAATTGTGAGGAAAATGCGGATACGCGTATCATGCGCTGACTACTCACAAATCAAGACTCTGTTGAGCAATACCAGGAAGCCCAAATTTCCGGTAACCTTTGACCATTTGGACCAATGTCAGTGCTCGCTCACGATGACAAGCGGCGAGTAGGTTGTTCTATTAGACAAAAGAACATCCATCTAGTAACTGTCACGATTAAGCAGTAATACACCCACACTGTTGGAGCATACCCGTTCTTGAGTAAACTTATGCGAGCAGGTGCCAGTGTTGATAATCCTCTCAAGAACGATCTGACGCCAGGTGAAAAGGTCGCTCCAAAAGGACAGATCATCACTGACAAGGGGTAGGCGGGCTCTACAAATACGCAGAGCTGTTACGTCTCCAGACAACAATTAACTCAGAGACTTGTAATCAAGAGAGGAACAAGAACCTACTGCCATGACCGAAAGACGGTTTTGTAATCGTACATAGACTGCGAGATATTTAGTCTACTAGGAGATACACCCGGTGTAAGTGTAGGATTTGCACCCGCACTCAGAGGCGGCACGGTGTGTTGGAGGAGAAGGAGGTTGCCATCGTAAATCTCTGACGCCTGCTGACAGGCCTAAAAAAATGCAATCAAGGCAAGGATTGCCAGATTGAAGAATAATAGTAACTTCAGCGGCGAAGACTTGGAAGCAAACCTGTAGAAGCCTGACGTGCTGATTTGTGACAATGAGCGGTAGTCGACGCCACTCACGAAGGATGCTACTCATCACATGCAGATTCTCGGAATCGATGACCTGCAAAAGGCTCGTGGAAAAGAGGCCCGCAGCGTCGACGCTAGCGTTAGCACCTGGAGTGTTCGATGTACTATTGGCTGAAGTACCTTGAGTAGCAGTGGCTCCAGTAGCAGCCCCACCACTACCGCTGCTACTGCCAACACCACCGCCACCACTGACAGTGTAAGAGTCAAGCTCGCCCGGAACGCTGACTGCACGTCGACCCGCAACGCAGCCTGAGGCGCTGATCAATGCCAACCGCCACTGCTCACGCGACGGCAACTCATTTGTCAACTATGGCGAAATTGGATAAGTCAAATACATTCAGAAGGGAAATACCAAAACCCAAATATGGAATAGTTCCCACTGAATCATCAGCAACTGAAGCAATCGCTTTCCACAGTGATCGAATTGCCGGAAAGGGATGAAGTACATTCAGTAATGCTTATTGCTGTGAACAAATACCATAAAGACCTGCTAAGAGACTTTTCATAGAACTGAATAAAGAAAAAATTTTCTCAACGTCAATTTATTGAAGACAGTAACATTGGCCAGGACCTATCATAAAGACAGGAGCTCTAGTAACACAATAAGACAATGGACAAATAGAAAAGACCCTTCTTTTTGACAAATTTATCTGACAGCATGAAAGAAAGGAAACATCACAGAAATGAGAATGAGCAACAGCAAAAAAACGAACAATGATGTGGTGCATGAATATCCCATTTCTCCCTCATTTTTTCAACATTAGCTGGGTTTAATTTCTAAGTCAACATACAAAAATTTGTTTAGTAACAGGTTCATATGACAAATGATACCAATAAACCAAATCTAAGCTTCATACTTTTGGTCTACATTGATAACCATATAACCCGGAAACGATCGTTTACTAAATTCCCACTACCAACCTTCCTTACCACTTTCCGAATGAGGCTTTTCGATTGCTATTGTCAAATATGCTCCAAATTTTGTAGCGACACTTCCTAGCACCCAGTAGCATAAAAATTGCTACCGGCATATGGGAGCCAGCAGTCTCAATCTAGAAAATACTACCAGACCCATATTATAGTCCAAATAACTCATTTCTAACGCATTTTTCGTAGAAGCGCAAGCATTTTAGGTAACACCCAAAAAGTAGTAGAATCAGATAGGAATTCTCAAGTTATGTACAACTACGCCGGTTACCAATTAGATCGGCTCAGAAAATATCGGATGTGTATAGCACAATAATGCATCCAGTGAAGATCTATTTCCTGGATTGAAAGCCTAACGGGATCCAATCCATAATACAAATAGAGTGGATCGACAAAAATTGGGACTTTGTGAAAAGTCCTAATTCAGGTTATGCAAGTGATCGCTTACCCCCGAAAGCGCAGAAAAAACCTCCGACCAATCACGATGGCGCCAGGCTAATTCAACACGAACGCTACCCAAAATCGAGGAGCTACCAAGTGTTTCACCTCCACCTGTAGGTCCACCCGAACTGGTGCTTGATGGAGACAGCAGAGATGTCAATGAGTCAAGATTCTCCCATTGGCCCATTTGCTTTAGAGCTCTATATTAAAAAAAAGAAGTTCGGAAGATTCTGCTGCGGTTATAAAGCTCAGAATTTTGGCATACAATCAGGGTGTAGTACATATTTGATTAATTAGCAGGAAATGTCCAATTTTCAAGTACTAATCGTAGGATTTTAGCTCGGCAACAATTGACTTTTTGAGCGAAGAAAATCAACAATGCTCTACCATCTTCTCGATTGTCCTCTTTTGAAAAGGTTAGGTGAAACCAAGAACAAGAATGAGGCTAATTTTGCAAAGAATTTCTACAGTGGATCCACCTCACATCGAAAAAAATGTTTAATCAACACCCTATGGGACGAAATCGGGGAATCTGAATTAGGTTAGTGATAAATTAAAAAATGTTGTAGTGAAATCGTAATCGATGGCAGAATTTGAAGTGATTGTAAGTCAAGCAGAATTCGACAAATTAAAAAAACCTGGGTAGTTGATTTGATTCGGTTGAGTAAGTTAAATAGACCAAAATAGAGAGGCGCCTCGGAGCTTACTACCCTTCTCTTTTGCATCGTAGAAATACACTACGCTAGTTCCATCGCATTGTCATTTGTAATAAGGTGAAACGGGTTCCTTTCAACACTATTGCATCGGCCGAAATATTGAAACATAACGAAGACAAGAAATTAATATCACCTATTCGGTGATCGAGTCGATCACATGAAACGGATGTCCACACCAAATGATCGAGAGAAGCATCAAAGGTAGTGGGATGCCCAGAATCGGTTCCTTTGGGACACACGATTTCAGTCACGACATTACATCAGACCATTCCAAATGCTGCACAAACGAAATTCCTAAAGTTACCGACCAAAAGTCTTGTCCCTCATTCTGCTGCAATCCAGCAAACCACCTTACAGTAATTGGGAACCAGACACTTTATCCTTAATACACAACCTCATAGATCTCAAGAAAAGAAAGTCCAAAAGTACAGGCAATGATTGATCAATCATACCTGAGGCTGTACTCATATAGACGATTTTTATTTATTTGTTCGCTGATTTGAAGTAGACTGGATGAATCAATGGTCGGAAGAGATGAAGCATCACCACCAGGGGATCGATTACCCAATATATTCGTCGCTATCTCCAAGCCCCGCAACAAATGACCTTGCGAAAAAGCCGTCACCGCAGCTAGGAGATCGGAGGAGCTACGGGAAGGAACAAAAAGATAATAATCAAAATTATGCATGAAACAGGTCACAACAGGATTCGAAGCCATATTACAGCTCCAGAGGAAATCGAAAGATTTGACCACGAATGAGGCCCTTCAGACGCTGGGAGCCGGCAGAGGAAGAGTTGAGACGATGCCACCAAGCAGAGACGAGATAATCGCCCTCCGCCATCAGGTCATAGAGAGCGAGGAGAGAAAGTGATCCTGTACCGAGAGAAATTTCCTCCAGCCCTTCTGAGCCCCCACCACTCTCATCTTCTCCGAATGTCAGTGTGTAAGTAAGGTCATTGTCCACTAGGGCGTTGTAGTTATTACAAGCCCTGTTTCGTTGTGCCCGCGCACACAACGATTCAAAGAAGAGGGCCATGCTGTACCATTGATTGTGCATGCAGCCCATGTACTTTTGGGAAGGGAAACAAGTGTGGATCATGAGAACTCCTGCCACGTCAAGAATATCAGCTCGACTAAATGCAAAACTTACTGAAAGAACTGGAAGAGGCAATGCAGCGAGGAGGGAGTCCGTTGTGGTGGCAAAACTTGTTAGGGTATTGCCTATCGAACTTGGTAATATGTCAGCTGTGTTAACATGATCATCAGATGAAAGGAATTGAGCTATATGGGGGAGAAGAAAGCGACGTAGTTCGATAGGGGACATTGAATCGACACCGACACCTGCAGACGCTATGAGCGACGTGCCCGCGAGACTATCTGACAAATGCGATACCCCGGGGTGGGATGAGCTCGAGGGATCGATAATGTGGTTTCCAGATTCACGAAGAAGGAAGCGATGCCAAAGACAGTGCCACAACTGACCGAACAGCTCGCTCGCAATAGCGGGGCGGTGATGCACCAGATTGAGAAAACCACGCAAAGTTTCCCGAAAAGACGTCTACAAATGTGAAGTGAGGATGGTAATCAAGAAAGCTATCGTGATATTTTCGCCAAGGAAAGAGATCATACCGCTTTGATATCGTTAAAAACGATCGCCTGTTGGTTCATCAAGCACTCGAAAACGGAATTCGGGCTACGTACAGATGACTTGGTCAGTTCGCTTTTCATCTCCACTTCGGTAAACTTCACGTCAGTGGTGTCAGGTGTATCGTTATTGGCAGGCGTCTGAGGTGTAAGATTAGTTCCTATTCCACCTCTCTCCAGTAGGGAAGCAAATCGAGCTTCTGACTGTACAATTACTGATGATCGACTAAAGTCGGTATCGCAAAGAAGGACCTGAAAAAACCCTGAGATCAGAAATGAAGGGCGAGACTTACATCAAAGAAGACAGGCAGCCAAAACCCATCCTTGAAGTGGAGTTCGTCCCATGAATTAGACATGAAGAGGAAGAGGAGACGAACTAGAAGGTTGCTTTTGGCTGGGGTTGCCACGGTAATGTTAGGAGAGGTCTCGTCTTCCTTGTCAATGAAGAAAGGGGCGGAAGTGATGTCGGAGCCGAGCAAGAAAAGATTGACGTACTTCTCGCGGATGTCTGGAAGGGGACTGAGGAGACCACAACAGAAAGCTTGCTCCATTTTTATGAAAATCTCATGCGTCTTTGGAGAGACGTTTGAGAAAACCTGCAAAGAGATTAAATCAATTCATTGAATGAGGATCACGATGGCTAAGATGGAAGCGTCACCAATGAAGGGTGGTAAAAAGGAAAGTTGTGGAATAAAACGGTAGCTCTAATTGCACATCTTGACATCATACCAATTCTACTGACAGCTCACCAGATAATCTAAATTTACAAAACCAACCTAGCCACAACCGCATACTCCTAAAAGAGGACTCAAATACTACAGCACCACACAAACCACAAGCCCACCAACCTGATAGATGCAATCGAGGATGTCACGAGCCACTTCCGAGTGCTCCGACCACCGCGGGTAGGCGGTCCAGAGGCGCACGAAGAAGGCGACCTTCTCGCGGGTGGTCGGTGCGAAATGTTCTTCCGCCTTGGGCACGTTTACCCAGTCACGAAGGATGCGCACCACTGCGCGGAAGAGCTTGGCGTCCCTCGCACGTTCAAGGATGTAGAGAAAGTCCGGTCCGAAAGCATTCTTCCGCATTTCCGTATTCATCACATTCAAACGTGATTTGAATATGTCCAGAGTTTGGATTAAGAGTTCTGTTAGTTCTGTAAAACGACCGAATTTCCTTTCTTATCTTAATGCAAAACGCAACTGCCTCAATCTGGACCATTAACCTCTAAATCTTCTCGTATAAGGACATAATGATGGGAGTCGAAGATTTTGGCTACCCTCATATCCTCCTGATTAAAATCTGAGCTATGTATCCGACTTGCGGACGGCCAAATAAACAACAGAGGAGCCCAGGCATAAGGCTCTTACACATTTATGCCCAAGAATGAATCTAATATGGCAAAGACGGTTAAGTTTCCTGCGGCCTTCAAATCCAAAAGTGAATAAGGCATCTACCATTATCTAGACCAAAGTGTAGTCGTAAGAGCCACATAAAAGCAGTCACTATTTGATGTCATGAAGGTATACAATGAACCACACATAGGGCGTGGGAAAGTACAGAATGAAATTATTTGGGTTAACGAAAAGGTGGGAGTGCGATGATAAAGTTTAAATTGCCCATATTTTCACTTGTCAAATTGATGAAAGAAGTTCTAACCCAAAGAGAACACCCAACAAAAAAGCACTTTTATCTGACGTGTCGACAAGCTGGCAATGTGGAAAGTACTTAATGTAATTAAAAGGTCCCTCTTGGGAAACAGGAGCCTTCAGAAGTTGAACAGGAATAGCAGAGACTATAGCGGAGATTCAATGAAGGAGAAAAACGTGGCAAATTACGTGATGTGCCCCTTTTTGCTACACCAGGCCTTTCAAGTACATCTAACAAATCAAAATCAAACAATTATGCTTGAGAAAGTGTGATTTAAACTGCATTAGTAGGTGTCCTAGGAACAACCACCCGCGGAGGGAGAAATGGTTGGGTATTTAAATGGAAAAACTCTTGTCACAGGTGACATTGTAAAGTTAAGGTGGGAAAAATCCCCACCATAATGCAATGTTGCTAGGCGGAAAAGCGTGAAAATCATTGAAAAGCCTTTGCACTGAGGAAATTTTCATGGAATCCAGAGCAAAAGCACTCAAAAAAAGAGCACATACGATGAATAACTTGCCATTTAAAACATCACCTGGCAAAACAAATACGAAATACAAATAGGAAAAAAGCGTGCGCATACCGTAGACTTTGAAAAAAGCAGAAATGTAACAACAGTAAATCTTTCAGCTATTAACTTCAGCTGGTGACTAGTAACTGATGCTATTCGCCGCCAAACAGCAGACTTACGACTCAGCGTTGCAGAGTCTTGAGGCGAATTATTGACAGGGGAATTCATTACATCGTGGACCATTCGATGAAACATTTTCATTAGTTGTGTGAGACAACGATCTACAAAGGCGTAGGGATTTACTGAAGCCTGCTGAGTCGTCGTCAGTAGGCAAAACGCTGATTGAAGACGTGGCACAGCAGCTGCCCTACCCGATCTATAGAAGGCAATGAAGAAAAGAGTGACTTCCGCACGACAAATAAATCGCAAAACGGAAAGAGACCTACCCCTCCGCATATAGGGTAAATGACTCCTGCATGAACTTAAGAACGATATCGTAGAGCTCGTAAAGTTCTGGGAAAACCGTAATTTTCTGTCGACTGGAGGATTCAGCAGGGAATTTGACAAGCAACGCCTTTATAAGGGTAGCACAGGCTCGCATCAACCGATATGTCGTTGGGTAACGCGTGAGTAGGTTGATCAATGATTTACTGAAGTGTTTCACGTTGGTCAACAGCGTCGAGCTCTCCTGCCAAATTAGACGCAGACTATTTAAACGACAAAAGTACCCTTACAAAAGAGCAATTGAACTGATAGAAGACTTACCAGAGTGTTATAGAGGACACGTAGCACCTCAAGAGTCATGAAGATGCAAGAGGAAAGCAGAGAATTCATATTTTGTTGCTGTTGTTGCGGCTGCTGTTGGGTAGCACCTGATTGACAGGTAGAGGGATCCTCAAGACAGAGAAATCGATCAATGAAGTTCAACCGAAGGTCACAGGTCTCACCACCCCATATGTCGGAAGCCATGGTGGTTTCGATCAGACGCAAAGCCCTTCTTGCAGAAGTCTCTGAGGAAATACCATTCGGAGTAGCTTCCATTGCCTAAATACACAAGCACTCAAGATTAGTAAATAATTCCATCTGCTTAATAGGTTGCTAGGATCAAAAGCCTTGCAGTTTACCTGACACGCGAAACGGATCATGAGATTGGCTAATTGATCGCGATGACTCTTTTCTATGGGCATGAGCTCTTGTTTGTCCATCAGCTAAGGGAAAAAGCAACACCAGAGCAGTTAATAAGGTTGGATTTGCAGTGGAGCCAACACAAGGTAGCAAGATGAAAACACACCAAAGATGAGGATGCAGGATCAACAACAGCAACAGCAGATGGAGAAGCTGCAGAACCAGATACATTCTGGTTTTGCGGATGTTGTTCTTGCTGTTGCTGCTCAAGAGCTGCACGCTCAGATTTGCATCTCATGTCCCACCGCACGGTCACCTCAATGAGATCCAAAATCATCCGTCGCTGATCGATCGGGATCTGTGAGAATGAATGTGGCGAGAAGTGCTAACATTGGGAAATGAATATGCAGAAACAATTCAGGGGTCAAGTAAAAAAGAACAAGTAAAACCTGCTGCGCCGACAAGCGAGAAATAACGACGACGAGAGAGCCAAGAAGGGCGTGCCGGACGGGGTAGTAAAGGTCGGCATGCCTCACTATCAAACTCCTACAGAGAGCGTAACATAGGGATAAGCTAATTAGCCGATATACACCATCATTTGGAAATCCAAATCAAAAGCAACCTACAATAAATGGATGCTCATTTGCGTGCTTTGATCTTCTGTCATAATTTTCTTTGTCGCGGCGGCAAGTGCTTTCTGATGAGGATAAAGAAGGGGAGGTAGTTTTCATTTGGAGGTCTTCCAAAAGTTTGTAAACTAGTCTAGTTTACACAGTTAATAAGCTCAAAGGTTTCAAAGTAGTGCATTGTTGCTGACATGAAAATAGAGGTTACCACAACGGTACTACACTCAGAAATGGCAAATGTCTCGTCAGTAACGGACGAGGCACGCATCTTGGATCAGGCTTGACATCTTTGACCAAAGTGACAGCTATCAATGAATGCGTACATTACATAACGCAGAGTGATGAAGTTTCCCGCCCAGACTCAACCGTAGTATATAGTTTGACTGGTTCTAACGTTTCAATGGTGGGTGCCAAAGACGGTCTGGCCGAAATGGTTCCCAGCCCACAGTTAAAACAACAACTTCCGAAAAAAATCCGATTCAGCGCGTGGAACGCCTACTTGATCCTGAAAGTCTAATCAACGCATAACCCACCATGAAAGTGCAAAAGGAGTAAACCTTTAAGCCGAAACCGTTAGTATAAAGATTCACGAACATTTAAGACTGTGAAGAGTTAATTTGATCTGAGCAACAAGGTTGAACGGGCTGCCCTAAGGTAGTTCAGTCTTGCTGGCAAATTCTTCGACGCCAAAACATCCCAGATATTAATCAGACGTTGCGATGGGTGTCACTACCAGACGTTTCGCATTGATTTCGCGGGCACTAACCTGTTCCTCGGGTCCCGTAACCCAGGCAGGCAGTAGAAGATCAAGAGAGGGATTGACCATCTTCTTCACCTCAGTTTGAGGACCCTTGGCAAGACAGAGGAAGACTTGCGGAGTCGCCTTACCCATTATTGGGTAGAAGCGCGCGATGAGATAGGCCAGGACCTGCAGACCCGTGTACTTCTCTTGCAGGTCAACAACATTTAAGTTGCTGGTGACACAGGGCCACACGAAACCTGCGATGGCGCGCAATCGGTAACTCTGGACTCTGGGATAAAGAAATGTAGTATTTTTTACTATGCACAAACACTAAGGCAGGCGGGATTTGTATTAACATTGAAGTGACAAGAAGGCATATTCGTATGGACCCTACAGTTGGTGCATTTGTCAAATGACTTGACAAACCTAAGCCTTACGATTGTAAAAAAGAAATGTGGCAGAAGGGCCGAAGAAACCCACTTCGTTGAAATGTCCTGGACATATTCGGGGGCGTAGAAGACAAAACAGCATGCAATTTGACAGTACATGATTCGCAGACCCGTGCATGTTTTATTGGCCTCGTCGTTTAGAAGCAGGTTCACAAAGAGATGCACCAGATCGTTGTCTGTAAAGCACAGTGCGAAAAAAGCCTTTGAAGGTTATGCCACTTACTGCCATGGTTTCCAACCATGACTCAAGACTTTTGAATAAAATACACAATTCACTAACACTATAATTAAAATAGAAGAATGCTTATTCGGATTGCCATTACAGATGAATGAAGCTATCGACAAGAACAGCAAAGTATCCAGGAAATACATGCTTGAGGGACAAACGCATTGCAGAAAAATAGCTAGAAAGTACAATAACCAGAATACAGCACATTACTCGAGCTACAGAGCTAATTAAAGACTACATAGCGCAAATCTCGATAAGCAATATTCTAAAACATTACACATGAAGTCAGCAAGTAAGGTAAGGTATCCCCGAAATCTCACGCATTAATATTGGAGTTTGAAAAAAAGCCAGCAAATTAATAGAAAAAAATTCACACTCCTCATAGTAAGACCTTTATATTTTAAGCAATTTAATAGTAAAGCGAAACTAAAGACGGCGCGAAAACTATACCACACACTATGCATATTTTCCATGTTCAGCTTAGTGAAAAAAACGCGGTGTTCAAATATGACCGTGTCACGGTTGGCACAACAAAATAAATAGTGTGATTTTAAACCAAGCTGCTCCTAGTGAAATGGGACGCCAGTCATTTAAAAAAGCGACGACTGAAAGCACTATCTTATAAATTAGCACAACTTTATCATCCAACTTTAGACCGCTCTTACCGTTTGGCTCGTCGGGCCTGGGTGGCTGGTTCAGTGCCACTAGCTCTGCTGGATTCCTTTCAAAGGCCTGCTGCAAACAGGGCAGAATGAGCTGTGAAATTAACTTGAACTGTGCCTCAGGTGTGCCAAGGTACTGCTCCACGGACATGGTCGTATCTGAATCAGCCAGTATACTGTCTGTCAGCGACTGCTTCTTTTTGCTTCCAGCCTTGCTGGAACCGCTAACCTCCATGCGCTTTTGCACTAACTGGATAAAGTGAAGGAATATTGCACGACTCCAAGCCACGGAGGAGTCTCGAATAAGGCGTTGTATGTAGTGTGGGAGAGGATTGTATCCCACACACCGGTGGCGGGACATTCCCGCAACGATATAAAAAAGGAGATCATAGTCGCTCGGACGAGCTCTAGTAAAAAGAGAAGGATTAAAAAGGTGGTTTAGCCACACTGTTTAAAAATAGGAATTACGTTGAAGAGCAACCTACTCCAAGCAGGCAAGCATGAAATCAAGCAACAAAAGGGGCTCGTCGGAGTAGGAAAAATCTGTCAATCCGACAGCGACCCTAACTCCGGACAGAGATTGAGCCTCTGTAGGTTCCGTGGAAGAGCTGGTGGAGGGCAATGAGGTATTGGAGGCGATAATTTTTCTTCCGCCACCTCCAGGTTCTTCTAACAGAAGTTCGAGGTCTACATTGGGCTGGATTTGTTGAAGTTGAACAAGTGTAAGGCAAGAGTGGCGCCTCTTAAATTCAGCCGAGCCCCATAAGTCAAGGAGAACTCGCATCACTGATGAGTGGTCACAGGTAAGTAGACTATCACCAGTAAAGGAAGAAGGGAGAGTCGATTTAAGCCAATCAGGACGTTGCTTAAGCAGGACATGAAGAAGACGTAGAGCCAGGTACGAGGTTGATGCCTGTGCCAATGGTCCATCCGTTCGCGGCAAACGAAGAGGAGTGTTTTCATACACGGTTTCTGTAAACAATGATGATGTCAGCGTCATTTTAATAATTGCAGAAAAAAATAAGTGTGATTAACAGCGCATGAATGAACGGACCTGGCTCCTCTTTCGGTTGCAAAATTTCTGTCAATAGTAAAACGTTGGCCACCAAGTAGTCCGCTAAGGGCTTGCTCTCGGGCAGTGTCATCAAGTGCTATAACGAAGGAATGGATCAGTCATTATCGGACTGATTGCACAAAACATCTAGCTTTGATAATTTTTTTGCATACCAATGGAGCCATCGGCAAGAGCAAGACATACCAGAAGAATTCGATGTGCATGACTGTCATGGGGGCGAGAGAACCCGTGGAAAATTTGACGGAAAGTCTCTTCAGGAAAACGTACAAGGAACCGAAGCAGTGGCAGACGCAGGGAACTAGTCTGTTCTGTATTAAGGGACTGTTCCACTTGAATCACCAGATTCAGCAGAGGTTTTACGTATTTTTCTCCAGCCAACGGGATCAGGGGGAACAAACCGATCAATGCTGCTATCAACTCAACGGATTTGGGGAGCGTATCCACGTTGTTTATGCTAGCCAAACTGTTCTGAATCCCCTTTACAAATAAAAAAACTAGGCTAAGATTAAGGGCACAAAAAGGTGCAAAATCGATGTTTTCATGATAAACGACGATCCTATATTGATGATAATCCAACAAGAATTGGTAGAAAATAGATGCAGTATGGAAATAAGACCACTAAAACTTACATTGAAACAAAGTGAATAGTTAAAACTCACCTGAATTGTTTCACAGAAGCGCTCACTGAAAGTGCTGGGAAAGAGCTCGGCACAGTATGCCAACTGACGTACGGTTGCCAGACGAATGTTGGCCGTCTGACGGAGGCTTGGCAGAATGGGTTTCACGTAGGTGTGACGCAGCTCCGTGTCAATAGTTGTGCGCCTCACGTAGTCCTTGGTGTACTCGAATACGGGTTTGTAGACAGCAGCAGAATCCGAGCACATACCTACAGGAGAAGCAGTTGCAGTAAAACAATGAACTTTGACATGCCTAGCCGGATTTTCGCGTTGGAACAGAGGTTGATGATACACCGCCTAAATTACTTGTTATATTAAGCCAAAACGAGTTTGACTCGCTTCCAAAGCAGCGGAAAGTGGTTTCCCGTCAATTTTTTGCAATGCATATAGAGGAGGTTGTATGTTGTGGCAGAACGTATCAATGAGAAAGAGTTCGGGCAATCCAATTCAAGTGATAAACCCCTCAAAGATAAATGCAACTTTACCTCAGGATCCTCCATTCATGATAACGAAAAATAGGCAAGCGTGGCAACTGTTTAAAGTGGGGATCTACGTATTGAGAGCAGCCTTCAGTCACTAAGCAATTGCTTTACGCCTTTATCAGCTGGGAGGGGAAAGTCATGGTGGGAGCTGCCATGCAACTAGGCTGCACCCAAGTGCCATGCATTAACAAGTGACAAACAATAAACGTCACAGAGTATCTACTATTTCCCACCTCTTTTGCGAAGATTAAAAGGGTGAGTTATGTAATCCGAAATTATATATACTGCAGCGCACGTTGGGTAGACGAACACATCGTGGACTAATCCCAAACAATCCACTCACTACTCTGCCCCACACCTATGATGGACGTACAACTTCACCTACAACAATTGAAAATCCATTTGTGCTTGTGGCCGGCCGCAAAGGCACCCACCTGCTGAAAACCAAATGATTACAGCTGAGAACCATCTACCCGATAAAACGCTAAGACGTGCATGAGAACATTTTTTCTGAAAAAAACTATCAGAACCGGTCCACCGACAGGATGAAATTCCCATTTTAAAGGCAACGCCAAGCCTCATACGACGCTATCACAAAATTTATCAGCTAAATCCCACCCTGGACTTCAAGTTGAAGGAAAGGGACACATTATCTCATTCCCACCCCTTGTATCCCCCTGACGATATTTCTTCAACTGATGAACATCACATTCTCTTGGTATAATGCAACCATATAATCACATGCGGTAAAGATTAAACGGTTGAAAAGACAAGTGAGGTGGAAATGATGGCAGCTGGTGATATCTTGGTGCTTTTAGGGACAAAGTGTCTTGTAAAGGTGAGTTTCAGAAGCTAGTTTCCCGTTAAAAAATATGGTAGATCGTGATTATTTCAACAAAGCATCTCAAAAAGCTCTGCGCAATTACCCAATTTTATTATAAATAATCCACAGGAACTCATACCGATCTTCCAGCCCCTTTACATGTTAATAATCAAGGCACAACCTGACACGGACGCATTGCCACAGGCACTAAATTAGTGGTGTTGATAACCCAGCTTTGCAAAACAGTGACCCCGACACTAAAACATTACAGAAGGCAAGAATCTGCCGTGAGCAATTCAGCCTACGGACTCTTAAAGGAGCTATGTCGTTTTTTCAGTAACGGCCTAAATCTTGAGTTCTACACGTCGATCAATGGCAAAAGAAATTCAAGTCTGAGCAGATAAAAATCACATTTAGCAAAACAATCACAATACTGCTACGAGCGTGGAAAGTAGTAATGATCGGTGTACGTACTGTGCTAGCTTTGGGCCACTGTTACCCTTCCCATTCCTTGCTAAAAGAATCCCTACCTGACAGACCGCCCACCGCTAAAAGGAATTTTCAGGAACGCTACCATTAATGAAATAAAGAGCAATTTTTCACTAGTCCAGTTTATCGTACTATCTTCATCCTTGTCTTGTAATTGACTTCGAGTTACTGGAAAAGATAACAACCGAAGCAGAGAGTTTACCTAGGAGAGGGTCAACATGGAGGCTCAAAAGGGCACCACGTCGCAGAACGACATCGGTTTTAAACAGACAGCTGAGAACGTGGTCCTTTCCAATTTCCTCCAATTTAGCTACATTATTCAAAGCACCTGCCCTTTCCAAACATTTTCAGGTGTTTAGAAATGCTACTATCAGTCGTATGCATCACGATGCTTTCTGGAATATCATCACAGATATGGATGGACCTACCTTTAAATAGTGCCGTGAGAATAACCGACTTCTGGGCTTCAAGATAATGCATCGTAGAGAGAACCTGAGAGGCCACAACCTTTAGATCGACCGCCATCTGCAGCTGCAGCGATGAAGAAATGGGTTGCTGAGATGAGGGACTTCTACCACCTGTTGGCTGGTTCGGAGCTATTGGCGAGGTGGGTAAGGGTGAGTCCATGATGGCACGAAGATCCACGAGGAAACGATTGTCGCAGCGACGATTCATCGGACAATATTGCAACAACCCAGCACCCAGAGGTGCATCACGACAGAGGAAGTAGTTCGTTTCCTGTAAAACAAAAAAAAATTCTGCATTCAAAACACGAAGTGATTGAAATCAGAGGGGGGGGGGTTAGTAGCAAACTCACCAGGACTGCAATTTGCGTGGATGTCGGTAGATTAGAAAGTCGATGGAACCTATTTTTTGGTGGCAACCAACAGCCTATGAGATGGATGTGTGGTTTCAATAAACTGGCAAGGGGTATGGAGAGACATTCAGCAATGTTCGATAGAAGGGAGCGTACATGAGCTCGTACAACCTTGGTCTCACTCAGCAGTGCCTCCACAAGTTCGTGAAGAACAGCGTTCATGAGTGGTGTCTAAAATAAAGGGAAATTCAAACGAATGAATAACTAATGTTTGACATCGAAGTGCGTTCATGGATAAGCTCACATGTGAAGTAACTTCGGATGGTAGTGAAGACATCGGATTGGTAGCTTCAAGCATCTCCACATCCTCTGTTGAATCGTGCGCTTGCGAATCCGCATCCCTTCTTGGTGTTGTTGGCCTTTTTTTCGCTAAGCCACCACGCTTACTCGCAGCCGCAGACCTTCTACGGGCAGTCACCACTCGTTTACTGTGTTCTCGGCTCTGAACGGGTGACTCTGCTTTGACCGGCGTTGACAGTGGCGGTGTTGATCCAGTTGGGGGAGGAGAAGATGCCTCATGAGAGAAAACAAACTTCACCAAGGCGGTAGAACATTGCTGGGCAAGGGCGAGAGCACCCTGACCCATTTGATTGGTCAGATCATGAAGGCAATGTAGCAGACCGCGAAGGAAAACAACCAAATGCTCTCTGAACCAATTTACTGACAGGCGATCTCGAATATACAGTAGAATGCAACATGCACCCCACTTGACGAACCTGCAACGACATTTTTAAAAAAAAAAATTGGAGAAAATGACAACTCAACACACAATAACTGGATGTTTGGTTTTGGTAAATTGAGTTGGAAAACGAACCAAGCGGGATGGAAAAGCATGTCCGTGATAGCCTTCGCGAAGTGGTGCATCAACGGAAGACGCACAAGCACATCATCTGCTCTAGTCTGAAGAGAGCCATCTTCGGATAGTGCAACTTCAATCGCAATGGTGGCAGTGTTAATGATCTCGTCCAAGAGAACATATCCACTCCGCACTAACTCCTTATCCTCGTGACCCATCACAAAGCAGACGGCTTCAACCAAAACCCTTGAATCGAGTGTGAGTTCAGCATCTGAGGTCTGAAAAGATAATAAATGATGATTAGCGAAATGCAGAGGAAAAAATCCATTGAGAATTGTAACTACAAACAGGAGTGCTAGAGAAGCTGAATGCAAATGGGGAGTTGATGTCGCCTTCTTCGAGGAGACTGATGAGAGTCAGGTGACGAACGAGGAAAGTTATGAAGGTCCCGCAATCCGGTATTCGAGGAGCCACTGACGTGGATAAGAAGATCCCACCGACAACCCGCACCATCACAAGGTGATAAATACCTAATGGTTGATAGGATTAGTGAGTTAAGAACTTCAGTTAAAATAATTTTATAAGCCTGATTGAGAAAAATCAAAAGACTTGCTAGGCTTGTCGCTATGGAAGAATGGCTGGCTCGAGCCCAGTTGTTGAATGATGTTGCCAAGTCGTTTAAGGGGATAGGGCGGAAGTTTATCAACAAAGTCATAGGATAGATATCCAGCAGGAGTCCTAGAACAAATGTGGACATTGAGAGATGATATGCAGACGCCTCTTAAGAATTGCCAGGCACGAAGCCTGCACAAATAATCGACAGCAGGTTCCTAAAATGTAGCAAATAAGTGGTTTGTAAGCCAACAAGAGAAATCCTAGCGGAAGTTGAACCAGAGCCTACCTGAATAGTTTCCACAGCGAAGTCGACTAAACTGCGAATAGGGAGGTCGACGGGATGCTGAGGAAATTCGCAGAGCCAAAATCGAAGAAGCGGACCACTCTCTCCGCAATTCACATTCAGGTTGAGACGTTGAACATCAGCTATGTCGGCTCTGTTAAAGCGACCCATTTTTCCGAGAACCTATTAAGCACAGTGAAATGGAGATATTGCAAAGCCCAATGCGTGAAATGGGAATAAAGTAGCAATAAATTACTTTAAAAGCCATCTTTTGAACGTATTCACTTTGGGAATGTAGAGAGGTGTAAAGACCAAGCAGCATATCACCGCGAACTTGGTAGAGATGTTGATAGAGAAAATCGGGCTGCATGTTATCGACGCAGAGCTCCAGTGTACGGAGACCCTGAGAAAATAATGGATAAAAATAGCAAAACCTCATTGCAATGGCGCGGCATAATCAAAGACAATGCAGAGTATTGAAAGCGGTTGATAATTTCAATGTAATGCGTGAACGACCGGAAATCTCACTTAGGTGACAATATATTTTTGTGATACTCTATAAGGCCACTGCTCTCCGTTTCATCTAAATTTTGACCCTTAAATGATCAAAATACCGACAAAACACCATCTTTCAAAAAATAAAGGGAAATTGCATTTCAGGAGGAAATAGCCCAAACTGTTTAACATTTTCCCACCCATGAACATGGCTGCACAAGCTCAGGAGCACTAGATAATTCTCCTTTTGCAGTTTAGAATTAAATTTCCTCTCCAAGGCCGTTGATTTAAACATGCTTAACAGAGCGACACAAGGCTTCAGTATTTATAAAACCACCAATTCAAACTCGAATGGGTGCATTTTTTCCGGCCATTGCCGATGTCGTGTCTCGAGGCATTACCATCGCGACGGCATGTGTTATATGCAACAGGAATTTACAAAATAATCAAGGTTTCAACGGCTCCATCGGGGTTTCCCACTACGAAACGGCATACTTGTCACGTAAAGGTCTGATTTTGTTATCACTACCTTAATTAGGAACAAAAATATACTCACTGACTTTTCATTAACCCTTTTTATATGTCAGGAAAAAAACACTTTTAACGAATTAAAATAGATTTTGGAAGAAAGGTTAACAGCTATACAATACTAATGCACGTCATTCAATACATTTTGGAGAAAAATTGTCTCAATGGATTTTTATTCAATTTCACAACGAAGGGACCAGGTTAATCATTGTTACTAAGGCATTTCACTCGTTGTTCAGCAGCCAATAATATCCTGCCAGCGGCTCTGGACATAGACCAGTGATTTGATAGATGCAGAACTTCTTATTCACCAAAAGCTTTTCAAACTATTTAAAAATTATTGAAGTCATCTAGACAATTAAAGTGGGTTAAAATTTTCAGCCGAAAAATTCACGACTCAACAAACCAAGGCAAGACATTTGAAAAAATAACTAAACATATTTCGCCTACTGTGTAATAGACGTGTACGTCAAATATCGATGATTTGTACCGAGCTGACAGAAATCAAAGCTTGCCTGAAAAAGAGGTATTCAGTCTGCTCAAAAGCTTCCCAACAATCACAATTTTCAAAAAACTCGTCGCAACATGCAAGAAAGATACATCAAAATCAAAAGTTGGGAGCAAACAGTTAGAGAGCGGGCAAACGCACCTGGTTGACAGTATTGCAATTGAGCACATAGGTAAGTGGTTCCATAAGGAGCGAAAGGTAGGGCAAGAGGGTGGAGAGGCGAACTGGCACAATGACGCAAAGTTCGCCCAGCAAATCGCGAGTATGAGCGCGATGTGCGGAGCGCAAAAGCCGGTTCAGAGTGGTCAGCATCTCGGGTAAGAGAGGGAAGAACTCACGATAAAGCTTATCGTGTGCGCCCCCGCCGATGGATCGAAAGAGAGCGCGCAGCAACGTCAGATAAGCTATAGGCTCTCGAGCTTCCAAACAGTGCTGCATACTTCCCTGCACTATCTTTCGAAGATGCAACTGCAAAACCGAAATAGTGCAAGGTACCACGACTTCTTTGTTGTATTTGAATAGACAACCACTGTACGCACCTTCATGACGTGCTCATTTTCAGTGCCGGTCATGTTAACCGAGTTGAAACAGAACTTAAGAAGACGCATGTAGGTAAAGGATACGTCGGTGCCCTCTGAAAAAGGTTAAGAATAAAGTGATGCAAAAAAGTTAACACTTTACTCTTTTCTTGGGAGACTCAACCGCCACGAATGAGATGTTTAATTTTTCCTATATGACATTGACACTAGTATTAACGAATACTGTTCAAAAAAATTCAATGTAATTATCCTTAGACCAAGAAATCCAACATTCACCCCGTTTTTAGGCTCATACAGCCTGTTCAACGTAATCGTTTATCGTAAACTGACAAAGGGCACACGACACATATTTTTGACCCGGGAGGATGGATTGGGATGTCGTGTTTATGACATCGGTGATAACTCCTTAAAAGTGTGAGACATACCACCGATTTTTTCAAGTCGTTCAACCAGATAAGAGAGCAGAATATGACCGAAGTTGGAGGTTTGGCTTGACTGAGACAGGAGATAAAAGGCGAAGTGTGCATTGAAAAGAGGACTTTTGCGGCACCAGTCAACAACGTACTGAGGGGGAAGGGGAAGAAGATAGTCGTATACATCTATCAATAAATGAAAAAAAAACATGCAAAATACCACTTACGCCGATCTTGGCTGAAAATATCTCCCGAAATGATGAGGAACTGATAGGTACGAAGGTCATCGCTAAAGTTTCCAGAAGAAAACGCTCCTCTGGATACTTCGCACCAGAGTTAGGACTAAAAGGAAAACCTTAGTGTAAAAATTCAGTGAAGCACAACGATCCCAACTAGAGAAGAGGAAGCACATACCCACGAAGGTAAAATTGGCCATCCTTCGAAACAATTCGCAGTACATCAAGCATTCGAAGCCCGTACGTTAGGTAGCTGGACAAAACAGCCACTTCGGTAGGCAGAAGCTGTTTGGAAGATGGCAAAGAGGAGGAGGCCTGCGGTCCCCCCACGAGGTATGTGTCATCCTCGGAGCCGCTCCAGTGTGGGCATTGAGTCAAAGCCGTGATAACAGCCCGCATGCCTGAGACCAAAGCCTTTATTGAAGACCTCAGATCGTTTATGCTCAGATGGCCTTGTGTGAACGTCTCAGAATACAGTGACTGAACAAAATGAACAAGATCAAAGAGATGGTTAATTGCCAAGTGAATAGATGCAGAAAGAAAAGGACTCACTGTGTCTTGCTTGCCACCCGAACTGGCAACGACATTTTCGGTATCGCCCTCGTCTGTTGTTGATGCTTTATTCTCTGGAGAGCTTTCAGTATCCTCTCTTAAACTACCCGTAAGCATTTTAAATGCATTAAATACAGTAGATGAAAAAAACTGATGCAGAAAATGCAAGGGAGTACGCACCTCTTTGCCTCCAACTCAGGGATATAATGTTCGGCAACAATTCGGCACTTGAGTACGCAAAGGGACATTATCTGAAGCAAAACGCGTCGGGCACTTGCAGCGTTCATGAGCTGCTTTGCTGCATCAGAGGGAACTGATTCGGTCATTCGTTGACGAATACACTCAGCGAGATTGAAAATCAACCTCTGACTCATCTGCTGAATCGAGAAAGGTAGAGTGTCATCAAACATGTTCCGCCCGTACAGGTCGACCGCTCGAGCTATTTTTGTAAGAGGAAGATCACCACGGAGATGATGGATCAAATCCGCTAGTGTGCTATAAGAAAGCGGTCTAGAGGAGGGAGAAACAATGATATAGTTACTCGAAATCAAAAGGCAAAATTAACGATGTCAATAAAGAAGGAAGGGCATAAGAGTGCGCTACCTTAGGGAGTCTCGCACAGTATAACCTTTTCCGATCAAAACGCTATCCTCCATCATGTCGTCAAGTGCCTGGAGAAACTCTACAATAACAAGGAAAAATGAGCTAGTTGCGTTAAGTGACCCAGTACGAATTTACGCAACAGTTTAAATGCTAATGTCAAGAGCTATTCCCATGGAATCCCGTAAAGCTTAAGCATTGTAAATTATAAAAACTTACTCGGCCGAATTTCCTGTGCACTTAAAATGTGACGAGTAGCAATGAAAAATTCTTTACGCATATTTGTAATCGACGGCGGGCATGTAACCATAAGATTCATCATGCCTTTCACCAATGCTGCAGAATGCTGATCAATGGTCTCCTGTGAAAAGGAGGTAGTTAACGATATGAAGTAAATCAAAAAGTGAAACAGACCAAGACTTACTTGATAGATCTTAATGACATACGCTAAGAAAGAAAGCGTCTTCACCTGAGCCGCCATAAAGTCAAGATATTTGCTTTTCTTGCAACTTTGGTCTTGCCTAAGAATGGAGAGAATGAACTGAGGCAATTAAGACCAAAGGCAATGATCTTCAAGGGAAACAAAAAAGTGGAAACTATCAGCACGCATACATGCGCGTGTGCCTACGGAAGGAAAAGTCGGTGTTTCATAATTAGGGGCATCCTACCCCTCCGGAACAATACAGGAGCCCACATTGACCACTCCACCTCTCACAAACAAGTAAGGGTACATTTAAGCATCACTGGTGGAGAACAGGATTTCCCAGAATGCTTCAGGTACACTGTCCGAAAACTCCATAAGCATTATTAAAACTACTAAAGTACGCGACTACGGTGAAAAATGCGCTGAGAACAAGTATCAATTTAGCTTAGGAAAACGCTGTCGCTGTGATAACCTCAAGCTTTACAGTTTAGCACAAGCACTCCCTTACATCGCACACGGAAACTTACGTATGTTCCGGAAGGGGTCTCATGTTAATGAACTCCATGATGACGGGGATGAACTCAGTTACGTGACTATGAATTTGCTGCTTGAAAAGCTGGTACAACAGAACAACAAGAATCGGAATCTCCTGCATGACTTTGAGGGAGAAACATGCTTTAGGAAGGATGTGATACTAATGGGAATATTAAGGTAGTTTAAATTACGACTGAAGGTGATGAGTCCAAAGTTGTGTCCTTCGTGTGGACAGTTGTAGTTGTAAACACACCAGGCAAAATGGATTCAATTTTCAAGTCGTTAATAGTGCTGACTTCGTATACTTGATCCGGTTTGAAAATGTTACAAATATGACTTTTCAAATTCCGGTAGATTCTGTGAATGAGGTTAAGAAAGTTTATCACCTACGGAGAGTTAGAAATCCGGGACTCTTACTTCGGGCGAAAAGTGAGGACGATATAACTTGTGAAGATCCATTATTAGTTTGATACAAAGAAGGACATTCTCCTCATTTTCGTACTGAGAAAATTAAAGACGCAACTAGACTGTACCTCGACAACTTGGAACAAGAGACTAAGCACGGTAGAAACATGCGTTCTAAAATAGTCCGCGTTCCTGATTTTATGCAGGATTTCAAGAGACATGCATCTCAAGCGATTTACAGGAGATTCTTTTATAAATTGCACCTCAGTTTCGAGCAAAAACTTCTTCAAATATTCGAAGAGAGTAGGAACAAATTCCTTTAGTTCATCATTTGCAGAATGATTCTTTAAAAGTGTAAAAAAGAACGGCAAGTTACTTCAAAGAATTCACATAATTCGGCTCCATGTTTCAAACGCTCATCTATCGCTACGAAAATAAGTTAGTGGTACAACAAACATACTTAACTCAACGCTGAGAAAATGCATCAGGGCTGAACGAGCCTTTGACCCCATATCATCGGAAAAAATGTGAGCAATCAAACCGCCGGTTAAAGTAGACATGCTGACCAATCACCCAACAGCAAGAGGCTTGCAAAATCCTTTTGAAGCGTCCACAATTGTTTGATTTGTTCATCTGAATTTACGGACCTATGCTTTTTAGCATCAATAACAGTTTCTAATGCAATGATGACTTTCAGCCCTTTTCTTACAGGTTAAAGGGCTAAAAGATAAAATAGGGGCAATTTTAAGCCTATATGAAACTTAATTGGCACTTCGCTCATACATAATTTAGCATGCAAGTTGTTAGCATTACTAATTAGGTGATCATGTTACAATTGTGCTGTCATTATTAGGCTCATTACGATCCACAACCATGTCTCTCACTTAACTTTTCCATAAACATGCATTTCATAATTGCCCTAACTACGAAAGGGGCCATATAAGACAAATCGTTGCGTTTTCATCTAAGCTTGACCTCAATCACCTGTTTTAATTTTGTCAACAATTTTTTTGATGTGGTAATAACCCGCGTGGAACGAATGGATCTATCTTACTGAGATTAATTCCGACTGCGTTAAGGTGTGAAAATTGCATTTCCATGTGGGCATTGGAGCGTTATGCTTTGGTTCTTAATCCACTCTGTACCAATCCCTTTTAAAACTAAATCTTTAAAGCATTAGTTGTCTTACTTTTTATTATCTCGAGGGTGATTGTAATCCGGAGCTGGCCGAGCTGAGGATGTGTGTTGCATTGGTTGCCATTTAATCCCTTCGGTATGGAGCCTTTTGGACCTCTTTCTTCTTACTAGAAAGGTAGCTGCTAGGTTAGGTTAGGGGGTAAATTCCTTTCTGATACATGATGTTAAGTCGTGCATGATGTATTTGCTCGAGCAGATTTCATTCGTAAGCTTTTTTGTCTTAAAGGGCGTTCGCACTAGGTGCCCCCTGTATTGTTCAACATTTTCGCTTTTTCGAGTTTCCCAATTGTTAGTGTGTTTTAAAATGTTTTATTGGTCACATAGTTTTGACACCTAACATGCATCTAGTACCTTGGTCTTTTCTAGGATGGTTCTGAACAGTCATATTGTCTAAATTAGCTCATGCTTTGGATTCATTACCCCCAGTGATGGGTTGCGGTTGTACTTTCGTTTTGACATTTTCTTCGTCGTTATATGGGGGCAGGGGGCTTTTTCATGCGTGTCTAGGCGGAGGTTTTTCGTGGTGTGCAGTGGGTGGTGATTTTTGCGGCTTTTCAGCCTTCTGATGGTGCATAAATGCATTACTAGGATTTTAGTTCCCATCTATCTCATTAACTAAGTCTTAATTCGTAGGAAATTATTGATGTCGTCGTACTGTGGTGGTCGCTTCACTGTGCCCCCCGGTTTCGATTTTAAGTATGTGTTTATCTTCCATAACTCCTAGTACAGGATCCTTCCACAGAAATCAAAAAATGTCGCCGTTGTATCTATCATTGGTTCTTGGGACTCATTAAATGGGAAGCATTCAACCCAATTATTGGATGAGTTCCTTCAGAGGAGCCCCTTCTCACTCCCCTGCACCAATGTGAGATTGCGATTTGCCGATTCCTTATGTCCTATAGAGTGTCATAAAAGGCTACTACGACTGTGAACGCCAGTTAATTTTCCTACATTATCGTGATTCAGAAAAACTCATGACTGACCTCTTAAACACATCTGAAGTAAACCTTCTTTCATTACACTTTTCTTTTAGGATTATGAAAAGATTCTTGAGAAATGGGATTCAGAAAGGTTAAAACACTTATACCTTCTGTTCACTGTTTCACACTTTATTTTGGTAAGCATATTATGAGAGCTTTATTTTAGATCGTTACTTACGGCACTCGCTTGGACTCGAAATACATCCCCCTTTTCAAACTATTAAATCGTTTAAGGTAGGTTATCGAAGAGGAGTTTTTATTAGCTCTACTTCCAGGCATAGTTTGTATCCTACTTTGGAGCAACTTTTGCGGTCACTTCCACTTCCGCGCTATTGCATTTCCATCGGGCGACTGATGGCACCACGACTCTTGTTCGTCTTCAAACTGCCGCCCACAATTGCAGCCAGAAAGCTTGCCAAGGTAGTTTCATTTTTCATCCTTCAGCTTAACTCCTGAAAATGCACGACAAAGGCTTTGATAGTTGTCCTCTCTTATTGCAGGACGAAAGCGCATTAGTTGACCTTGAGAAGAATCTCTCCTACCAAATATTCAATGTCCTTTATGAGAGCGGGTTGCTTGAAGGGTAGGCATTCACCCTTATTAATATTGAACTTCTCCCATTCCCCTCTGCAGTAATTCGTCGGAGAACAGATTGTTCGACTTAATGGGTTACAACTACGTGCGTGTCCTCTTGCCTGATGGAATTGAATCACTGGGAGACTTCTCAGAATTTCACGGTCTGTTAGACAAGGGCGATTTGGCTCAGAAGCTGCTCGAGATGCTAGTTTCAGCCAGTGGGGTTACTTCTCTCCTGGAGAGCTCAGATCGCATTGAGGATCGTCAGGTGCCGCCTCCCGCTGCTATCTACCCACCACCGGGTGGGCCTGATGATCGGAGCTTTTCATCTTTCCTTCAATGCCATCTCACCGCTCTCTTGGACGATCCTTTTCGTGGAGATCATTCGGACAACTATACACCCTATGCGTTTGAGCTGCCCACCTGCAAGGGGTGGTTTACTGTGAGTTCATCAACGTTCCTTTTTCCAAATTCATTTATCTCTCTTTGAAAGTTGCTTTCACGGGGTCACTTTGCTTTCATGTTCTTGTTCTCTTACAATAATAATAGACTAGTGCAATATGAAAATTTCCTGATTCTTAATGAACAAGGGGTATGGTGGTACCTCGAAATCCGAAATTTCTCTGCTTGTCAAAGTAACGCCTAGTACCCAGCTTCACGAAGCTGAGGGAATTTCAGAAATTAGCAGGTGTTTGTGTGCTTTTGTTTCCTTTTGAATGAACGTGGTAGGGGTTTCGGATTTCCATACCAGGTCGCGTAACATTGGTAAGGAAACAGTGATAGCGTTGCCTTATTCCAGTTAACTCAATCACAAATGATTATTAGCTAATGCCAAATAAGTCTGATGGAATTTAATAAAAACGTGTTTAATGCAGCAGGAGCCAAATCTTCGGTCTTATAAGATTTATTTGTGGATCAAACTCACCTTTTATGCAAAATCCTAGTTAAGACATACCTGTAGGAGTAGATTGTTCATTGAATTAGGCCTTAATTGCAGACAGGACCACAATGATACAGCACACAGCCTCTCATTGTTTTGCGACACTAGATTGTTTTCTTTTGAATGGATTAGAGGAAAACTGAGATCTATTACGATAAGGCGATAGCTGGACTTTTATGTTCAATTTCTAATATCTATCTTCACTGTCTTTGCGAATAGACGTGTTACAAGCTATACACCAGCCTGTTTGATGAGAGTGAGTCTAATCCGTCTCCATTGGAGGGCGGTACGGACCCCTGCCTAGGTCGTCAGTGGAACCAACTCTTCCTTTCTAACGAAGATTCTGACGCCACAGCAGTCACACTCTTCACAACCCAATCTCAACTTGATCGTCGGCTCTCCAGTACTCGATGCGAAATTGCCCTAACCACTGCTGAAGCTCACTACCGACTTGACCTACCGGCCCACTACTCCAGGACTTTTCATCTGGCGAAGGCAAGCAATTAAGTCCTCCCCTCGCCTTTGCAGCAGTATGTATTCACTCTCCATTATAGGTAGTATCATCGTACAATGTCTTCCTTCGCCTGGCACGTGGCCCTTGCGTCCTCCCGACATTGGACAGACTGACTCGACGCTTGGCTCGCCTTTACTTAGCCGGCCGCGTGGGCTGTCCAGCAGTACTTGTATCAGGCGCGGTTTGTCGGCAGGAGCTACACACCCTGCCTGAACGATTCCCAGGCATCGCCAGAGCCCTCCACTTGCTGGAATCGCAGCCAAATGCGGATGCCTCCGATGGCAGCCGTGACACCGTTGGCGGCCCTGTCGAGGAGTCGCTGGGCATGCGCCTCGTCAAGCAAATGAAGTCGGCGCTGGATGCGGGTGCAGTGGTGCTTGGTGAAGCGGGCCTGATGAAAAGCCGGCACGTCTACGACACCATTTTCTCCGATTGCCTGCAGGATGTTCCCCTCGGTGAATTTCCTCTAGGGCTTTGTTTTCCACTGACTTCGAATTTAGTTTATTGCGCTCGTTATCGAGTGTTGCTGGAAGTGGCTTGGTAAAACTTCTGTTCCCTCTTCCGCTTCACTCGAAGTAGAATTAGGTCAACTATGTCACGAATTGGGCTTAAAGTATTACTGGAAATTCATTCCTGTTTTTTTGCGGCGAAAAGTGTCTGAAATATCTTTATTTACATCTACTGGTTTCCAGTACTTAGCAGCAATTTACGTGGTTCTTTTCTGTGTGTGTATTAACCGATATAGTAATACTTTGTTCCTGTTTGTCTTCGTGAATCATGAATCCCTCAGCTAGTCGAGAGGTAAAAATTAATTCACCTTTTGATGTATTTCGGAATCGACACCAACAGAGCTGACCTCCGGCTGACCTGACGAGTTCGCTTATTTTTGGGCATAAAGTTATTCAAGTATTTATGACTTTTATTTTGCGCCCCGCGATTTTTTCCTTGTTGGATTCCAGTGGTAATGAGAGGGTCGTTTTGAGTAGCATTTACCATAAAGATATGATTTTTGGCGAATTGGAGTTCACTGCTCCTTAGTCTGATATTTGATAACTCCATTATATGTGTTCACATATTTCCAACTCATTCATTTTCGCTCGAAATAAGACGTACGGTCTTGGACTTTCAACTTCAGGTCTGAGCAGACGTGCTGCCGCTCTTTACTGAACATGAATGGAACTAGCGCATCAATCATTACTAGAGATTTGTAACGACGTTTTCTGTGTCAGGCAGTACGAATAGACGGCCCACTATGAATAAGTTCATTTTTCTTACCCAGCGTTCAGTCTAGTAAACTGTAGAATAATCAAAGCCCTATAAAGTAGTAGTGAAGAATGTTCATTATGTTCAGCTATTGCCACAACTGCCTTGAATCTTTATGCCTCAGACTTGTTCCGTTGCGGTAAAGTGGTAGCATTTGTACTACTGATACTGCGGCTGTGCTTTTTTTAAGTGAGCAGAACCTAAAAGTGCAGGCAGTCTAGGTTTCCCTCGTGTATGCTCATCGGTAGACGTTTCGTTTTTTACATCCATTTTCGGTCATATTCTTGCTCCGAAACTCATATGCTGTCTCGTCATCGTCACAACATTGCCAATTCGGCAAACCCTTCCTCAAAACGCTAAACAGAATTTCGAATTTCCGGTTACTCTTTATCCTTAGGTCTTATGGGACGCTGGCGGTATGCATGGATCGAGGGTGCTGTGGAGGTGATGGACAAGGAAAAGAAGCACCTGCACACCACTGATACAAGCGGTTCTGACAAGGCCGCAGGCCTTCACCACCTCTCCGTGATGCCACATCGCTCAGACCGACGTTACATCAGTTACTGCAACTGCGGTCGGCTGCAAGCTCTGCGGCCTGACCCATTCGACTATCAGGAGGCCAATTGGGAGTTTTACAATGCCCTCGAACTGGTTTGCTGCAGCAAGGTGTGATTTATGGATTTCCTTCTTCAACTTAACCCTCTCTTTTTGTGTGTAGGTCAACGGGATTCCATTGGCACCGCTGATCTTGAGTAGCTCAGCGAATATCTTTTGCTCGCATTTGGAGGAAAAAGATGCGGAAGAGACTGTACAGCCAACTTCGCCTTCGAGAATGACTCCTTCAGATTTGCCTCAGCGAAACAGTAGCCAAGTCTTACAATCAGACGGTGAAGATGATGCAACTGCTGCCAAATTTACTTGCAACCCAAAGCTAACACAGAGTGACACAGAAGGAGGGGAAAATTTGCTTAACACTAGAGGTTGATATAATATATCTTTTCTATGTGTTTGAAAGTGGATGCCTAAGTGTATTAAGGAAAGCTAGGGATTTGGTAACAATTGTACGGGTCTATTCCAACTTTACGAGCTGATAAAATTATTTTTATTATTGGCATTAATAGTCAGAAGATTTTATGCGAAATCCGTAATTCCCCTCTTTGTCATATTAGTTTAGTAAACATTCTACTGTTATAGTCACTTAAACTAGACGAAATTGTCTCCTCGACTTCTTGGTCTCGTTGTTGCCTCATTTAGTATGAAGGTGTTGAGGCAGGAAAGTTTGCCTATTGATTGTTACTACACGATTCATTCCAATGCAGCTCCTTCAGGGTCGTAAATACCTGCTAGGTAGCAGCGCTGTCACTTAAACCTGTGGCTGTCTTTCACCTGCCTACATCGGGAATGTTACTTTAAATCATCACTTAATGTCTTGAATAAATGCTCCAAAAGGGCTACCACAAATCGTGAGGATGATTTCTTGCACTACCTAGATGTGCTGTGGCTTAGGCTGATGAATATTATGCATACACTAAAACCAAGTTAATTTCCCCATTAAGATTTTGGTAGCGACGAATCCATCTCCTCCTCCAGCACCTCCATCCAAGCCTCCCCCGGTTATAGCAGTACAGATAGTATGTCACAGGTTTCTGCCAACAAACTGCTCACCAAACCTCGCCGAACCAAGCTTAATGCTTCCAACATGTCAGAAGACTATGGTGAAGAAGAAAAAGAGGACGTGGGAGATCCGGGCGCCATTGCCAGTAGCCTCAACGAAAAGTCTTTCGAGGTGTTAGATGTTGCTGGCAAGGCGAAGCAGCGCATTCCAGTTACCTTTTTCTCTGGTATGCCTGTGCTCGGTCAGCCTAGTGGGACCATGCCTCTCTATCCCTCTTGGTCTGTCCATGCACTGGGAAAGTATTTCAGCTACTCCCATTCGTCTGGTAATTCGTCTCTCACTACCTTCTTCCTATCCTGCTGTGTAGATTTTTATTCTCATCGTCTTGTTTTCTCTTTTCCTCAGGGATGGCCCTTCCTGGATTCCTACGCGGAAGCCACTTTCTCCTTCCCTGGGATGTTCAACTTTCCCGCCCCGCGTCACTAGTCGGCACTCCATCAAAGACCCGAGTAGGACGTCCACGTGACTCGGACAGCGTTAAACTCTTCATCGGCTTTGAGATGGAGTGTCCAATGGGCCATAGGTTCTTTCTCGCTGGTCCGGATCGTCCGATGACAGGAACCATGCAAGGTGGTGATGTGCGACGCTCTGTTTCCAGCCTTCTCTCCTGCGATCTGGCACTCTATCTACCCTGTCGTTGTTCACCCACAGCTGGTGGAGTGATAGCGGAGAGCAGTGAAGCAGCAGGGACAGAAGTGTCGGCGGCGGCGGAGGAAGTGGATGGGAAGAAGGAGAGGGAAAGTCGTGGAGGTGATGGCGGAGGAGATGACGGAACAGTTTGGGCTCAACTGATGCGCATATATGTAGCAATTCCCAGCGTCGCCATTCGTGTTCGTTTTGCGCCGATGGTTAGACCCGGTCCGATGGACTCTAACACCCCCATCTTCCATCTCGGTCCGACTCTCGATCGAGAGGTGATGTTTCCATGGAAATGTTCATCTTCAGCCTTCTGCTACACGCTCTGACTCCCATATTTCTCCTTGTTTAGACTGATGCTAATAATGTCAACCTCAAGACCTCCACCTCGCATGGTTTCGACAGAGCCTCTCGAACTCTGACTGATGGGAAGTCAAAAGTACAAATTAGTTTAGATGGTGATCCAGGCTATGTTTATCTAGAAAATGGAAATATTTGGGTTGCGAGATTGCCGTACGTTTTCGTTTCACCCTTTATTATTTGACATGAAATTTGGTACCATTTTAATGGCATAACGCATTAAGATTAAATTTATTTGTCTCTTTAGATTCGCGTATCAGGATGGTGATATAATCTACCGAAGGCCTCAGGATCCAAAAAAGGTCAGCGAGTGTTGCCTCATTCGTGGTAGCCTGCTGGTGGAGGAACTGTAATTTATACTTTTTATAAACTGTCATTTCAACGTGCACTGCGTCCTCTTTCGTGATCCGGTGCTGCAACCATGATCGCTATTCCTGGAGTATCCATGCCGGTTGCTCCAACCCTCCTCAGATTTAGTAATTCCTAGCTAGTTGGTGTCACAATGCAGCATCTTCGAGTCTATTGAGGTAGTGTACTGGGAGGTACCTTCAGAGCACCTATGCCGCGGTTTTGGATCTGGTGTTGCGGCACGTTAATATCTTCGAGCAGTGAGGTGAATTGATTACGTGACGAATGGCGTCGTCCCCTAGTTACCATTAGCGTCGGTCGGAGTTCTCGCGTTTTTGGCGTAAAAACTGTAATGCGTTCTATTCCTGATGGCTCAGGTTTGTGGCTTTCCTTGCTTCAACTTTCGCACTTAGGCCTAATTTACAGGCACCATAAGCACTGAGGGATCCTGTTAGTGTTAGTGTTTGAAGTCGTTCCTTTGCGTCCCTCGGGGATTTTTTACTGCTTCAACAAATTCATTCAGCTCACATTGAGCTACCTAAACCACTTTCACCGTCGAATATCTAGCGTCACATTCCTTGGTGTTGAGTCCAGTCGCCATTGCCCTAGGAGTGGTTTGGCGTCAATCATATCCCTCAAATTAGTTGACACCATGTGATCGGTAGACTACTGGAAAGTACTCAGTAGGATTTGTTCAACATGAGATGCGGTAAAGATTCGTCGTCCATGCTGTTGAAAAATTACTTCGAACATGCCTCGAATCATGGACCCTACGCAATATGGGACATAGCGATGGTAGGGTGTCGTCGCCTCGACTCACTGCAATCTTGGCAGGGCATTTGCATCGAGTTTTTCCCGAGTTTCGAATTCTACTCCTTTCATTACTCTGGATTAAAGTGCTTTCAAATGCTCACTCGGTGCAGAAATTGTGCCCCTTACATACGATCTTGCATTGAGAAATCTTAGAATGCGATATCGATGGATGGGAATACGAATCGTCGACATGAGATTTGCACCTCACAGTTGGGGAGAGAATTTGGCTTCGCTCGGTTCTGTCTTGGCACTGAACTGGGATCTCTCCTAGTCTCTAGATCGAAACCTTCTCCCAAGATCCCAGGACGTAGAAGCAGCACTAGGACGATGCGACAGACAGATAAGCTCACCTATGGGCAAATTTTGAAAGCCCATCAAAGCATCTTATTCCATCACCATCACATTTTGTAAGCCTCCTTCCATTGAGACACGAGCTCGTCAGTTCCTCCTATACAGCATTTTGCATCTAGAATCAAACATTCCAGCCCTAGCCGGCACCGTTCCCACCCGACCCGCATTTCCCTTCTCTTCGTCTTATATTGCACGTGATCATATGATTGCGCAATCCCAAGTGAATGGCAGTGGTATCTTTCTCCTTCACCATCACGATCTAATTATTCAGGACTTTTCTGTGCAGCACGTTCTGCAAACGCATATTTCCCAAATTGACCAATTAAAAAAGCAAAGAACACTACATTGAGAAACCCGTTTTACAAACAGGTCATTGTTATAAGCATTTGTAATGATAATAAATGAACGAATTAATGAACCCATGAAATGACGAACAAATGCATCATGCACGTTTGAGGCTCCATGATGGGATGCACACGGCAAAAGCGAGCCTACTCCAAGTCGCAACCGCGTATGTACACGCACCCATTCGAATGGAAAGGTAGGGGAGAAAAGAGAGGTCTACGCGTCTGCGTACGTGAAGAGTAAGTAACCGTGGCTGCTACAGTGTCTGATTTAAAAGGTGATGGTGAAAAAGTCGTCACCGAGAAGTAACAGCAGCTGCTGCAGCTGTTTTCTGAGAGGGTGTTGGCAGCGACCGAACGCCACAATAGGGGCCTCCTCTTTCCGCGTCCTCTTCCCTAGCACTGCAACCACCGCCGACCACATAGGCCCACAGAGTTGCATGACGGTCCTGAATCATGCGCAGGCACTCCGCCAACAAGGATTTATCATACTCTGACGTCGCATGCTGGCAGAGGCCGTGTATGAGAGTGATCGCCGCTCGGTAACGCTGAAGCGCCTGAGAAAAAGAATGGCAACCGGTACCAAACAAGTCATTTAAGCCTCCCGCAACTCAGAGTGGCAACTTCTATTGTACCGACTATGCTGTTAATTCCACAACTCTTCTCGGTGCTTAAAGCTACTTTCAGGCTCACGCGCTTCAACTTCGGCAGAAGTGACTCTGGCATCGCTTTTGTGACAGCGCTGGCGACCCAGTACATTAAAACAATAACTGGATTCGAATCGAAAACGGTACTATGAGCTTCCACTATTGAGGGCTACATGAGTACTTTTCATGATGATTTGTAAGGAAAGCTTGTCAAACGCATTTATCTAAACCTATAAAACATAAACACCTGTTTGGGAGTTGCCAGATGTCTTGCAATTAGTTTCAACTTAAATACCGACTTTAGTGGCTCAAACGCAAGCAAGGGAAGAACTTACCAAACCTAGTTCTCCTATGTAATCGTCCATTTCGGCAGCAAAGCACTACAGCACAATAAAAGTGCATTAGGTGGTATAGAGAACGTGGAAGGGAGAGGAAGAGGGACATGAGCAAATCGGGGACAACCTGATCCAGAGCGTAGTTGAAGATTAGGCGATTAGCAGTGATACAAGAGAGATGACGTCCAACGGGTTCAAGCAAGTCCTCACGACGCGAAAGACGTGACAACTGACAGAGCCGAATGTAGCATCGGTGGTAAAGTGCGTTGCAATCAGTTAAGCCTACGCACGGAAAAAGCTAACCAAATGAGATGACTCAAGATGTGTGAATCCAAGGCCTTTTCAATTTCTGATCATGCAAGTGAGCAAGGCATTGAGGACACTCACGTTTTTTGGCGGTTGGAGTGGGCTGCAGACGATGCTCCGCAACTGCCTTCCTAACTTGTGCAAAAACGTACTCAAGGTAGTAGAGAATTCGCCGGTATAGAACAAGCTGCTCCACAATCCTGCATTTAAAAATTAAAACACGTTTGATAAATACTCACATTCTGATGTAATAGGAAACTTCAAACAGAGCTCATTATTTTACCAAACATAGCACACCGGTAGACAAATGCGTGGGGCAAAAGACTATTTGGAGCATGCCTAAGAGTTTCTCCATTTTTAAAGTGTATATTTCTTGAATCAGTGAAATGAATTACAAAGTCAGTAGAGAGAACAGCGAACATAGTTATCATTGTCAGAAAAAAAATGAAATTTGTGCTGCTGTGGACCAAAATACAACAGCACTTATGTAATCTCCGCTAGAATTAATAAAATTATCCAAGAAGAAATTGAGTCGTAAATTGAAAAAAAAAACTGGGAAAAAACAAGGAAAACGGTCGATCCGTTTTTTGCAACAACTAAAACAATGGAGGCGGAGAGTTACAGTGTATCGAAGTCGATCACGGTGGTCACATCGCGCAGGCCTGGGGGGGGGCGAGATTCTACCCTCAAAAATTCCACTTTTTGCTCACAGTACCACAAAGATAGAAAGTAGAACGGCTTTAAGGTACTAGACCACCACCTTGTGACCAGTGGAAATAGTCAGTTTGACCCCAGAGAGTCGCAGAGGTGGCCTTCGCGCCTTGAGTTTCACGCATTGACGAACTAACAAAAAACGTTCTACCGCTTCGTATCCATGAATTTGGTAAAATTTTGATTTGGAATTTCGGAATTAATGACTAAAAAGATTGGTATGTCAAACCAAGTCGGCTGAGTCACTAGCCGTGCCCAACGTTCGCACAAACGCCATAAATGTGTCTACAAGAGTTGTTTCATACAAATGGTGGTAACGAATTACGTATGGAACAAGAGTAGTGACGGTGTTATAAAAATTCAGTAAGGTCACGACAATATACAAAAGCGGGTCATCATTAAGTTAACAAGACTTGCCGTTGAGCCTCAGGCACCAGTTTGAGTTTCGTAGATGGGTGGGACTCATTCGAAACACCGGGTGGTGCAGTCCCACTGTTCTCCAGGTTGGACTCCGCCTGTTTGGATGCCGTGGTGATGGTGGTGCAGTCTGTCAGAGCGGAGGCCCGTCGTTCCGCTAGCTCGGCAAGGAGTTCGCACAGATCCAAAACCATCGTCATCGTTTGCATCTCCTGTCGGTGCTCCGGCTGTGTGGAAATACAAAAAGAGAGAAGCGTGACAACACTCAACCAGGAGAAATTGCTTCGTCTTTTAAAACCCGAACTCGGGAGGTTCAGTGCAGATAAGGTAATGAACATGAATGAAATTAATCATGGTATCAATACAACTGCGAATATAGGCCCAAGTACAACTAGGTTATCAAAGAGTGTTCACCCAGACCGGTTTACTTAGATGAGCATGCAACCAAGAGATCCAAGGGTCCTCGTCTAGTGAAAATAATTTCCGGTGGTATTTACAAGCTCACTTTTAATAAGAAGGAATTACAGTCGATATTACTAAAGGCAGTCTTGATAACTGAGTCACACCTAAATAAGGTCAACGTTGAGGTCATGTGGGACTTATTTTTTGTGAGATGCCTTTCCACCCGCCAGAATCCAAGCTTATTATTAAAAATGAACTTTAAAACAATCTATAAGGATTCCTGTGTCGAAAAGACATGCAATTAGAGCATGATGGAGTAATTTTAGAGTGTCTACTGAGGTCAACGCGACCTCATCGAAGGTACATGTAGTTCCTTCCTTTGCCTATAAAATAGCTACCAATAAGTAGCATTCAGGTGAAAATAGATACAAGCAAGAGGTTCCACTTGAGGTAACCAGTGATTATAACCACAAAGGCAACTACTGATGAATCACCCATCTGCAAGACTGCCAATTAAAGTGCAACCGAGCCAAAATACCCCTTGTTGCTCCCTAACCCAACTGATTTTCGCGAAAAAACCAACAAACCCGAAGCCACGATTGCTAAAATCGCTACCAAAAAACCTGGCTGGTTAAGAGTACCCTTAACAGTGTCCGCGAAATATTATTGTTTAGTCAGATTTAGTTGATGCTGACATGCATGAAACTCCATCTCCAAGTCATTCGGAAGAACGTTCTTGCAGGCCAGTGAACAGAAATGGAAATTGAAAAGGTAGGGAGGTATAAAACTATCGACTTCATGCACTGCATATTTAAGGATACAATTGAATGGCTTACAGCACGAAAGCCAAGACACACGGATACACCACCTCTAAAGCAGTCTCATTCCCATAGGCGACAAATTAAGCAAAGATAAATAATAATTACTCACCTCCATTAGTTGCTCGTCGACAAATTCATTTGAACCAGGCAAATCACTTTGATCTCTGGCCGCCTGAAGTTGCACTGAAGACGAAGATGACAATAAGCAAGGTTCGTGCAAAGGGCATGAATAATGAAGGCCGGGGGCCTTGACTAGAAATGGGGGCATATATCTAGTCACGAAGCAACACTCGCGATCACTGTGGGTCGTCATGACCTACGCAACTTCAGCTCGGATAACTAAAAGACGTTTGCGTTTACAGGTAACTAAGAAGCGCATGCCTAAGCCGAGCAGCCGAGACGCGGAATCGAGTGATGCCCAACTCACCGGCTAACAGACGAGCTGCCTCCTCGGTCACATAGGTGCATGGAGTGGTTCGACTACGCTGCATTACTTGCTTCTCTGCAAATCATTGCCAACAAAATAAGTCGACATGCGATTAGAGAGCCTCGAAGACCCACCAAAGTGAGAAGAGAGGTTTAAACAAATTGAGAGGTCGAGGAGACTTCATGCTCAAAGAAATGGAACCTATTTACATACACTTGGTATAATTCTCATGGGTTTGTAAAAATGACAAGTTGTGTCGTCCATGCAATAGACGTTCTAGAGACCAACTTGAAGCATCAATTCGGAAATCCATTAGGTCACAATGATGATGTATAAATGGGTATTTAACTTACTAGGAACATCAGACGTCTTTTTGATATTTTCATTTCGGTGCCTAACTTCACTTGAAGCATGAATGAAAGGCGCTTTGGTATCTGCGGCGGACGTGCCAGGTGGGTTTGAGGAGGGGGGTTTGACGGCCGCTAATAGGAGCAAAAAACGTCCTTTTAGTCAGTTTTTTATTGTAGCGAAGCAAGAAGCACGAGAAGACCTACCTGGATGTGCATTCGCAGGAACCCCTCTGGAAGATGATCTTGGATCTGAACCAGAGCTAGGTTCGGTACCCTGGAAGGCAGAATAGCATACAAATGACAAAAGCGAAGATTCCACAAGAGAATCACTTCTGTGGAAAAAAAAGGCTAACACATCCAGTGGCCATGCCTTAGACAAACCTCCACCATATGCAAGGCATTCAATGTAAAGGGGGCACAAATCCTAATCGCATGCCATACCAAGATCCTTCCAGCTTGCAGTCTGCCATTGGAAACGGGATTAAATTTTCGAGGGATGTGAGACTTGTCATCGGAAGACGGTAGTGGTGATGCACGATAGTGAGGAGGTGGATTCTCGCTACGTCGAGGAAGCTGGCTTCTAAAAAATGTAAAAGCCAGCTCAGTAAGCTTGAAAGAAAGGAATATAAAGTCAACGAATGATAGGAAAAACTGTGGAGCTAACCAAATCCAGGAATAATCGAAAATGTCATTCCGGACGAAAACAAATACATGTACAATGTGTACTAGGCAAAGGCCCTTTCCAACACCGGATCTAATGACTATAGTAATCCTAAGACAAAAGGCTTCGTAAATTTCGCCAGACCTCCTGTCCATAAAGTCAGAATGAGCATCTAGCACCTTCCAAAAGTTCCCTCGTAGGACATAGCGGTGACGGTTGAGAAGTTATGCTGCCTCCTTTCATTTTTATGTAAGCATCCGGATATATTCAATAGTTATTCAGGCTTGCATTAACGACAACGCTTATTCAAACAGGCCTTCACAACTCATGTTACTTCCAACATATGACCCTTAGTTTGCGGTGTCGTCAAGATGACTGCCATTATGCATTTTCACAATGCCGGGGGTTCCTCAAAGCGCACTATTACAAACGCCATACTGGAACTAAACTATAGCATAGTCTCGACCGGTCAATGCGAGAGGCCTACAGCCATGTGTTGGCCTATCTAGTAAGAATTCGCTTTGCCTTCTTAACTGCAAACGCTCTATGCACAAGCTGGTATTTACCAAGCAGCAGGAGACATGAAAAACTTGTTCCAAGTCACTAAGCCATCAAATTTTTGAACTCAATAGAGCTAAAGTGTGCAAAAAGCAGTTTGATCAATAATATCAGTTAACAAAACAAGGAGAAATCTCATATAAGGCAAACTTTTGAAAAGTAATTTACCAGATACTGTCATTATCAAATTGGCAAATTAGTTAAAACATGCGTATTAAGGCATTAATGCACGCACAATCACCATTCACTGTTAAAGGCGAAAAAGGGAGCCTAACAAATGGGCAGGTTCCAGAATTTGTCTAGGGACTGGACTGACACTAGATTCATCATGATACTGCTTGTTGAAATGAACAACGAAAGCAAAGTTGTGCATCCATAAGGATATAGTGGAATGAAACTGCAGGGTAAGAATACCAAAGCCACTGCTTATAGGCAATTTTATGCCCCGAAAGGCGCACATACTAGAGTGTAACTGCAAAGGAACAACTTATATTCATGACTAAAAATTCCCATGGAAGCGTGCAAACATTCCCAACTTAGATTAGTGAAACCACCATACGAATCCAACAACTTACGCGTGTCGAGGCAAAGGACGGGCCCCACGGTCGTGTTCGATTTCTAATGAGAGAGGAAAAATATACACTTCATCCCATCATCCAGTAGCGATCCCTAAAAACGGCAGCTTATAAAAAAACACCGAGAATATAACTGCTGGCCGAACATACTCCGGGGCAGGAACACATGAACCCGAACTTTAGTGTAGAATCCAGTTAACACTGCACTGCCAGCATAATTAGAAAACACCATCTATAGCTAATTTTACAATCCCAGGGTCATAAAGAACTGTTCAAGTAAGATATTCTAGTTAATTCAAAAGACTAGTTCTCAAACAGGAGGGAGACGCCGAGCTGACAACATAACAGTATTTATAAATGAAATGTGGACGGACTTTCTTGACTGTTAGCAATAAAATTATGCCGATTATAAAGGTAAATAGACGCAATTAACTTTTCAGCTAAACGAAGTGTAAAAGGTTTTTGCGAATGCAATTAATCAGAAAAAAACTGATCTACCCCACTAGCTCACATAAGTTCGTCTGGGGGGACACCGAAAACAGTTTGTGTATAATGATAAAAAAAACAGTACTTAAATTATACGAGCGTTTTGTGTGTAGAACGAGTATTCTTGAAAAAAAAACAGCAGATTTCCTGACTAAAATACCATTTACCATGATGACCTCAATAAACGCCGGGGTGACACACCAATTGGGAAAAAAAATTGACAGCATTACTTACCTGAGCCGTCTGACTCAACGATGACGTAGCCCTCTAAACTGCGATCCATCGCCGCTGCAGAACAAGGTTGAAAATGCCCTCCACCAGCAGCGGTATTCGTAGTCAGCGGCCTAGGCCGCTGTAGCACCTCCGCTAGACACGGATCCAACGCACTGAATCCCTCAGTCGACAGTGGCACATGTCGCCTCGCCTCCTCAAAGAAGCTGCTGCCTCCCAACCCATCCTCAATGAACTCATCACCATCCTCGGTGGGAGTGAGCGAAGCATCAGAGGAATCTTCTCCTTTTTCCCCAATTCCACCATTAGGGTGAGGAGGCGGAGGAAGTGGTGGTGGAAAAGGGCTGATAACTCCCCCACCACTACCAGGAGGGTCACGTCGGGGGACTGTGGTGGGCTGTACGAGACGGGAGCCACGTCCAAGAGGACTCCTAGTAGTAGGGTTCGGCATGAGGTCTGCAATAGAGCTGCGACCACGACCACGACCCCTTCTTGGAAGAGGCAGATCGGTCCTACGCGTGTTAGGGGAAGGAGCTGTGAACTGGGGTCGGGCAGTGGCTGCGATTGTCGCGCGTGATGCAGGCGACTGGGTTCCACGCAATCGGCGTACAGAACTGGGCAAGGGGGGTACCGTTGCCGGCTTATGAGGTATGAGATCTGGGTGGAAAAACCACTTTCACCATAATTGCATGCATGTTAAGAAGTTTAGCCACATGTGGTTGAACTTACCGGAAGGAGATATGTGTTTTGTGGTGAGGAAGGGGTGGGAGAGAAACGATGCTAAAAACACACGCAATAGAATAAGCCCAAAAGGCATGAGACAAATAAAAAATATGCGCCCTAACGAAAGACATACGAAAATCAATACGGTCAGCTGGTTTTCTTATTAACATTCTCAGCAAGAGATCACGTAGGTTGGAACTCGTCTCCCGTGGAATTCTAAAAAAGAATTTCGACAAGTTATTTTGTAAATTAGTAACATACGCATTGCGTTTCAGTGACAGCAAAGAGTTTTCCATGTATCAGCAATGAAAACAGTAATATGAAACGCAAGAAAAACGTCTCACTTGGGTTTCAAATCAACAGTCTTTAGGTAAATATTTTTCAATGCCTCAGGACTGTTGGCAAAAAAAGGTGCCTTCCCAACATAACATTGGTAAACGATAATGCCCATGCTCCAAATATCTGCACGTGCATCGTATTTTTGGCACATTAGTACTTCCGGTGCCTGTGAGATAAAAAAAGAAAGTTTAAGAAATAAGCACCAAAGCTTGGCAAACAAAGACGACAATTACCATATACATCGGGGAGCCACACATTGTTTCAGCCATTATTCCATCTTGCAAGAACCGTGCAAACCCGAAATCCGCTATAATTATAAGCAAGTCATTTCTTCAGAGAGCAGCGAGTGACACCACTTTTTAAGAAAAAATGAGAGGGAAAATGCTAAACAATAAGTCAGGAACATAACAAGTAATCTTCGAACATCACTTGATCAAACACACCAAGCTTAAAAGTTATAAGAGGACCCGGAACTTCGTTGACCGATGGGAAATCACCATAATAGCTAAGGAGAATGTTCCCGGGCTTCAAATCACGATGCATAATCGCCCTTTTATTCATAGCATCCATAGCAGAACCAATCTGGAATAGAAAATGACGTATCGTTTCCTCTGGCAATGTTTTCTTGCCTATATAAAGCATTTAATGACAACGGATTTCTTTACTATGAAGATATTCTGACAAGTCGCCGCCGTTGCAAAACTCCATCACAAGGTAAACATCAGCGTTAGATATCTGTAAAACCGAATGAATACCAAACACGGACTTACGCTGTGATCGTAAAGTCGAACTATGTGCTCATGATTAAGGTCCTAAAAGGAATATTTTCTATGAAATCACACACCTTAAGGACAGATATTTCTTTGCTTAAAAGGGTTTTAGACTTAGGAACGTTCTGTCCCTTTATCATCTGCTTAATAGCCACTTTGTGATTTTTGTTCTATGTAGAAATAATATCACTTTAACATTCGGCACTCACGTCCCGAAACCTGCCTTTGTAAACAATGGCAAAGGCCCCACTTCCCAAAATGTCAGCAGGATTATATTCATAAATTCCCAGACGAATATAATTCGATGACATTTCAAAATAATGCTGCTTAAACAATCTGAGAAACACGCAAGAGCACTCAAACAGCTGTTTTACCAAAGTTATATATATAGGGCGCTATACGAGCCACTTTAGTTGGAATAAACAAACACACTGTATCTAGTAAAAAAATAAAAACCAAATCAAAGTTAAAAAATTTAACGCACGAAACTAAAAGGCTATTCAAAACTTTGAAAACGGTGCTGATTATATGTCAAACTCTACTGTATATGCAAATTTTTACTTAATTATAAACCGCATGGATTTTACAGCAATTATCCGAACAAAAAACCAACAAAAAGGGGAAAGTCTAAAAAATGCAGAGTTCTGAGACTTTTTTAGGAAAAAGAAGGCATTGAAGTTAGACAGAACATGTATTCTGGAAATGGAGGGATTGGGGCTATCGGCACGGCCCGGAGGCCGGCCAACCTGCTGGTACAATATGGCCACACAAGTGACAGAAACCGACAGTTCCTGACTGTATATTCTGCCCTAGTACTATGCCTTCTTTTTGCTTTAAAGGAAGTCTGGGAACGCTACTTTGGTGGCAGTAGAAAGCGGACCCGACTTTAATGGATTTTGTCCTACTCTATACCTCTTCTGGCAAATTTCGGCGGTGTGAAAGAAGCGCATGTACTTCTGGCATTCTGTAACAGAAAAGCTGACATCGACGTCCATTTTCAGCATCTTTCTCGTCCCCGTGTTCTGTAAGGAAGCCGTGAATCCCAAGTCCACTGGAACTACCAAGAGGGGTCAGCGACGTTGCAGTCAAGAATCCTTCGTATGCTCTCTCTCCTGTTTTAGGCAACTCGTTTCCCTTCGCTGAAATGTATATCTACAGATGTAAAATATGCAGAACGCCATTCGGTAGCATCGTTTTAATGGTTTGCACAGTTGGATCGCATGCATTTTGTTCCTATGAGGCCCGATCGAATCATATACTCAAGGTTCTACGATACCCTTGCGTTTTTCTCCACGGCATCAAAAAAGCTCGGGGTCACAATATGTGTTGTGTGTCTCGACCCATTCAAAACCTTTTATTCGTATCCCCATCTTTAATTGGGACACATTATCGTGGAAGAGCTGGACTAGGAAATGCACATTTGCTGCACCGAGTGCTACACGGAATTGATGGCGCAACAAGAACGCATGCGCTCGAGTCTCGATGACTGGGATAGCTAGCTTGTGGGTGCTTCTCGCAGCACTGATTACGTTGTGATGGCTGACATGAAAGGATGACCAAAGGGGCTGTGTAATACCTTGTTTGCTTGGACCGCTGGTTTCGGGCCGTGCCAAGAGCCCCCAAGCCCTCTGGTTCCAGAATGGATGTTCTGCCCTAGTACTATGCCTTCTTTCACCTTAAGGGAAGTCTCGCGACGCTACACCAGGCTATTTGATGCCGTAAGAGGAACGCAAGGGTATCGTAGAACTCTGAGTAAATGGGTCAATCGGGTCTCATAAGAACGGAATGTACGCGATCCAAGCGTGCAAAGCATAAAACGATGCCACCGAATGGCGTTCTGCACATTTTACATCTGTAGATACACATTTCAGCGAAGGGAGGCGAGTTGTCAATGAACATGAGAGAGAGCATATGGTGGATGCTTGACCATAACTTCGCTGGTCCCCTTGGCAGTTGCACTGGACTTGGAGTTCACGGCTAGTGTCGATTCATTTGTTAATAGCTTCCGTGCAGAACACGAAGGCGGGAGGATTGCTGAAGATGAAGGTCGATCTCAGCCCTTCTGTTATAGGATGCCAGAGGTTCTCCCATCTGTAGCACATGCGCTTTTTTCACACCGGGGTATGGATCAGGATGGATGTCCATCAAAGTCTGGTTCACTTTCCGCTGCCACAAATGTAGCATTACGAGACCTTCTTTAGGGTAACCGAAGACATAGTGCTAAGATAAAATACATATGTATACATATTCCATAAACAGAGGGATTGTGGACTGTTGGCACGGCCCAGAGGCCGGCTCATCGGCTACTAAAATGTGGCCACCCAAGTGAGCGAAACCAGCGGTCCAAACAAACAAAGTAATACAGTTATATTTACTCGTGACCTATTTGCCAAATTACTGTTCGAAATTTTCACCACTTAGATACTCCCGACTTTTATAACCACTTGTGTCCGAAGCTAACTTTGCCATCCGAACCCAAATTGGTGTAAGGGAAGAGAAATAAGTAAGTAAAAGTAAGTTTTTGGGTCGGTTGGACTGCATGAGTGCCAAGAGTCATTAATACTGTTGCAAAATATCGGTGCCTTTCGTTCTAATAAGTGAGTGGCTTTAAATGTGTCGCCTAACGCGCAGCATTCAATTTTGTAAAAGTGCGTACAATTAGCAATGTTGCGGCAAGAGCTATGTTAATTATCGCGCCATGCTAGCACCCCTGCGAATTTAAATGGCAAATCCTGCTGCAATAAGTTGTTTGTTCTGACTGTTGGTGTCTGTTATTCGGATGGCCGCATTGCCCTAGCCGGTTGGACTGACCTCTGGGCCATGCCAGCAGTCTTAATCCTTCCATTTGCTGATTATCCATATTATACCCTAATACTGTGCTCTCTTTTTTTCAAGGAAGTCTCATGACGCAACACTTGCAGCATTAGCCGATTTAGGCAAATGCAACCATGGTTTGCCCTCCTAACACTGCTAATCATAGGTATATGAGGAAGTTAGAATGCGATATTGAAACAAGAGAAATTTGAATTTAGGAAGTCATCTTGCTTATTTCATTGCTTCTAAAAGTTAGGGTCTTCTACAAAGTTTGCAAAAGCCACCATTATTTCGATGGAAAATATTTTCCTAAATTACAGAAACACAAAAGACTGCCACTGTGCCCTTAAATCCGTGGTAAACTCTTAAAATCACGACTTCTGTTGTAACACTTTGTTTGTTTGGCCATGTTGTACTGGTCGGTTGACCGAACCTCGGGCCGTGCAAACAGTCCCCAAGTCCTCTGTTTCCAGAATATGTGTATTCCGCTGTAGTACTTTGCCTTCTTTTGCCTTAAGGGAAGTCTCGGGACGCTACATCTATTGACTTTATTGGCTGTGAAAACGCAATCAGAGTAAAACAGACTATCGAGATAACGGGCCAGAACATCATGCTTGACATAAACATGGCGGTACCAAAAATTAATGGGGTTGGTTGTGGGTAGTTTGACCGTATTAACAAAGATTTTTTCCTACTTATTAATCTTACGTAAACTTAATGACAGACTTACTAATTACATAGTGAAATTGAAATGCGTATTTCGCATGTCCTCGTGTGTAGTTTGCCGTTCCACTTGTCCGTTTAAATTTCGGGTTGTGCAGACCCACTGTGCTGGAATAATAACTGCAGCTTTTCTACTGAAAATCTTTTTGTGTACCCTAATAAACTGCTTAATTATTCTTGCAAAAACTTTGCAAAAATATTGTTTAAATGTTTTGTTTGACTAGCGACTTTCTGAATCGACCTCAGTTATGTGCGGTTAGCATTTTCGTACTTGTAGCAAGCAGGATGGCTGAGATTGCGTTTATGTCGGTTGATCCAGACCATGAGACCTCTGGCCATGACGACACTGAGAACTGTGAAGATCTTGATGAAGTCGATGTTCATGTTCCAAAGATGAAGGAGGTGGTCAATTTATTATTTGTATATGTTTTAAGATTGAAGACCATATTAATGGCTTCAAAGAAAAAGTAGAGTAAGTATATTGGTCTCATTTATTTACTATAATTAGACCGGGAACGGAGGTATTAGAGATATGTGGCGACACCGTCAATCCCCATAAAAAGGTTAATGCCGAAGATTTCAAAGTTCTAAAGGTCATTGGTAAAGGTGGTTACGGAACTGTAAGTCATCATATTTTGTTTCTAGTCATAGGTGTTTCTTGTTCAAAAAATAACCAAAAGTCCTGACAAAGACAAGTTTTATGCAATGAAAGTTTTGAAGAAGGCAAAGTTGATCCGTAATGAAAAGAACACCGTTCACACCGTTTCTGAACGTAACATTCTGCAAATGCTTAAGGTGGTTCTCTGGTTTTTGTGTATATGTGTCAAATTAGCATCCCTTCCTTGTGAGACTACATTATGCCTTCCAAAACCGTTCCAATCTCTACATTGTGCTGGAGTACTGTCCAGGCGGCGAATTGTTCAGATACTTAGAGCGAGAATGCTTCCTCATGGAAGATGCTGCTTGTTTCTACATAGCTGAAATCGCTCTCGCCATAGGTCATCTCCACTCGCTTGGCATTATTTACCGTGACCTCAAGCCCGAAAATATTCTTCTGGATAAAGATGGTCATGTCAAATTGACGGATTTCGGTCTGTCCAAAGAGGGTGTTGGGACTACAAATACGTTTTGCGGCACGATCGAATACATGTGAGTGCGAATATGTCTGACAAAATTATTTATAGGGCCCCTGAAATAATCCGATGCGCAGGACACGGAAGGGCAGTTGACTGGTGGAGTCTAGGGACGCTCTTATTTGACATGCTCTCTGGTGGTGTAAGTATAGTTTAAGCGTATTCCGAGCTTTTTGTAGCCTCCATTCAGTCAAGAAGGGGACAAAAAAGCGACTGCGGAAAAGGTTTGTTCTATGTTTCTTTCACTCCCGCAAATCTTGGCATAGATTCTTAAAAGTCAGGTTCGATTCCCGCCTTCTTTCTCGACTGAGGCCATTGCCCTTATTCGCGGTTTACTCAAAAAGGACCCAAAAGAGAGGCTTGGGAACAAAAATGACGTCGAAGAAATTAAGGAGCAGTTCTTTTTCGTCCGACGTGTAGGCATCCGCTTTTTTATAGTATTTGGGACGTAATTCAGAATCGATGCATGCATAGGCATTTGTTATTAAAACACTTGTTTTTATTTTGGATCCTGCTTCGGTGCACAGTTTGGTTCGATCACAGCTAAGTTCTCTAATTGACAGGGTTATTGCCTAGGTATCTTTGTTTTCTAGGGTATCAACTGGGATGATGTTTACAATCGAAGGATGGAGCCTCCTTATAAGCCGGAGCTTTCCTCCGATTCTGATGTTTCAATGTTTGATCCTAGTTTCACTGGAATGAAACCGATTGTTAGCCCAGGAAATTCTGATGATCCTGTACCTGCTGACCTATTCCAAGTGAGTGCAACCATTTTGTCTGCTCGGCGCTTTTGGACGATGTGAAAGGGAAGCGTGTGCGTTTGTGTGCAGTAGTTTTGAGCGTGAATTTGTTTTTGTCCGTCAGTCTTGCGATTTACATTTGAAAAGCCTTGAGCTTCATTTGGATACCACATTTATTCAAGTTGTCTTGCATCGCCTTTTCATCTTGGCAAAATCACACAACTAGATGCTAATCATGCGGAACATCCGTCTTCGTCCTTTTGTGCGTACATGTTGTTGTGCCAGTGTTCACATTTTAAAGCATTGGAATTTTGAACTTCGGAAAAGTGAGCTGACTCAGATTTTTTTAGGTCTAATTTTCTATATTATCCGATTACCAGTCAAGATGCTGTCGTCACCTCAGTTCATATGTGTGTGTATCGCATAACTAGAAGGTTCCATGTGAAGCCTTGACCTGCTGCAGCAGCTACCGGTGTTATCGGTTGCTTTTCGCTGCACAGGCAACATGTCGTGATCGCTGCCCGCTTTCTTGCTCGCTTGCATGGAAACACAGTCGTGCGAATGTGCATGCGTGCACGTCCCCGTGTAGTGCATCGCATCCTTGCCTTGGCTTTTAGTTATAGCTGCTCCTCCTTTCCCCTTTCTGCCAACGTGTCTGGATGCCTAGTAAAATGTCGAAGTAACGCGTTCTGTGTAGCGTTTCCGGTGACGCGTGCTCTGTTTTCGTGATTGCTGAAATAGATGTGAATTTTTTCATAGTTTTCTTTGTTTGAAGTTTTGTTGTGCAATGTAAGCCATTGTTTATCCTCTGCCTTTCAGTTAAATATGGCTGTAAACCGAGGATTTTAGTTGACTTATGTCACTTCCAGTTACGAGCATTGTGTATACTTGTCGCGGAAAACTTCGTCACCCACTTCTTTGTCGTTGCGTTAAAATGAACTGCAGGCATTCATTCCGTGCTATCTAGTTTTCGACATTTCTGTAACGGATTCAGGTCTTCTTTGCCGGAGACACTCGACTACTTCAGCAGTGCTCGTGCGCTAATAATTGCCACGCTGATCATGCTTCCCTGAAACACTGGCTGGTCTAGTTTCTTCGTGAGTCCATGTAGCCTCTGAGTTATACTATTCTTTGCCCATTTCTTCTCAGCGTTGGTGGAAAGCGGGAATGTTTGCATCCTTAGCTCTATGATTAGCTTATAGATGCGCGATCTCTTTGACAGTACTTTGCATTAATTTGCGTAGTGACATCATTACATCCGGTAGAAAGTAGTTTTGCTGTCACAGTTCATACCAACTCATCACGTCAATAGCATGGGCCTGTGTGCGTTACTTTCCATTGACGCCAAACGCTAATGCCCCTCTTACTCTAATTCAATTCTTGCGTTCCTCTCTTCATCGTGGCCTTCCGCAAATTTACTTTGATTGACAGCCTTAAGGTTGTTTTGTTTGCTTCCCGCTTAACTCGCTTTGACCGATAATGTTTGTGCATACCTCTCCGTTGCCTTGTATCTACCCTTTGAGCCAAGCACAATAGTTGCAGTTGGTCAAACCGATTGGAGGTGGATAATGCCGCAGCCAGAGTTTAGTGGAGCATTAAGGCTTTTTGTTATTTTGCTTTTATTTGCAAAAATTATGTTTTGTGCTCAGATGAGGGCATACTGAGGTGTAACATTTGTCACACATAGTGACGGATCAGTCTCGTTGTGTTGTTGCCTCGTTAAGACCGAAAATGCCATTACTATGCATGATACAAATTCTTTCACTTTGACGTTCCATAATAGTTGTCACCAAACAAACAGCGCTGACGCAATTTCTCAATGGAATTCAATTAGGATTCCTGGTGTAATTTATGGTTCTGTTTAATGTACTTATTCTGCGTGTTTAAAATGCGCGCTTTGTTGCGGACCCGTTCAGCACAAACTTTACGCATGTGATTGATTCGTTTCTTTGTTAATACCCACTCGAAATGCACATCTTGCCACCATTCGTTGACTTCTGTTGCGTTCATAATGGCTGTTGGCCCGAACATCCAATTGACAGTAGCAGTCCCGCTTCCCCCTCTCGGTTACCAAAATACTACCCGCAGGCTTTTTGGTGATGCATACAATTTTATGTGTCGTAAAAGGTTCTATGTGTTGTTCTATTCTCTGTCCTCGGAATGTGCATCTCATTTCTTCTTACTATCCAGATTCATAATACTTGCACACAAAAAAGGCGGGAATCTCCTCCCGATCGAACCATTCATGATTGACTGATCATTTAGCTAATTATCAATTCGTCCACCGTCTATCCACCGACTCCACTGTTCAAAAAAATAATTTTTCTCGCAGTTGTGGCCGTGACGCTAATTTGCTGCGCCTTGTCGTGGTGGCGCATGCTCTCTGCGCATTAAAATGCCTTAGTCGAGGAGTCACGTCAGTGGGTCATGCTCCTATTACATGCTGCGTTTGCTGCACGTGATGTGCCATTCGCCTTTGTGGCGCCACAAGCATTGCAGCTTTGCAGGCATTGCTAAGCCCGGCTCTTGATCCTCTTCTCAGCCTCTGTTATCGACGTAGATTCGGTAAAGGGATTGCCCTAGCCTCAAAACTAGTTTTTTTTTTTCAAATCGCCTGACCAACTGCAACTACTTGCTTGCGTATGCGCGTAGGCGTGTATGACTGCCTAGCTGTGTAAAGTCTCCAAAGTACCTTTGGTTGCCTCTCTAGAGCTTTACTACACGGCTACATTTACATCATTTAAGTGGTTTCCTTTGTACTATACCTAAAGAAATTAGCTGTGTACTTTTAATCCTTCCACGTCAATGCGTCACCTCAGGTGTGCTTTAACTTGGTATTACTTATATACCTCCTCTTCTCTATCTTAAAATCTGAATTGGTTCGGATCCCGACTGTCCCTCTTTCCTTCTTTGCATATTTATGCTAACGCAGGATGTGTTGTAGCCCTGCACAACAGGAAGTGGCACCAATTATCTCTAACACAGTAGATGCTTCCGGTCTCTTAACGATATTACCATGACACAGTCTTGGATTCGAGCCTTGGATTTTAACTTCAATCAGCACAATTTTTTTCCCACATCGTGGCATTTCAAGTCTGCTTTGTGCTTTATATTTGTCTGTGCCTACGCTTAGCTCACAAAGTCTTGCGAAGTGTGCGTTTGCCACATGTTCCGTTTTTTTTATGTGTTAGTTTAGAATTTGTGCTATCTGTGCCTTTTTCGATCTCTATTTTTTTTAGTATCATCACACCTCGACCCTTTCTTCTTCAAAAATGCTGCGATTGGAATTTTCTCAAGTCACTCCCGCTTTCGCAGCGCCTCATACGTTTGCTACTTATATTTTATAAGTAAAACACTCAATCGTCCTTCAATTACAGGGGTTCTCCTTCGTTGCGTCGAGCGTGATGGAGCCTCCTCGTGCCCTCGTTCCCGACCTTTCTCGCCTTCGCTCAGGTCAAAGGAGGTAAATCTTTTGAGAGCACCTTTTAACCCTAACACAAAGCAGGGTATTGGTCGAGTTAAACATGAGAGCTTATCCAAGACTTTAGTGTTTATAAATAGCTATATTATGACTATTCAAGAGGGTTGAATGCTAGCAGTGGGATGAAGTTCTCTCATTTATTTATTCCTCCCAAAGTCGGGCAAACCGAGGAGCGGGGGCGTCACCGCAAAAAACGAATCTGGGGAACGAGCAAATGGACACGGATACCCCACCTTCAACACACATGTGTGGAATAGATCTGCGTGATTTTGCCATTCCCCCACGTACCATCCAACCGCACGATGGATGCAGCAACTACGGTGGGTTGTCGCGTGTCTGTGAGGACGATGACGAAGACAACATTCCTGGTGCAAAGGCAATTCGCGCCAATGGTGTTGGCAGTGAAGGCGTTTCCCGCGCCTCCCACATTCAAGGACACACATATATGCCGTCTGCTGCCAAATCTACCGCACGCCCAAAGTCCTCCGTCGCTGCTGTCACTCATTTGGCAGCTGCGGGCAAACCTCCTTCACCCACCAACAAGAATACTCCACGCCGGCTGGCTGACACGAAGCCTTGCTCCTATCCTAATCTCCTAATCACCCGCAGTGGTGAAACGACCACTTCAAATGGACATCCTTCCTCCGGTGATCTCTCCAATGCAATGTCACCCGTAACTGCTGCGGCGGCGCAGGATTCACTCAGTGTACACAGTGCCAATTCATCGGCATCGAGTTCAAATAACTCTAAACCACACCACCGTCACCATTTTCATCGTCAGATATCGTCTGGAAGCGGTGGGAAGGATTCAAAATGTTCTGTAATGTGATCTCTGGAAAAGGCAACGCCAGTTAATTTAACTTCTCCGTCTTAGCTACAGAAAACTGTCATCGCCATCTCCCTTTTCTTCCGCATGTTGTACAGATTTTTCAACTCCTCACGTGGCCACACACACACATATACACCTCTTCTCCCGTTGTTTTAATTTTGTACTCGATCTCGGCGTCTTACTTGGATCTTTCGTTGTAAATTCTGCTAATGGTAGCATGTGTGTGCGTGAGTGTGCTGGTCTCTCAATCCCTGACTTCCCACCTCCACTCAATCGCTCGCTCTCTGTAAAATCACTCAGCTTTGCAAGCTGAATCGCCTGCTCTAAAGTACGTCACTGCCGCCCCCAAATTAAAGATTTTGGAACCACTTGTCCTCCTCTCTTTAAAGACCACGTCTATTCCTACGTAGACACACAGACAGGGGTGTTACGCCCCCGTATGTCAGAATCCTTTTGGCCATTTTACATTTTACTGGCAATTCTAGGTAACCTACCCATTTATGCCTTTCTCTCTGGCTGGTGCATTGAATACATGGATGGACCATTTCTTAATGCAAGTTGACGGTTCTAGACATTGGTTTTGTTCAAATCTACCTCTCCTTCAACGATGCATTGGAGTGAGTTTTGGAGTGTTTCGTTGATATATAGTGCTTGAATTATCGTTAGTGACATTTTACGGCACACGAGAGGTTTGTTTTGCCTTTTGGAGGAGTTAGGTGACTACTAGCGTAGGTGGGATAAATCCACGACCAAGTGCGAGTGAAGACGATTGAAGTACACATCATTTCGTCCCAAGCCGGAGGCGCGCGAGTGCAAGCGGCCTGCTACTCCGCGTATTTGTCAAATGCTGGCGATTCAGGCATTGTGTTCTCACTTACATGCTAACAGGCTAAATTTAGGCGCTGACTCAAGTAAGACAGTCTCAGTGGTACTCCCTTCTGCGAGCAAATCAGGTTTGACTTGCTGTCAAATTAGCGTTTTGCGCGCCTTGATTGGCGTGTCATCTTTGCACGAACCAATTACTTTGGTAGACAGAAATGGAATAGCATACAATGTGGAGATAATTGACAAATGAATTTTATTCTGACAGTTAATGCAGTTTATGACTTATACCCAGATGAGCATATAAAATTTCATGCAGTGTAAAGAGTCAAGAGCATAAAATCGCAGTCCTGTCCCTCTGCAATGGGTAGGATTCAATGCCAAGTAGAACCAGAATGAGCACATTGTACCTTGGCGTTTTAACTACTGACAAATTTTACTTTAATTTTTGAAAGCGAGTTATGGGAAATTTCTTATACCATCGGGTCTCGGTAGGGAGTTTTTTTTTGATCTGTGCATTTTATGGGCACATGGCATTCCAAAATTTATGTTCGAATGTGTCATAGCCAAAGTAAAATCCAAATGTGCTCCTTTTTATTGCAAACTACTAGCAATGTTACTTGACTTGAAACGTTTACACCAAGGCGTGCTTGACTGACACTCTGTACTTGGGATGTAACAGCATGGATGAAGCATAGACTTCATTGCCAGGTTAGTTATTGACGTATAACATGTATGTTAGTAATTGTTCTGCTTCATGATAAAGACCCTGCTTTAAAACAATTGAACTTGAACACGCTAAAAATCTCAACACACGGATTGCAATCGAGGTACAAGTGAGATTCGTGACGTCCAATCATGGCGTCCTGCGCTTGTCATTGCTACTTGGCATGGGCCGATCTTCAGCCCATGCCAAGTAGAGACAAAGTGGCAGAGGCTCTAAGTGGTCCCCTTACCCCAAAACCGAGAGTCAGACAAGCCGACGCATATAACATAATCCCTCTCCTCTTTTAAGCGTCGTCCTCGGCCCTCTTTTTGGTCACCATCACAAAGTAATCAACACTAAGACAAACACCCTCGCATTAGCCGTGCCAGTCATCAAATTTCTATGCGATTGAGGAGACGCTTGACCGCAACTTCACTGATCCTCTTGGCGATTCAACTGGATCTGAATTTTTGTCTGGTTTGAGAACTCGATCCAGAGACGGGAAATTGTACTTGTCATCACGCATGTCCATGGGTGGTAGTGGAAACATCAACTTAACACAGTCTCGTAATATTTGACGGGATTTAAAACAATTTCTTTACCACTTTGCTCTCACTTTCGGAGCTTCTTAGCTATACCTATCTGGATTATGCACGGCTAGTAGGGAAGTGGAGGAGGCATTGCGAATTCACTCATCTGATGTCTTCATACAGGTGCTATAAGCACTTCCATAGCAAAACTTTTTAGGTTATTCATGGATAGTGTTTATTTCCCGCGGTCCACAGCCCCTCCTACTATGGGTCCACACCGATTCACCCATTCGTGGCATATGCACTCCTTCCACCTCGTCAAGGTTTATTACCCAGCAGTAGAAATCGGGAAGGACGTCCCTTAGGATCAGGGTCGCATTTTACCGCCCTTAGTGTAGCACCGCAAGACTTCCCTAAAAACGAAAGAAGACATTAAAGTCGGCCAGAATGTGCATACTCGACCTAGAGTAGGACTTGAGCTACCAGCTCGACCCAGACGCCAGTTGACCCGACGGAGGCACAATAACCAAGGCACCAAGTGGTCCCTTACCAAATCCGTGATTTAAACAATCAATGCATAACAACCTTAGGGGTCAAATCTAGACTCAGTTTTCACTAATCAAAAAAAAACAAACACTTTAATAGCCATGTATTCGTTTTGTTTAAATGGTTGCGTGCACACTTCGGCAACAAATTCAACGAGAATGTTAAATTTCCCAGTTCATGCACAAGGCAAATTGTTATAATTAATGAATGCATTCCATTTTCGCGGAAAAAAACCGCTCCTTCTGAATGAATTGTGACGACTCCTGTCAATTTACAAAAAAAAAAGAACGTCGTAGCAGCAAGCCCACAGGCAAGGAAAATGCACGGTTCTACATTGAAGCTGATGGTAGTCTGAGCAGTCGCAGTACTCTCAGTCAAAAGGTGGCACTACAAGCCTCTACCATAGGTATTTAAAAACCTGACAACTTTTGTGCAGAATGTAGGTGCTAAAAATTGTTTTCAAGCCATAACCAGGTCACAAGTCTATCGATAAGCTTGAACTTTTTCACTACCCAATGTCAAGGTTCCAGTTTGCACAAATTCATGTGGTCATGGAGAACTAAAATGTGTAACTTACCTAAATTAATCATTGAAATGAACTTTGTTGTTTCATTTTGCAAGATTATAATAAAAATAGTTCAACTAGGCTTATTCGTTAACAGAAGGGAAGAGTGCGGTTAATGCTATGTACTGAGACGTGGATGAGGCTCTGAAAGTTGATGTGAATAAGGCGTAACAGGTGCACAATCTTCCATAGACCCTTTTCGAGTTGAACAAATCTTCCAAACTTGGGTTTTCTCCAAATCGTTTCGTTGCATTTACTATTTTTGTCATAGTTTTCCCCAACTGACGAAACATCTAGATCATCCGGGTGACACCATATTTTCCCATCATTTACTGTACACTTGTGCAGTCTGGCTTAGCATAATATTGTTAAAAGCAAATTTATAAATAATCAAAACAAGTTCAACATAAAAAACAATAAAACATGCAAAATGACAACGCAGTGTCCCAAGACATCCTTGAAGGTAAAAGAAGGCATAGTACTAGAGCAGAACATATACATTCTGGAAATGGGGGGATTGGCGGTCGCCGTCATTAGCAGGAGGCCAGCCAGCTGGCCAGTCGGGCTAGGCCAATATGGCCACCCGAGTCACCGAAAGCCGCGGTCCCAACAAGCAACGTAATCCGTGGCCCCCTCTTCTGTCCAGAGTCGTCTCCGAAGCTCCTCCTGGTAGCAAGCCTCCCACGTCAGCCATCATAACGTAATCAGTGCTGCGAGAAGCACTCACCCTACCATCCGTGCCACTCATCCAAGTTCGAGCCCATGTGCTCTTGCAGTAACATACATTCCGCGTAGCACTCGGTGAGGCAATGGCCCACATCTGAATCCTCCTCTTTCACAATAATGTGTCCCATTCAAATGATGGAGGTATGAGTCAAACTTTTCGAATGCATCCAGACCCACTCAACACTTATTGTGATTGCAGGCTTTTTGGCGCCGTGGAAGTGGCCCGAGGGTGTCGTAGGACTCCCATCCAATGGGGCAATGGGGCCTCATGGGAGCGTGATGCATGCGACCCAAGCGTGCAGAGCATAAAACGATGCTATCAAATGGCATCCTGCATATTCTACATCTGTAGATACACATTGTGGTGAAGGGAGGCATGTTGCCCAAGGGTCCGAGACAGAGCTCAGGAGGATGTTTGACCACGGCGTCGCTGACCCCTCTCGGCAGTTGCAGTGGACTTGTAGTTCACGGCTAGTGTCGCTTCAGTAGTTAATAGCTTTCTTGCAGAACACGAAGGTGGAAAACGGTGAGACGAGAACAGTTCGATCAATTTACTGTACGACATTAGCGATCCCATAATGCCATAAGTCCCTCTGATTAACTTCATAAATGAAACCCACCCTAATTTTAACGAACGGTGGAGGCTCTCTCCTAAAAGCATATTTTAAAAGGCTTTACCTTTAACTCTAGCGCATTTCTAGTTTAACTCTTCCTATCTGGTCAGAGCTGTGAGGATCGGTAAATGTTTAAGAAAGTCAGGATACCGAATTCTCTCCTGCCTCGGGATTTCTGACAACTCCTCTGTTACGAGAATAAGAATAACTATAATACATTTGCTGTTTGTTTGATTCTAGGTTTTAGTAAAGGGCCCTTTGGTGCATTAGTCATTATAAGCTTCACCTGGTAGCCTGGCCTCTAAATCATGCTATTGACCCCATCATTACTGTAGGACGAATGTATATATTCTGTCCTAGTATTGCCTTCTTTGGTCTTAAGGGAAGCCTAGGGCTACTATAATTATGGCATATGAGAGCGAGTCGATTCTTAAAGTACATTTGTTTCCATTCGCAGTGTTGAACAATGAACTTTAGTGGAATGGAAGTAGTGCATATTATTACAGGTGGGCGTATCTGTGACGACCTGTAACGAATTGGCTGTAAATGGCAGCTAACTTCGACAAATGCTCTAGTCCCGTGGTCTTCAAGTGGGCTATTAAATGCAGAAGCAGCGCAAGCCTTGAACCATCTGGAAATATTTCTCTACGGGAGTTTCCCTAAGTTACCTACATAAGGCTGTTGACAATGTGAACTCGTGATATCTTCTCCACTTCTCTATCAGCTTGAATGAACCCGGATAGGCACGGCTGGGCAGCTATGAAGTTGGAACAATGTGACAAGAAGTAACAGACACAAAACCCTATTCCACGAAATGCGTTTGATCCTACGTCTAGTCATGGACATGCGTGATGAAGAGGGCAATTCCCCGTCCCTAACTTATCTTTCCACATCGGACAAAGGTCCAGATTTACTTGAATTGAATTGAAATCGAGTATCTCCTCAGTCGCATGGAAATTTGATGACTGGCACGGTTGGCCCGCAGGTGGTTTCTTTCAGCGATGACTATGTTGTAATGGTTGACATGGGGGGTTAAATAACAAAGACGCCATGGACAGCGCTCAAAAGAGGAAGGGGACTATTTAATATGTCTTTTTGATCCTTTTATACACGGATTTAATAATGGGCCACTTTGTGACCTGACCATTGTACCTCCACTTGGTGTGCTGGTCTTTGAGCTATGCCAGTAGCATAAGCTCTAGTACAGGCAGATTTTGCGTATTCTACCCAAGTAGTACGTCTTCATTCTTCTTCAGGAAACTCTCAGGACGCAACAATCATTAAGCAATTCCTTTTTAAGTGGTATATTTACACAACATAAGTATTTCATTAATGATTCGACGACTACTACAAAATATATATTTATCCATTTAAGCAATAATTGTAATACGTTGTTTGTTCGAACTGCCGGTTCCGATCTCATTGGTGGCCATATTCTACAAGCCAGGCTGACTGGTCTCTGGGCCATGCCAGCAGTCCCGTTTCCTCTGTTTTCTACATTGGCAGCAGCGGAAAGCGAACTTAACTTCAATGGATGTTTATCTCGATCTATACCGCTCGCAACAAACTTTAGCGGTGTAATTGAAGTGCATGTGCTACGGATGGGAGAACATCTGACATCCCATAACAGAAGGGCTGACAACGACGTCTGCCCTCGACATCTCCGCCATCTCCGTGTTCTGCGCTATAGCTATTAACAAATGGAGCAATACTAGGCGTGACCAACCTGAAAACGTTTCTTTGCTGAGATTTTCCTAACATACATGCTTAAGAAGACCGATGCCCTAACATCTATCTATGGGTAAGCCGATGCTCAGCACAACCTCTTACTTAGTATTCGGTTTCCAGACCGAACGAATCTCCAAGTTCAGTGGAGCTGTCAAGAGGGATCAGTGACGTTGCGGTCAAGCATCTCCTTAGTTGGGCTCGAATTTAAACGACCGGCAAGGTTAGCTCGGGTGTGTCTCCCCAGCACCTATTACGTTGTGATGACTGACGCGGGAGGTTTACCGCGAAGGGGTGCGTCAGGAGCAACTCTCGAAAGAAGAGAAAAGCTAGGTAATGCCTTGTTCGTTCTGACTGCCGGTTTCGGTCTCTTGGGTGGCATATTGTCCTACCCGGACAGGCTGGCCTCCGGGCATACTAGCAGCCCCAATCGCTATGTTTACAGAAAATATATGTATTTTACTTCTTTTGCCTTTAAGGAGGTCTCGAGACGCTACATTAATGGCAAGCTATATACAAGGTAAAATGTATGTAGCTTTGAAATATCCGAGGCAAAGAGCTATTAATCAGGCAGATTATTTTGCATTATATATAAAGAAGATTTCTATATGGGACTTAAATAGGGTTCTTTAAGGTTATATCGCCAAATGCTCTCTTTACTTTATCATGAGCTAAAACGCCCGCGCCTACCCTTCAGAAGGTAACAAATAACGCTGTCGCCTCTGTAACGCGATTTGTGCGTAAATTCAATGCCACCTGGTTCACGTGGCTTGGAGCACAAAAAATGCTATTTTGTGTGAAAAATGTACGCACACAAACTTGGCTGGCCACATGAAATGTGGTGGTTGGATGTGGATAGGACTGAGAGCTGGCAGCTAAAATTCTTAGCGATTGATCTCATCTTAACCACGAATGCGTCAGTAGCCGTGATGTAGGATAGTAAGAATTGTTTATAGGTTCAAGATAAGTAAGTAAATGCCAGAAGTGGAGTGAAACTCTGCCCGATGATTGCAGTTAATTACTTGCAATAAGAATTGTAGCTTTTCGAGACTTTCTTGAAGGTAAAGGAAGGCATAAAACTAGGGCAGAGAGATCAAGGCCGCTGGCATTGTCCGGAGGCCAGCCAGCTCGCCTAGGATCATACGACCAGCTGAGTGACCGAAACCGAAACCAGCAGTCAGAACAAATAAGGTATTGTATAGCCCCTCTCTTCTTTCCAGCGTCGTCCTCCATGCTCTCCTTCGTGGTAAACCTCCCGCGTTAGCCATCACAACCCAATCAGTGCCAGAGAGACACCCACAAACTATCCATGCCAGTCATCCGAATTCGAGCGCAACTGAGGAGATGCTTGACCACCACGTCACTGTTCCCTCCTGGCAGTTTCAATGTACTTACAGTTTCGTTCGGTTCGGAAACTGCATTCAGCGTGAGAGGTTGTGCCGAACATCGGCTTGCCCATAGGGAAACATTGGGACACCGGTCCCTTTAAGCAGAGATGTTCAAAATCCCCCCAACGAAACGGCTCTAGTCGGTTAAAGGCTAGTGTCGCTTCAGTTGTTAATAGCATCCCTACAGTACACGGGGATGGGGAGAGAGCCAAAGGCAGACGTCGCTGTCAGCCCTTTTGTTATGGGACGTCAGAGATTCTTCCAACCGTAGCACATGCACTTCTTTCGCACCACTAAATTTTGTAACCAGTTGCATGGACCGGAATAAAAATGCATATTGCGGCTTCCTTGAAGGCAAAAGAAAGGAGAATACTATGGCAGAATATATATGCATATTCTGTAAACAGAGGAATTGGGGTTGCTGGCATGGCCTGGAGGCCATCCCATCCGGCTAGGACAGTATGGCCACCCAAGCAACTGAAGCCGACAGCCAGAACAAACAATGCATTACATGAATACTCCCTTTAGCCTTTGATCGAACATGTAAATACGAAACGTCACAATTATCACTGCTTCACAATAGGTCTGTTAGCCCCATGCAGACCCTCGCGACTGCCCTGAAGACAAAGAATGAACAGTATTAGGGCAGAATGTATGCGTCCTAGCATACAGCGGGGATTGGGTCTACTGCTATGGCCCAGTGGCCAGGGCACGAAGTGGTCCTTTACCGAGAGTTCAACACCTAGCAAAGGTCAAAATGCAGAGACAAAACCACTTTACCATACATTGGAGCTAATCATCGCCTTGAAAGGCTTTTTTTAAATTTTGCAGTTGTCAATACTGGACTGGTAGACTCATCTTATGAAACCAGTAATTCAAAGGCAGGAGGAAAGTCGGAATAAAATTTCTGAAGATCTTTACTAAAAAGCAATAGGATTATGGATTATTATTATGAATAGTTAAATTAATAACCAAATCTAGGCCTCGATGTTCTGTGCCACATCGTAGAGGAAATCAAGCAGCATTTAGTTTTTTGATGAAAATATTGCCCATCACTTTTCGGACTGCACTCCCCAAAACTGATAGATGTAAAATAGGTTCGAGAAGAGGTCATGGCTGCTGTAGCCCCCCGAGATTTCCCTCAATCTACGGCATAGAGAGGGGTGTGGGGACATCACTACAAGACACAATGCACAAAGTGCTAATTTCCTAAACTTAGAGGTAAACAAACAACCCAAGTATTACACAACCACCCTCCCACTTTGATCGTCGTCCTGGTTCCTTCCATTGGCCAGCCTCCCGCGTCAGCCATCACAACGCAATCAGTGCTAGAAGAAAACACCCACCAGCCAGCTGTACCAGTCATCAAATTTCCTTGCAACTAAGGGGACATTTGACCTCAACGTCACTGATTCCTCTTGACGATTTAAGTGGATTTAGAGTTTCATCCTGTTTAGAAAATTGGATTCAGACACAGGGGATCGTGCTGGCCATCACGTGTTTCTATAGCCAGGTATAAAAACACTGGTTAAGTTGCATATTTACGCAAGGGAAATATAATTTAAGACAGTTTTTTGAAAGAGGTTTGCGTCCATTCCCTCTTTAACACGTTGTTTACCTATTGGAGCTGCCAAGCTATACATATCACGGTTCAGTTCAGCTCATAGAGAAACAAAGAATGCCATAGCAGCTTCACTTTCTCGACAACTTTATCAAGGATTAACACCATAGCAAAATATTTTGAGGTAGTTTACCGCCTTCTTCGCTAATAGCCTTCTCGCCTTCGCCAAGATAAGGCGAAGGAAGACGATACTTGGGTAGAACATGTATATTCGGTATAAAGGAGGGGCTGTAGATGCTAATATAGTCCAGGACCTGGTCCATCAGGTGAAGGTACTAAGGCCATTGCTTCATCGAGTGCTACGTGGAATGCATGACACTGCAAGAATACATGAGCTGGAAGTTGGATGACTGGCACGGTTAGCTCGCGGGTGCTTCTCCCAGCCATTATTACGTTGTGATGGCTGACACGGGAAGCCACAGCTACTGACCCACGTCAATACAAACTCTAGTGCAAACCAACATAAAGGTGACGAAATTTACCTCAAGTTGTGACTGAATAGAATGCAAGGTGATGACATATTACCTCATCATGGGGGACGGAGGCTCCAAAATAGGCCTGAATGATGTCAAACTGCCTCCAAACGACAGTTGAAAAGGAGGTGCTTCATTCACTATTCCAAACCTTTTTATAAACTCATATGACTTTTGATTTTCGATAAAAGCCTGTAGGACAATCTTTAGCTGCAAAACAGTTAAAGATTTTCCGTTCTACTCTCCATTGATACTTTAACAAGGAGATTAGGATCACTAATGTCTAATTAGTACACTAATGCAAACAGAACTCATCATTTTCTTATTTAAATGCAAACATACCTAATTATATGGCAAAATATTAATCGTTTCAACTAACTCGTCACCGAAATTACACCAGGACGCACCAGGTTGTAGAGCTCCGAGACCTCCTTGAAGGCATAAGAGGAAGACATAGTGTTAGAGCAGAATACATATGTTCCATAAACAGAGGGATTGGAGGTCGCTGACATGGCCCAGAGGCCAGACAACCGGCTAGTACAATATGGCCATCCAAGTGACCGAAACCAGCAGTCCGAACAAACAAAGTAATGCAGTCTCATAAAATGCAGTCAGGTTAAGCAAACGGCTTTAAAAAAATGGGGTTGAGGTGCTCTTTTGTACGGGAGGACTTACTTCTTATGTTAAATGCAACATTCGAGTTGTTGAAATGATAAAGCTGAAATGTGATTCACAATTGTTCTATGAGACTCCCTTGTACCAACAGTGTCACTCAGCATTTTGCACGCTTGTAATCAGAATTCCTACAAATTCATCAACTAAAAGCTGAGCTCAACAATGTCACGATAGAGCTTTCAGTATAGTGGACAGCTGCTGTAATAACTAATGCAGAAGTGTATCAATGGAGGATGCTCCAAACAGGATATGCAAATCTGGTACCATGTGTTCGTTTTGTTGGTGGTCAATGCAACTGCACAAATATTTAGTATGCCACAGATAAATATTCCCTCTGTTTAAGTATTTTTACAAGTGCTGTAGCGTACCGAGACTTCCTTTAAAGTAAAAGAAGGCATAGCACTAAGGTAAAATATACACATTTTAGAAAGAGTGGATTGGGGGCTGCTGGCATTGCCCGGAAGCCAGCCAGCCAGCTAGCCTGGCTAGGGCAATATGGCCATCCGAGTCACCGAAAGCCGCGGTCCCAACAAACAACGTAATCCGTGGCCCCCTCTTCTGTCCAACGTCGTCTCCAACGCTCCTTCTGGTGGTAAGCCTCCCACGTCAGTCATCACAACGTAATCAGTGCTGCGAGAGGCAGTAACATACATTCCGCGAAGCACTCGGTAAAGCAATAACGTACATCTGAATCCTCCTCTCTCACAATAATGTGTCCCATTCAAATGATGGAGGTATGAGTCAAACTTTTCGAATGCATCCAGACCCACTCAACACTTATTGTGTCGTAGGACTCCGATCCAATGGGGCAATGGGGCCCCAAAGGGGCGTGATGCACGCGACCCAAGCGTGCAAAGCATAAAACGATGCCATCGAATAGCGTCCTGCATATTCTACATCTGTAGATGCACATTGTGGTGAAGGGAGGCATGTTGCCCAAGGGTCCGAGACAGAGCTCAGGAGGATGTTTGACCACGGCGTCGCTGACCCCTCTCGGCAGTTGCACTGGTCTTGGAGTCCACGGCTAGTGTCGCTTCAGTTGATAATAGCTTTCTTGCAGAAAACGAAGGTGGGGTAGATGCCGAAGATGGCCGTCGATCTCAGCCCTTCCGTTATGGGATGTCAGAGTTTTTCCCAATTGTAGTACATACACTTCCTTAGCACTGCAACAGTTTGTCACCAGCGGCAGAGATCGCGGTAGAAACCCATTAAAGAGGGGTCCGCTTTCTGCTGCTACCAATGTAGAGTGGCGAGAATTTCTTGAAGTTAAAAGAAGACATAGCACTAGGGCAAAATGCATGTATTTTGGAAACGGAGAGGTTGTGGCCTCTGACATGGCCCGGAGGCCAGCCCACCTGTCCAGGGCCAGTAGACCAGTTGAGTGAACAAAACAGATGGTCTGAACAAGCGAAGTATTGCAGGTGTGGTAAGGCTTTTGAGTGGCTAAAAAGACAAGTGGAATTTTCCGTATGTCTCGTTGCAATGCCCCTTCATCGCAACCTGTGGAAGCTTGTCAAGTACACGCAATTTAATGTTACTTGCATCATAAGGCACAATGACCTTCTACACTAATTGGGCTGGTATGTTCCACAAAAAAAATTAAATTAAAATTAGTTGTTTACACTTGTCTGCTTTAAGAATGGATTTTAAAATGTCTTAATGTGTATGCGTGACCTATAATGAAGGTGTAACATCAAACAAATGGATTAAAAGGATTGACAACACCCGATCCCAGTGATGAATATGGAGAATCCGGTATTCATTATTGTATTCTTTACCACATTCTTACCTCCATCCTACGTGCCATTACCTGTCGGTAGAGACTCGCATGCGTGTGACGCGAGCTTGTCCACTTTGCTAAAAGGATCGGCTTCGGTTTCGGGGGTGGAGAAGTTGACTTCTCCTTTGGTAGTGGTAGGTTGATGCATTACTATCGGTGAAAACAACCGGTGGTTAAGGTGTGTCACCATCGACTTGTAGTCTTGCTCAGCATTCCTATGGGTGATGCTGCAGTGGGTTGACACCCGCACTAACTGGGAAGGGGTGGGTGGGTGGGTGAGTGGGTGGGTGTTCGTGATGGAGGCTGGCAAGCCAATGCACCAGCCCATCCTCATGCCATGCATCAACGCACACTAGGCAATGAGCTTTGCAGGCTATCAACGTGTTCCTCACTTTCTTCTCTTACGCCACACAAGACCGCACCGTATATTATGAATTGTTTGTGGACCAACTGATTAACTGACTGACTGACTGAGTGGAAGATGGTATATGCGCCCTAACCTCTGTCAAGCAAACAAATGCATCGTCAACTATTGCCCCAATGACCCACTCACTGTCCTTACTACTCTCACTCCACTCTCCTAAGGCACTTGGCACCAAATCGTCCTTGTAGATAGATCTTTAGGTAGATAAATAGATACTTAAGTAGCTTCATTCATTTAGTTACAGTTTTAAAGCTACACTGGGTATAATGTGCCACCGTGCACTGGCGTCTCTCCACGCCTCGTAGTGTTTTCGGTGGTGACGTTGGATTCTAATTTTTCGTCTGTATTTATTTTTTTACGAACCACTTTATTTGTGATATTAAATCTGCTTTGGGTAAATTTTGATGGCGCCAGCCGTAGAATGCATATTTTGATTGTGCCCTTTTAAAGTATTATTTCAATTTTGGCACATTACTTTTTAGAAATGTACAAAACATCAGGAGCATTAAACCGGACCTCAGCTACATTTAAACACAAACTAATTGCACAATTGTTTCTTAAAAGGCTTAAAGCCTCACGGCAGAATGGTAGCCTTTTGAAATTGCACACATTCTTTACAGATTTTACGCTCCCAGAAGCATTTTTCCCATGAGGTATTGTAGCTTCTCGAGACTTCCTTGAAGGAATCAGAGGACAGAATACTAGGGCAGAATACATTTGTTTACAAAACAAAGGAAATGGGACTGCTGGCATTGTCCGGAGGCCAGCCAGCTCGCCTAGGATCATACGACCAGCTGAGTGACCGAAACCGAAACCAGCAGTCAGAACAAATAAGGTATTGTATAGCCCCTCTCTTCTTTCCAGCGTCGTCCTCCATGCTCTCCTTCGTGGTAAACCTCCCGCGTTAGCCATCACAACCCAATCAGTGCCAGAGAGACACCCACAAACTATCCATGCCAGTCATCCGAATTCGAGCGCAACTGAGGAGATGCTTGACCACCACGTCACTGTTCCCTCCTGGCAGTTTCAATGTACTTACAGTTTCGTTCGGTTCGGAAACTGCATTCAGCGTGAGAGGTTGTGCCGAACATCGGCTTGCCCATAGGGAAACATTGGGACACCGGTCCCTTTAAGCAGAGATGTTCAAAATCCCCCCAACGAAACGGCTCTAGTCGGTTAAAGGCTAGTGTCGCTTCAGTTGTTAATAGCATCCCTACAGTACACGGGGATGGGGAGAGAGCCAAAGGCAGACGTCGTTGTCAGCCCTTTTGTTATGGGACGTCAGAGATTCTTCCAACCGTAGCACATGCACTTCTTTCGCACCGCTAAAGTTTGCCGCGAGTGGTACAGATCGAGATGAAAAATCCAATAATGTCAAGTTTGCTTTCCGTTGTCACCAATGTACCTTTCCGCGGTTTCCTTGATTGCTAAAGAAGACATAATAGTAGCGTAGAATTCACTTGTTTAGAAAACAGAGGAAACGGCACTGCTGGCATGGCCCGGGGGCCATGCCACCCTGTTTGGGCCTTATGACCAGCCGAGTGACCGAACCTGAAACCAGCAGTTAGAACAAACAAAAAATTACAGGTATTATTCAGTTTCGGCCACCAGGGACAGACAGTTCACGTGCTGAATCAAATGTTTACTGGAATGGCCAGGTCCACATTTACAGAGACACAAACCTCCTTAAAAATATTCACGTCGTTCCAGAACTTCACTATCGCCTATATTTTTAGTGCCACAGAAACTGTGTTTGAAATCTCATGCACAAGCAGATAGATATCTGTGGGTTTCATTCTCCTACACATTGAAAACTACATTACCTCATGCTCGACAACACTGTTGCTTACAATCCTAAATGGAAATGCCTGTAGGACTAATTGTGACAAAACACACACTCCAGGACAGAGGCGGGAGGACAATTTCAATTTGGTCGACCACAAAGGCTTTTATTAAAGGGGCACTGCCTGAAGATGAGGATTAAAGCCTAGGACGCGCCCTTCTCGCGTATAGAGCTACAATCCACACATCAATAAGTGTTTTCCCGTTCAAGATGCTCACAGGCCGTAAAATTAGAGTTCCCTAAAATATCTTCCTACTGAGCAAGTAAGTGGTAACCGACAACGCCCCGGAGCACGTTCTACGTCTAAAAGAAGGGATAAAAAATGCTTTTAATATCGCTCAGCGACACTTACAAGCGTCTTGCAGTAGACAAAAGAAATACTACGGCAAGCACAGCCGACCCAACACCTACCACGAAGATCTCGTCCAACTATACAGGTCGATACCCCCACCAAGAAACGTACCGCAAATTTTACCATCCTTGGAGTAGAGACCCCTTCCGTGTAGTTAAATTTCTCTCTCCCACGAACTACCTTGTCCGGAATGCAGAACTCCGTGCCCAGCCAATTACGGTCCATCACAGTAAGATTCAACATTACGAAGGTGTCCTGCTTGCCGGTTACGAGGATTAAGCCTACAAAACTGACGAGGAAAGAAAACCGCCAGAAAAAGCACCGGACACGACGCTCAAAAGACGAGGTTGCTGTGCAATACTTATGTTCTTTAAATGCGCTTTGCAGGCCAGGGGCAGTAGGACAATTTCAACCTGGTTGCGGACACTCGTGATTCCTCCCAAGAGTCTGAAGCTGCCCCGTCATAAACACTTCATTATCATGCTTTTCTGTCTATATCATAATAAATATGTCTCGTAGCACCCAGCCTTCTAATAGTAGGGGTGAAAGAAGGAGAGGAGAGGAAAGGATTGGTCCCTCTGCACACACACACACACACACCTCGTCATTTACTACCACGTGTATTATTTCATTTTACGCCTGTAATTTTAAAAGTCCCATTCCCCTATGAGCACCAAGCGATGGTGGTCCCCTCATTTTAATGTAAAATTACAATTACACACTTTCTTCCAACTCTCAATTCGTGTGCACTCCCAGCACATCAACAATTCCGGTATTAGCATACTTCCATGGATAATTCAAAGCGGTACAAACACTACCATGTACGAATAGCCGGTATTTTATGCCTTCAAAATCAAACTAGTAGATTGTGCGCACTTAAACAATCGCAAGTATCTTTTACATAAGTCTGGTCACTTGTGATTAATAGGGATGAGTTCTGTGGGTACCAATTCCAAACTGATGCGATGAAAGATGCAACCCTATAACCGCATTAGTTTTGTCAAAATTGTCTCTTTAAATGAGTTTTGGAAGTTAAGAGGCATAATGCATTGCCATGACTACATGAAAGCCAAAGGTAAGGCACCACATCCCGGTAAAAGTCAAGTCCAAACTCTAAGTACGGTAGTAAAATGTATTTAGTAGGTACCATGGCTTCCATGTCATCTCTAAAGACGCAATAAGGAATAGCATTACTTGTTTGAACATGAAGTAAACATTTCTCACTGGTATACCAATGCGACACTTATGCTCTTTAAATGCGCTTTATAGGCCAGAGGCGGGAGAACAATTTTAACCTGGTCGTGGACGCTCATGCTTCCTCTCAAGAGTCTGAGACTCTCCCGTCATAAATGCTTCCCTCTCATACTACCCCGCCTATACCATGATAAATGTTTCGTAACACCCAGCCTTCTAGCAGTAGGGAAAGGGAAGATTCCGCCACCACCAATGTTATCATTCAGAGAGGCCGGAAGACCGAACCAGCCAGAGACTGAAGAGCCCATGCAGGTAACTAGCCAGCCTGTCGTTTGGCCTCTAACACTTTTGCGTCGTCTTTAACCTCTCACTTCGTCATGTCATAAGTGAAGTTAGGTTCGCATAACGCGCTTGAAAAAGGCTAGTTTTTTAAGGGAAGTATAAGGGTCAGGTAAAAGCCTGGTTACATAGAGATGTAGTAGACCACAAACGTCTCAGCAGCTTCTCTGGTCAAAGCATCCGGCAACTTGAATGTTTGCAATGAAGACACCATAATTCTTTCAGGCATGGAAGATAAAATGACCTCAGAGCCCTGTGGGGCATAAGTTCAACTTGAATAGCCATTGAAGGCCTTGATGACAAAGACTCTGAACCATATCTTCGCAATAAACGGTGTACTAAAACAAATGCGCGCACTTCTGCAGGTCGCTCGAGGCGTTTTTCACGTGATCCGATTGGCTGGCACCCACTGTCCCATGTGCAATCTCCTCTTTGTTTTGTAAAAAGCAGTTCCGCGAATGTAGCTTTAATGCATGTAAACTAGCACCACATCAGTAGACTGCTGTTGATGGACTGACTGACTTAAGTACGTTCACTCAAAAGCTATGCCAACTCTGCCCACATGTGTCAACAAGGTAGAACTGAATGATGGCCATACACACACGCACCCACAATGTGAAAGTCAGTAAGTAAGCGGCTATGAAGAACAATTCACCAATATGTACAAAGAATGAGAGGAGATGGAAGTGAAACTGAGCATCGCACACACACAAGTGATACGTTAGGGCGCCTGAATGGAGACGAAAGGCTGTGTTCTGTTGCATTGCATTGTGTAGCAGTACTCCCATCACAGGGCTCAATCTACAATGGAGAGCGAAAGACTGCGCTTGCATGCAAGGCTGTGCAAGCAGTTAGCAGGTTTTCGGTGAATAGCGCGGATTACTGGGACCGTCGATGAAGGAGTGCATTCGGTAAGTCGCCACACGTGGGTCAAATTCGAAGGTGTCGCGCGAGAAAATGAGGCGAATATCTGTGTGTAGGTAGAGGTTGTTCGATTTGGTTGTATGAAACCTGCCAAGAGGAAGGATGGACGGAAGCAGTAGGCAACATTAAAAGTATACATTAAGTTATAGAATGGTTGGAGACCTTTCAACACCGGCTGCCTTACCAAAGCTACCGAAAGTTCAGGAGATCAGCAGAGATGATTTTTTCTTGCTCCAAAACAATAAGCACAAGGGCAATCATAAGATCTCAACAGCTTCAGAAATAAAGGTTTTTTCACACTACTGATCTTGCAATGTAACAAAGTGAGTTGTCACCTTGGGGTGAATAAGAATGCAAAACTGTTGCGTAAATTTCAACAAAGGGAGCGACATCCTGTCTTCACAATTATCCATTAAGAGGTGTGCTAGAAGGGCAAATTAATTTAAATCAGCTCGCAAAACTGATGTGAGGGTAGCATTCATCTATTATTAATGGATGCTCCGTTATGGCAGCAGGAGGACGGAGGAATGTCGACTTACAGTCAATAGAATGATGGATGCAATAAAATCTAGACGCGGGTGTGTGAGGATTGAAGTCACCTTGATTCACAAAAGCCTTAGTGAGTGAGCCATACGGGTGCCTAAGCAACTGACGATCTCTACTTTCAATGTTTGGCTCTTTGTTGTGACTATGAAAAAAAATTTCCGTCTCAGAGGAAGTCGACCGGACCAGAAGAGGTGACGCTAGGCTGTTTGGGAATAAATGAGGTTGAATAAAGCGCAGACAATTAATTCCTATTTACATTTTGACCGGTGTAAATTGGTTGCAGTTTCAGTAAAAGAAAAGATCATATTTAATGGCAGCCTCACCGTAGATGAACCAAAGAGCGAAGAAAGATAGGCAGTGATTCTGAGGTGACATTGAGAGGAGAAAGTTGGCGTTTTTCCAAGCCGCCCGCCTTCCCCTTCCCAAACACGCACGACACCAAATCAGAGGGCAGATTGGCCGCATTACTGCCTTCGTCGTCGTCAGAAATGGGCATGTAGACTGTTCGCTGTCGCAAAAACGTCTGACTGTTTGGGGGCATGTCCTCCAAATTGTACTGGATTACAAACATCTTCAGCACAGAGTGAGATGGATTAAAGAGAGTCAGCTGCAAACCAAAGAGAAGAAATGATTTAGATTGTACGTCAGTACAACGCTCATGTAGATTGACAGCCGCTTGTGTTGGCTATTGAAAGAGCACATAGAGATGCTGTCTGAATACTAAGCACACTTCTCACAACCTGAGGTAAGAGAGTATGTGAGAAGCAAGGTTTTATAGCCACACAGCTACTTTTCTCATGTACCTCAAAGTGACACACTACACTGTGTAAACAACATTAACGGTAACATGGTAAAAGGCCTTCATCAAGAATGTAGTGGAATAGTGGATACGTTTCCAAAGCACTCGTGTGTTGATAATCTAGGAGGCAATGAATATGTTGCTTCAGGTCTATCATTTAGCCCTATTTTATAACGCTGAATGAAATCACAAGTTCTTACCAATACGTTAACAAGGGTTAAGCGCCTTGAAGTCATTCATGGCATATAAATACACTAGTGAATATATATACACACATATGTATTGTAATTTTCACATTCCTTACATCACATGACACACTTTCTTCACCACATCACAACCCCATCGCGCACACAGAGGCAAAATTTTCCCATAGAATGCACACATTTCCAGATCTCCAAATTAGCGATTTCAGGAATCCACAAGAAACTTTCCGACGACCAAATGGCAGCGCTTTTTTTGTTTTACTTGCTAGTCCTCCGTATTTTTTTTTTTATTCCCACATCAGCGGCACTAAGTTCTGTAGGCATAGCAATGAGGTTTGCTAGTCTTGCAATCACTCTACACGTTGCACCAGCGTCATCCTGGTCGACGCATGCGTCATGGAGCCACGTCAATCTACTCAACATACCAAAGCACTTATTTAACACTTGTGTGTGACGTTGGACTCCACAGTAGGCAAGCCAATTCTAATATTAGTAGAGCAGCAATATCAGTTAAGAATGATTGATTTGGGGAGGAGAAAGCATGCCCTGGGGGACGACAACAATGCAAGCATTAGGCAAGACAAACCTGTATCAAGCCCTTATGAGGTACGTGGTAGCCGCGTTTGTTGGCAAGACCAGTGAGATCTACATGACCGAGGTAAGGCGAAGGTGTGTTGTCATCGTCAGAGAGTTGAAAGAAGTACGCCACGACAGGCAGCTTCACATGAACGGGAAAGAAGGAGCCACTGGCACCAATGCCCAATGAGAAACCCTCAACCATTCCCTTGGGTGGAATTCGTCCATTCAGCATGCTCTCCTAGGCGCGAAAAAAAAACAACGAAAGAGAATCCCGGTCAAAAATGGTAACGATGTCGCATAGTATTAAAGAATATAAGACGGATTAATATCGGGCCTCGGTAACTAGACAAGTATGGACCCTACACTCGTTGCAGGATCGAGGAACTATAAAGCAAACATGCCTTAATGGATTTTAATACTTGCAAGAGTTATCAAAAGGAAATTTGAAAATAAAATTTTAACGTCAATTCCTGGGAGAAGATTCATGCTTCAAAAAATGCCGCAGCACAGAAAGCAGAAGTCTAATCGACTGAGAAGGCAGTAGGAAGTCTTCGAAGTTACCCTCCCCCCGCCTCCCGCCTCCCCCCTCTCCCCTCTCCCCTCTCCCCTCCCTCCTGTTGATACCGAAATGGGCGAAAAGGTTAAAAGTGGATGGCGCAGAGAGCCTATCGTGATTATGTTGGCCGATTTTAAGTTGACTTAATGCCAGATGGGCGAAAACAGCTTGACTCACCACTGGGATGGGTGACCATAAAAAAAACACGTCAGACAAAGTACACGCGAATCACACTCCATTTGGATTTGCAAACGATGACTTAATCTACAAACAGGTTGGAGTAAGACGCTGCTACTGTTTCTGCCTCCAATGTAAGGTTATAGTATTCAAAATGGGTAATTTTTAGTGCAAAATTTATTTTCAGTTAAAATTAAGGAACGTCTTGATTTCAATCAAAGTTAATTGATGTATAAAAATAGAACTGAGACGTATAAAAAAAAAAAGGCTCAGATGTTGTGAGCCGAAATCTGATCTGACTGGAAATAGCCTTAACAAAACAACCAGCATTTAACCTCTCCAGTGAACCGTCAAGAGAACGAGCATATTTTGGTGCCAAAAATAGATGCAGATTTGTAGAATGAAGTAATAAGCATTTATTTATAGTCGAAGATGGTAAAAATTGCCTAATTAATAGGGGGACTTTGGCGCGAGCCAATGGGGAAGAGGTTGGATAAAACACACCCATTACACACACATACACAGCGGTGTAAACTAAACATTTCGGGCAGGTTGTTTAAGATAGACCCTGGAGACGGTGACATTACTCCGCACGGACAAAACAATGCATGTGCTATTCTAGACTCGTCCAGGAACCCAACAAACCGGAAATTGATAAACTTTTTTTTTTAAATAATAATAAAGTACTGGTTCTCTATTGTGCAAAAAAAGGCGGCGCAAAGAGCAGCCTGTAGAATGAGAAGGGTGCAGTGCTGTTTAAATTGCCTTTTATTTACACTCAAGATAAGAAGTGCGACGCTATTAACAAAATTGCTTTCAGTTGTAGAAGCGATTTGACTTCCCTCTTAACTATTGTTCCACCTCTTGGTCTTTACGCATTGATCAAGGCAGTGATTAATAATTCCACGTGTGGCAATCAAATCATGCTGCCTGGAGGAATTATGGTTGTGAATATTACCTCTGAGACATATTTGATGCTCCATCTCCGCCGAACGATGCTGTACGTCAGTGAAAGTGAGCATTCACACCAGGATGATGAGCGGATCTGCCTCAGCAACCTACTACCTTAGCTTAAGACTGAGTAGGAAATTAAATTGACAAAGCACATTTTTGTAAGAGGGAACAGAAGCATACACTTACTCTTGAGAAAAAAAAAACCCAAACCCATATCAAGAGTGTGACGCTGATGGGAGAATACAATACAACAGGGGTGGGGCGTGGCATGATTTCAGTGACAGAGCGTAGCATTTAATAGACAGACCTGAAATAAACACAATTTAGTCTCAAAAAAGGATCCTTCAAAAAAACGAGTTACATCCTGTCGTGTTGTGCCCTCAGGGACGACAATAGCACAGGGGACAGCGCCTATACGAACTGGGCGTAGAAGCCTGAGCTATGCAATGTGGTACTGTGAAAAAAAAGCTTACTTTAACAATCGAATGGTGAGCAATTTGTTGGCATTAAATCACTAAAACTCGAAATGGCATGCTTAAAGTCCTCAATCAAGCGTCAGTTAAAAGACCAATTAAAAGATAAAATCATTCAAACGTCAGTCTGATTAGTGATTTGTCAGGTAGAGGAATCCATCACAAAGTGATTGCGTTTCGTCAATTTTTGTCAGTGCACAAAAAAAATTGAGAAGGTAGAGTTTTGCGCCTTTCTGATCTAATTTAGCGAGACCTAACAAGAAAAAAATTGAGAAGGTAGAGTTTTGCGCCTTTCTGATCTAATTTAGCGAGACCTAACAAGGTGCCTCTGTTTCTGGAAAACTCCCCAGTGGCCATGCGAATGTTTGTTTCCAAGGCTATGGCCTTGTCCCTCCCCATTGAGTTAACAGGAAGTTCAGCTGTTACCGAGGCCTCCAAATCCCTGGCTCCTGGCTGTCCAGTATTTTGCCCCGATTTTATTAGCTACGTGTTAGGTATCCACCGTGCTTATTGTGGCTTCCCCAAACATCCACACTCACTTGGTTGGGTAAAATGCCCCTTCATTGCTTATTTCAGAGCGTGAGAAGAAGATCGAAGAATACTCCAAAAGGCTAAGCAGTCTTGAATCCACTCAGAGGGACCTACGGTCATCTGATGCCAACATTTTGGGCAATTACAACGGCGTGAGTACGGATTGCTTTGCAATGCGAAGTCATTCTCTTTAGCAAGATGAATGGACTCTTTTCTTCCCTTCCTCCTCCTCCTCCTCCTCCTCCACCTCGTACGGATTGCTTTGCAATGCGAAGTCATTCTCTTTAGCAAGATGAATGGACTCTTTTCTTCCCTTCCTCCTCCTCCTCCTCCTCCTCCACCTCCCCCCCTTAGCTTTCAACTCGTCTCACCGAACTGAATACGAGGCTAGCCGCCAATCGAAGCAAAGCCACTAACCTTCTGCAATGCCTATCAAAAATCTTGCCTGTAAGTGAATGCTGAATGGTAGCCCCCGAGATTGCGACTACATTGCAGTGCTCGAGGTGTCTACCGAAGTAGAGGCTACTGTCAATGACGAGCGTTGAGGATAGATCAGTGACACCACTGCTTCTTCCACTTTGAGGGTATCAAAGCCTCAGGCGATCTGGCCGCTCTTTTGGCGCCATCAGAGGTCGTGGAGGTGCCCAGTGCGTGTCCAACCGCTGACTCCAATGGGATCACCTCTGTCGGTGATGGTGGTGACGGTGGTGCCAACGGCGGTGACGGAGTAGTCGCTAGTGGCCGAGCACGCACTGTTTGTGGGCCTTCGCGTCAGTCACGAAAACGCTGCCGCAAGGAGCCGACAACTGTGCCAAAACGTGCAAAAAGACTGCCCAAGGAGAGTGACGTTGTTCTTGTCTCTGAGGCGTGTGCTTGTCCCGTAGTTGAGGAGAACGGTGCACGGGTTGACAACATTTTCCATCAGTGAGTCCTTTCGATTGTTTAAGTGTTGCAGCTGACAATCACATTGGTTTGAATAGTATTGCAGGTTATCTGATGCTTGTCGGATTGTTGGGACGTCTTCTATCATCGAGGCGTCGGTGTTTCATTGCATCTGTCTGGATGTTAGTACTGAACCCAAGGCGTGTTTTAAACCTACTTACTTAATTAACTAGACTCGCACCACTCCCAAATACGTCGCATAGACGAGTCCAGAAGCAGCTCTGTCATGCTGTACTGCTAGCACGGCGACCCAACAGGGTGGTATTCTGCATCTGCAAACGTCTACATCATTGCCATGTTATTGTTAGTCTTAGTAGCATTAAGGATGGCACAACCGACGCAATTTGGGGTTGCTTGACCATGTCTCAATTACTCGTTTCTCTTGCAGATGCAGCGTTTGTAACGGTTATCGAGATCAGCATCTACTGACAACTTGCGAGACGTGTAAGAAGGCCTTCCACATCGGCTGTCTTGATCCGCCTCTTACTCGCGTGCCCAAACGCAGCAAACTCTTTGCTTGGTAGGTGATCACTCCAATGCCCCCAAAAGAGAAACGTGCTATCGGGTGACCAGGGAATGCGCTCATTTCGTCGGTATAAATCGTTGTAGGGACGTGACAGTTTCTAGAGATTCGTCAAATGCATGCGACTGTTTGCGTGCATGCGCCATGGCGCGCATATGTCAGTCGATCCGTACGGTGCTCTATGCTGTACTCTTCACCACATTCTTACCTTCGTCCCACGTGCCATTACCCGTCGGCAGAGACTCGCATGCGTGTGACGCGAGCTTGTCCTCCATCCCACGTGCCATTACCTGTCGGCAGAGACTCGCATGCGTGTGACGCGAGCTTGTCCACTTTGCTAAAAGGATCGGCTTCGGTTTCGGGGGTGGAGAAGTTGACTTCTCCTTTGGTAGTGGTAGGTTGATGCATCACTATCGGTGAAAACAACCGGTGGTTAAGGTGTGTCACCATCGACTTGTAGTCTTGCTCAGCATTCCTATGGGTGATGCTGCAGTGGGTTGACACCCGCACTAACTGGGAAGGGGTGGGTGAGTGGGTGAGTGGGTGGGTGTTCGTGATGGAGGCTGGCAAGCCAATGCACCAGCCCATCCTCATGCCATGCATCAACGCACACTAGGCAATGAGCTTTGCAGGCTATCAACGTGTTCCTCACTTTCTTCTCTTACGCCACACAAGACCACACCGTGCGCTACGAATTGTTTGCGGACCAACTGATTAACTGACTGACTGAGTGGGAGATGGTATTTGGGTCTCAACCTCCATCTCTGTCCACACCACTCCTCACTCCACTCTTCTGAAGTGTGTGAGTGCTGCACTGTTGATATGGTCAACCAATTCGTAGAGGTCAAACGACAATTGCAGAGGGGTGAGAGGACAGTGAAGGGGAGAGGAGAAACTGTCCCATTTTTGTCCCTGTTTCCATTTGTTCCCATTCTCATCCTCCGCATCCCCTCTTCTTCCTGTCTCTCATTTATGCAATTTCCATTTGTTCCCATTCTCATCCTCCGCATCCCCTCTTCTTCCTGTCTCTCATTTATGCAATTGATGATTATCCCTAAAGTAGAGACTTTGTCAAGGCTTACCCTATCGTTTGTTTTTTATAAATCTTTACCGAAATCCTTTGTTTGCTTTTCTAAGCTTTCAAAATATTTGAATTGGGAAAGTTTTGTTCGTCTGGCCTCAATGCATTCACTCGATGTAATTGTTGCAATAGCTGGGCAGGTTATTCACTTCTCTTGTACCTCGTGTAGTCGACCTGGATTGTTCATCAGTGTTCTTTTTTTTTTTCTTGAATGCGTCCGTTTCCGAAATTGCCATTTATAACTCTTTGTATGTTGGTGGAATTTTGGTTCATTTTGACTTGAATATACATGCACACCGCATGTATTGTGACAGTGCTTGGTAGTTTTCTTGCCTGCTAAGTAAGAAACCTCCACGACCGATTTTAAGTGTTGAGGTTCCATCATTACTGCTATGAACATGTATTTTTGACTAATGAAGTGGTAGTAGTTTTTTTGAATATATGAGAAATCACTTTTTTTCACTGTAAATTTTATAATCTGGCACGAAGCAGTTGGAAAAGTGTCTCTACGATATAATTGTCGAGGCTTTTTTGATAGGTCAGATTCCATTTGCTGATGAACAAGTGGAAAGTTCCTTTTTTTTCAAATCACTTGGGCCTTGACAGTTGACTTCGGTGTTTAAATTGTAAGCTGTGTGGGAACTGACACACGGAATTATGCTGAACCACTAAAAGCAGACTTATATTGAGAAAATATGTACTCATTGGTGATGTGATGCGATATCTCGCCATTTAAGATACCCAAAATTCGGATCATTTTCCAATTAGAGCCATTCCTTTCCACTTTTTTCCTCACCGTTTCATTTCAACACTGGGTTTGGATGTGGGAGACGATTTTGAACTTATAGATACCTTATCCTACGGTTTGATTTCTTCGCAGGCAGTGTAGTATGTGTACCGTGGCAGTTGTGCCACCTGGAGATACAGTAACTGTCGACGTGAATGCTCCCCGTCAGCTTCGTCGCACCACTGCTCCTCCTGCCCCCCCAGCACCGCCACCTCCCACCGCCACAATCACTCCCACCTCTGCTGTCACCACCGTCACCGTTGCTCCCGTCTCGTCACCGTCAACCCACAGTAAGCGCTCCTCTACCTCCGTACGAGGACGTGGAAAAAATCGTCGTACTCGTCCAGGTCGTCCACGTCGTGTGGAGGCGGAGGCTTATCCCTGTCAAATGGACACGCAGGATGTGGTGCCTGCAGAGGCCTATCCCACCACTATGGTTTGCAGCAGCACCCCTTTGATTGAGACCGGTTCGAACAGCGTGGAAATGCTTTCGGTATCGCAACAACTTAGAAAAGTTGGATACGGGGAAGAGGGCGATGGTGATGATGCAGAGGAGGATGAAGATAGCGATAGCAACTGCGGTGGGAGCAGTGTTAGTGACTCAGAGGAGTCGAAAACACTTGATAATGAGGGCAAGAAGGTGTGACTATGGTCTTTTTCTCATTCCAACGTTGGCTTATTATTCCACCTTTATGTTCTGGGCTCCTTTACAGGTTCCTGTACCTGTAAATCCTTACGAAGATTTAATGGCCAAGCAGAACGCATCAGACGATGAGTTAGCCTCTCTTCGTGGATCAAAAGGTTAGTAAAAATACCAGTAATACCAGCTTTAAAGTGCTTTTGTGTTTATTTTGTATTAAAGGCTTATGAACTTTGGAAGGTTTAGAAAAGCATTGTCAAATTATACTCGGTCACTATTTTAATACATGGCGTCTCCTCCAAATTTGAGCCTACGTTATCCTAACTTCAGTCTAGGAAAAAGAGTTTGTATTTGAAATAAATCATCCCAACTGATTCAGTGTTGGTCAACATAACTTTTTTTCTTGACTGATAGTAAAGTTTGTTCGGATAAAAGATCATGAGAGTCCCAACGAGAGTCTTGCTGATTCGGCTCCACAACGCTATGTTATCTGCCAGTCGCAAGATGCAACGCCTAAGGTAACCACTTTAAGCTTTTCCCTGTGGCCTTGATCTTGTAAAATTTCATTGTTCTTTTCGTAGAAGTCGCCGACGTCGAGCAACTTTAAAATAAAAATACGCAAGTCTACTGACTCCTGAGCGGAGCATTGTGCTTCTCTGCGTCTGGGCAAACTTACCTCAACTTGCATCCGTAGATGCTTGAATCCTTTTTATGTAAAATGGTCGTATTTTTTACCTACTAGTCCTCAGTTGTATGGCGGGTCTAGTAGAGCTCTCGCGTTTGTCTTGTGTGTAAAATGTTTTGTTCTCTATACGGTTGGGTGGGTTGAAGAGTTGCGGGTATATGTCTTCGTGGTTTACGTCGCGGTCTTGATGCATCTGGGTTTGGTCGCAGGTTCAGCGGGGGGAGGAGTGGTGCATGTTTTCAACCGGCTGGGGGCGGGAGTTGCCGCCTGAGGACGCCTTGGGTTTTTTGGTTGTGAGGTTCTCGGGGGACGTTTTTAGATTCCCTGAGGAATACCAGCTGGGAGTATGCGTTTTGCTTTTCTCTAAAGTTTTGCAAGAGTACGCCACAGCGAACTGGTGAATTGCGGAGTAGCAAGATGACAGCGTTCTAGTGGGGGGGTAGTGTCTTGTGCATAATCTTAAAATTTGTTTGAATGTTTGTACATCTATTAAAAGTAATATCAAGCATATATTGACGGAAAAATTTGCAAAAATGGGCAATGTAGCCCAATAGGTTATCAACACTCTTTATGAATCTCCTGTACGTTTTACTTGCCGAAAGCAAAAAATTATAAAATAGTTAAAAATTGTTTTTGATTAGACAGTTCTTTGCTCTATTCACCCAATTGGCTGTTTTATTGCTCCATTTCTCTAGGTCGTTTACACCAATAACGATCAGCTGTTTGTCTTCGACTTGATCACCTGATTCGTCAGAGTGAGGTGCTACGCTGCCCGAGTCCGAAATAATATGGTTTGAAGCTCCTAAGTCTCGTTATTTAGAAAATGAACCTCGAGCCCAAGGTTGTTTCGAGGCCAGTTTGTTCCGATCTAAACACTTTTGATCCCGAAACTGATAAAGCATCCGAAACGTTTGTCAGTGTTTGTGAGCTAATTTTTCGAAGGGGTTATGCTGACAGTACCCCTTTAATAAATCAATGTGGTGATCGCTGTACTGAGCAACTCGTTTTTTTACGTTACTTTCAGTCCCAAGATGTAATTCTCACCTACATTTAATAGATATTAATAATAGAAACGGGTTTTAACGCCCCTTCGTGTTGAGTTGAGGAGAACTGGGTACATGGGTCATCCTATCGTTATTGAGTTTTTGCTGGTCCCAACATCGGAGATCGAAGGCAATTGTCGGTCCTCCAGTAACAAGCAAATTCCAGCTTACTTGATGGAGCGGTGGATGATTCAATTTCTTCCAAAAAGGTAACCAAAATCACCAACATGATATTGCTTATACCTTAATACATATTGAGATATGTAGAGTACTCTCAAACCGAGTTTGGGTTTTGATTTCTGCGTTCAATTCTTCTCCTGCAGGCTTGTGACCGACACCCTGTCAGATATGTCAAATCTTTTCAATGAAATAAACTCCTTTTGCAAGTCATCAGTGGTAAACAAAGTGCTGTTCGAAGATAAAACCTCCTGTAGTGTTCCAGGGCTAAGTGAATTGTGCTGCATATGCAGGTAAATTTATGGCTATTGAAAATGTTTTTCCTTTACCATGATTTCACGATATCAGCTTCGATTTTTGCTTTTCTATCCTTTCATATTTGATTTGGTAGGCTTACAAACTTACGACGAGCAAATTCATTCTCTCCATGTTGGTTTACGATAAGCACAAACGAACTCTTTAGTGAGGAGGCAAACATTGATTTAGCAGACTTGGCGTTCAAGGTTATTAGAGATTTCTCAGACAACTTTGACACTCCTGACGGCATTCACACAACGACGCGTACAAAAAGTCCTAAAAGGACGTATATCTGCAGTAGTCCTTGCTCACACGTACACCGGAAGGACAACAGCGAAATTTGTATTTCCAAGCCACTCAGTCGAGTCCTTGCCGGCAGCAAAGAGGTTCTCGATACAATCGTAGCATCTGTGTTAGAGCTCCCACCAGTTCCTCTGAATGACATTATTTTCGACTCTCTGCGATGTCTCCATAGTGGAACCATGAGTCTGCCCACAAAACGATGGAATGAGATGTCAACGTATGTTGACCATCCCAGCACTTTATCTGGCGATGCTCCAAAATGCAAAGTACCGAAGAGCCCAGTTGTGATAATGTCACAATGGACCAAGCCTACGTCTTTCCTTGAATCCCCACCCTGTAAATTAAAGCGTATGCGGCAAGGCAATGGACGTCGAGTAGAAGAGTGCATTAGCCAGCTCACCTCCTTGAGCGTGCAACAACAGAAACAGGCACAGACGAATAAATCATCGAAGGCCGAATTGTGCGTGCCAAATGCGGACTCTGTGCAGCGTTGTCACCTTTCAGTGGTTTGGAATTCTAAAAAAAGTTTCGCAGAACCTTCTTCTCATTCGCTGTCTTTCAATCCACAAACTGGTTTGCCTTTGCAATCTTCACCTGTGAGTTATACATATCCATTAAAATGCATATTTCCCTCAAAAAGCTCTCAACTTCCGCTGTCCTAAATGGTGATATGATGTTGTGTTTTCTTTTTTTTCATTTCAGATACCAATCAAACAAAAAGGCGCGAATAATTTTAGCTTTGATGAATCCACCTTTAATTTGTCTTCTTCAAAAGCGTGAGCTGATATTTCATGAAGCAGTGATTGTTTTTGATCTTGAAACATTTTTTTTATCTTTGAATCTCTACTGATTTGTCTTCTGGTAAAGGATGAGGTAAAGCAGAATGTTTAGGCTGTTTCATTTCCTTTTACAATATCATTTGCAAACGTTTTTTTTTGTTAGAAGGGATGGTATTTTAGTAAAGGCAATAGAGTTTTTAATTTATGCTCTTGCCTACGATAAATGAAGGTGTTTCTTTTTTGCTGCTCGGTATGGCTGGCGTTTATTTGGAAAAGTGCCTCAACACAGCAATTGCACAGCAATTGCACGTTCTACTTATTATACTTGTTTCAAGTGGCACCGTTACTGCGCTCATATGCACATGCGAACGGGATTGCGGTGTAGGTTGCAACGGAGTATACGAGTTCATCTTTCCTGCATTTGCAATTTCCTGTACAGATTTTGTGTTGTTTGACCTTTTCTACAAGGAGAAATCGTTCAATCCACACTAACTCATGTGGAGTGTGTGTGTGTGTGTGTGTCCGTATGATTCATGCCACCCGGTCACAACCACTACCTACCTTTCTGCCCTTCCACTATCGATAGACATAGTGACGACGGTACTAATGGCAATGCCAATTCAGCCACAACAGTACGGCCAACGACTCTGGTGCTGAAGCGTCGATCGTCGCGACGCTGTCGAACTGTGAGCGCCTCCAACACCACCACCGCCACCACCACCACATCGCCCTCTGGTGGGAGTCTCTGGGGTGGTGGCGGGGTCTTTATGCCTGCAACTCCTCTCCCACCATGCTCTTCACATCAGCTACTAATCAATTTTGAGGTAAGTTAGGCGTCTAGCCATTTAGATGCCCGAAGACAATTTTAACCTAGAAGAAAATTTCCACGTAGTTGTAACTAGCATGAAGGTGGATGTTGTCATAATACACTTTCGAAATCGTAAAATCCGATAGATTGCAAAAGTGGGTTGATCGACTAATTAAGAGAGTTAAAAAAAAAGGGTTCCACGATATGAGTTGGTGAACTGTTTAGAATAGGTCCCCTGAAGTTTTCCATTGAAATAGTTTTAATTCACACTCGTCCCATCACCGACAAGACAATTTTAGAGTGAATGTTTTGTTTCTAAAAGCAAAAATTTCACCCTTGGTCACTTTTGTTTCTGCCTTGTCTTTATTTCTTAACTTCATGTTCTTATTCCGCATGAAAACATGTTACTGTCCACTTAATGTCAAGGCAAGGTGAGAATTATCACTTGCATAAATGAGAGACAGGAAGAAGAAGGGATGCGGAGGATGAGAATGGGAACAAATGGAAACAGGGACAAAAATGGGACAGTTTCTCCTCTCCCCTTCACTGTCCTCTCACCCCTCTGCAATTGTCGTTTGACCTCTACGAATTGGTTGACCATATCAACAGTGCAGCACTCACACACTTCAGAAGAGTGGAGTGAGGAGTGGTGTGGACAGAGATGGAGGTTGAGACCCAAATACCATCTCCCACTCAGTCAGTCAGTTAATCAGTTGGTCCGCAAACAATTCGTAGCGCACGGTGTGGTCTTGTGTGGCGTAAGAGAAGAAAGTGAGGAACACGTTGATAGCCTGCAAAGCTCATTGTCTAGTGTGCGTTGATGCATGGCATGAGGATAGGCTGGTGCATTGGCTTGCCAGCCTCCATCACGAACACCCACCCAC
>MIEF01006079.1:0-51928 GCA_001870725.1 Taenia solium | reverse complement strand
AAGGCGTGGATTGACAGTGTGACATGGATGTAGAAGCTTGCATGAGTCACGTCGTTGTGAGGAGGAGGTGGGGACGGATGGGTGGATTGGGGTTTGGCTGACCTCGTTGTGGTATTTGCACATTTGTTCTCACCTCGTCGTCTACTTGGAAAGTCATGCCATCAACACGTCTGCTGTCTCACGATTCCTTGTCCAGCCATTAAGTATGCATAGGGAAAATCAAAACCTCATATTCCAATCGATGCATTAGTTAGTTGCAGCAATACTTGAACGTCCAGTAGTTAGAAAATTGTGAAGCATTAATTCCTTCAACCTCCACTTGAAGAATAAATGCCTGTGTAGCTAATAGAAGGTCGTATTTTTTATGGAATTGCTTATGCGAGTGCGCCCACATTCAATCACAAAGAGAGCGAGGTGTAATTGTAGCCACTATGGCAACAAGTTTTACGTCGATGGTGTCATCCCCTCGTTTGTTGTGTGCTTGCTTGAGATGTTGAGAAAAGGGGAAGGAAGTCATTTTCACTCGTTCATATTTGCTTCTGCTGCTGCTGCTGTCACCGCCAGTGCACTCTTTGGAATCTGGAAAGGGAAGAAGGGGATGGGGGGTGGTACAAACAGAAAAAATGGGGACCATGAGTCCCGTACCCATCCGCTCATCCTTCCAGAAGGCGTGGTAGAGAAGCGGGCGAAAGAGGCAGGTAGGTGGGTGGGTGGGCGCATTGTAGAACCAATTGCCTTAAAATTTCCCAAGTCAAAAGGTGAACACACATGCTTGGGAGAAGGAGCGATTCACACACCAACGCGACCGTCGTTGAGTGCTGGTAAGGTAGCCAAAGAAGAGACGAAAATGTGCATTGAGTTGAAGGGATGGGAGAGAAGAGGAAAGTAAGCAGAGAAATGCAGCAGGCTGGAATGAAGACGACTGCACTGTCGCTGTAGCGGTTGTCATGAGATCGGCTGAGCTCGTGCTAGTTGGGGAGGACACAACTGCATTGGTGACAGATATGGGAGCAGCGACGACCAGAGGCAAGGTGAAGTCGTTCACCTCAGACTCTGGTTTCCCAACTGGCGTTGGCGCGGCACATCAACTGATGGCTCATTGGGCAGCATTGAGGAGACGTCTGGTGGTTTGGAGATGGTGATGGTTACTGTTGCAGGTAGCCGAGGAATGCGTTCGGGCTGCGCCATTTTGTGGGTCCACCGGCTCCACTGTTAGCGTTGGACACGTGTTGCTGCTACTGCTGCTGATGCTGCTGTCGTTGGTGGTGAAATGGAGGTGTGAGCTGCGCCCTGAACTGAGTGTGGAGGTTAGCAATTGGTAAGTAGTCGATGTGTTGTCCACGTCAGTGTAGCATATGTTCATTTGTTGGATAACCATTTCCGAGGCATGTGGCTCCCAGCAGTAGTAGGTGACCTGCTCCAAAGCACCTTCCCGAATCACATCACTTCCAAGGACCCGCGTGAGCCACTACGGTCAGAGATCAACCATGACCGTTTCCCACCCACTTAACCTTTGTTGGACTCCGTCTTTCAAAGTCACTGTGGCCAAAATAGAGAAGCAGCAGGATGAAATAAATGCGCTAGACAAATTTGGGAGGTCATCACTCACGTCTTCTTAGCAGCAACCAATTAAACCTCCTCTCGACAGCAGCTGTAGAATGTCCGAAATAGGATTTCTTCGGTGAGGATTTTTGGTGGAGGACTAGAAGAAAGACAATCCGCAATCCGACTACGGATTCGGTTCTCTGGAGGTACGCTGCAATCTATATTCTGAGGTCGCAACATGCACTGGTCGGTCAGGGTAGGAGCAGAGATTCAGTGTTGTTCTCTGGAATCGAGATCGAGGTACATAAATCCTGTTTTTGCCACAAGGGATCAGCTTAGGGTGGATAATTTATCAGCGCGGCTACCAGGACCTAATAAATTGGAAATGAAGGAATGGATTGCATCCTAGAAACCAATCCCCTGCCATTTCCGCCCAAACACCATATGATGCAACAGAGGTCAGCACGAATATTGACTCTCCGTGCCGTGGCATTGTGCAAATACCAGTATAGTTTAGTGAAATGTGGAAGTGGAAACCTCCCAAATAACTGGTTTGCAGTTCTACGGAACTCAATCAAAGCCTCAGGCGATCCAGTTGAGGGCAGATTTGAGTAGATGGGAACTATTCGCCAGACCTCGTTGACTCGATGGCTAACCTAGTCCCTAGCTAAATCTTGAGTTATAAGGAAGTGGCACGTGTTAATAAGAGAGGGCAGCTACTTTGCTTTAGGCCCTCGAACTATCTGTATTAAGGTTTTGCCATCAAAAGTGTCTTTAGCCAACCGGCCCATTAAATTCGACTCAACGAGTGCCATTTTTGCTCTCCAAACAGGAAGAAAAGTACCAAGCACTCAGTCCTAGAATCCATCGCCTAATACAATCAGGTGGGTTCCAAAATCTAAGCGCCCATGTTTCGATGGTCCGACTTCATAGAGAACTGGGTAGTGAAGCTGTAGCAGGAGCAGCACGGTCTGGGACCATCAGCAAGGACCTAGTCCAGAAGTGTGCCACGGACGGTAGGCACATGCAAGTGATGAAGCGATGCACCAATCCAGTGGATATATCTGCTGCAAGCAAATCATTAGACAACATTTCTAGGCCTTCCTTATTGGCAGATGGGATCGCCTATAAACATTTCCCTCGAATACTTGTCTGGCCTGTTGATGGAACTCAAACCAATGGAGTAGATGAGTTGATTTGGCAATGGTGAGGAGAGAGATACCTAGTCAAACTATCACTTTGACGAATCTGACCACTACTACTCAATAAATGCGTCGCCTATAGCTGCTCACTACGAAACAGCACCCCCATCCCGCTAACCAAGTAACAAGGAGATCTAACCAGCGAAAAAAATACACTTTAATTCTAAAAACATGCAAACTGCCAAAAAAGCAGAGGAGTCTACCACAAAGCAGTTTAGAGCGATATACATGCAGAAGAGTAAATAAGGAGGGGTGGAGGGGTGGAGGGCAAACTCGCCAGTCACATCTGATATGAGGCTGATGGGATTCCAACGGATGCTTCAAGTTATCATCACGCGTAGAAGCGCGGCGGAAGAAGAGATGGAAGTGGTCGGTGCAGAAGCAGTCGTCTGTGCAATATCCGAAAGTCCAGATGAATGCGAATGGGATTAAGCGGAGGGATGGGATGTGAATAAGAGAAGAGGGTGTGGAAGGCAAACAGGTGCTTGAAGAAGAGAGAGTTGAGGGATGGACAGAGGGAAGGAGGAAGGGAGGGAAGAGGAATGAGGAGAGGCAGAACAGAGAAGAACAAGGAGACAACAGCCTCGACGAACGACGGTGATGGCATGGGCAGTGTTGTCGACTCCGTCGGACAGCTGCGATGATATGTTGTAGGCACCTTGACCTCTCAACCGAGCACTGGATGAAGAAGAAATAAATGGAGGAGTGATGCGTAGACGGACGGACGGATGGACTTAGGTTTTTCCCTCAGCGTGAGGTGGGCAAAGTCACTAGCACTTGTAAAAGCACAGGACATTATCGCCTATCTCCTTCTCCTCCTCATTCTCCACCTCCACCATCCGCTGGCTGTGCCAACCGGTGCATCAACAGCAACTCAGATTTTCCTCATGTCTCCTCCATATTGGAGATGTTGCGTTAACCAGACGAACAATCATACCAACTTGGCTTGCAACGAGGCGGTAACTAGCAAGCGTTTCCTCCTCCATCGAAATCTGATGCAGTCGGTGAATCGGTGCTGGTGAGTTGGTTGAGGTCGGCGCCATGCACGTCCACCGCTCGAGTTGGTGAAGAGTCGTCTCCAACCGCCAAGCATCTTCTTCGGTTAGCCGTCAACTTGGGAGCCGCTGATCACTTGGTGCTCCTTTTCCTTCTTCACCTCCTACATTCTTCCGTTCGTTTCCTCCTCTTCCTTTTCCCCCACACCCTCTTCTTCAAACGGTCCCTTGCCTCCCTTTGCTTCCTCTTCTCTACGCAAACATTCTTTGTGCCGTTTACGTCTCCTCCTTCCTTTCGCACTCATTCAGAAGTTCAGTTATTCCATAGCTGGTGTCTGCACTGGTGGCCCCCTCCATTTCCATCGACCACAATGGACGACCTCCAGGTGAGGCGATAAAATTGAGCATCTGTTGCAATCTTATGAGCTTCGCATCAGACGCTCCTCTCGAGTTCTCCTCCTCCTTCTCCTCTTCCACACAATCATCCCTCTGAACTGCCTTGTGGCAGAGTGCTCTGTTTCCTTTGCAACCTGCGAGTGAATGGCGTTAGTAGAGGTGTGTGTCAAGGTGAGCACCTACCTCTCCCCAACAAATGCCCACAATATCTAACACTGTCCAGGCGAAAAGAACGCACGCCAACGATAACCGAAGAAGCGTATACAAAGGTAAAACAGAGGGTAGGCCAGCAAAATGGGTGCAGTGGCTCGCGTCAAGCAAACGGCCATTTTCATGACACTTAGCTTGGGAAGTGACCTAAGTAAATGATTTAAATGATTGCCTCACCATTCAAAATGTCAGCTGCGCGGTCACTGTCACGCTGCACGTGCAAGGCGAAGCAGCCGCTGTCGCCACAACTGATGCGGGTCTCTAAGTCTCAATCACTCACTTAATCAGTGTCTCCTTTGTAGTGGTGCAGATGTAATGAGGGAGATGTTGGGTGGAATGGAGGCTAAGAAACAGTGATTCATGTGGGATTGTATGTGTGAGACGATAAGAAGAGTGGCAGTGGTAGTGTTACAAAGTGGAAAGTGAAATAAAAATTAGGAAAATGTCATTGTTACTTCAGTTCACCTCGGCGAAAGTGCATATTAGATGTGTGTGTGCGGCAGTTGAAGCCTCCGAGAGGTGCGTCAGGCAGGCGTTACGGATATCTACTCGCACAATTGAATTAACTTTCTCCACTCACGCAAACCAGCGTATCAGCCTGTTCGTATTCTCTTATAAGGTCGCAAAATTAGCATGTTATTCATGTGCCAATGCTGATCAGTGGCCTCGGCATTAAAGTTCGCAGTCACCTCTCAAACATCTAATAATTCCATCGCAGATTTGGAAGATGTATGCAAGGCGCTAAAAGAGAGGCAAGGTGAAAATGACTGTCTTAAAATGATCGCTTTTCAGATTATAGCAGCGTACCTTCGTAAGATATCACAATATTCATACAGCCTGTGGCTTATTGAGACAGGATGTCTCATGAGAGGCCGTAAGTTTGGTTAGACAACCTATTTTAGCTATCTTTAATCTGCACAAAATAATTTGTTAATTTATTAACAAAAGGGTGTACGACGAGTCAGCAAGTGATTTGAAGCTTCCTCATCTCCAATTTGCCAACATTTGAGTGGAACAACAAGCAGGTGGCAGCAGGATCCGGAAAAGCATGTCTTCAACACAGTTTCCAATGGATAACACTACTATAGGACTTGAGGTGTCTATATCAAAACCACTCATAGGAAATCGAAATCACTAAAGGTTTGCAAGTTCTGTGTGCATCGAAGATAAGTAAGCTTCTCTCGTCAAAACAAATCTCTAATCAGCCAATCCATTAAATTCATGGGCAGTTGAGCAGTACAGGTTGTTAAAGCGCTATAACGCTTTTAACGCAATAATGTCACGCGAAGTTCCCTTTAGTCGCCGGCAGTGTTGATTGCATTTATGCATTAGTGGGGGCGTTGACACTAAAGCTCCTTTATTAAATTAAACTAAGCTCCACACTTCCCCGCCTTTTCACGTGACTCGATGAAGTGTCATGACGTCTCAAGTAGCCTTCGTGACCAACTATATGATCTCTGACATCTACTTTGTGAAAAATGAGGAAGTGTTAAATGCATGAAATCTTCCCATTATCCACACTCCCACCTCTTAATCCCTTAGATCGCCCGGTTTGACGATGCTCTACAACTTCACTCACAGTGTTGCCGCAGCTGTGCTCTACGTGCGCTCAATCTTCTAACCTAGTATGCGTGCGGGACGTATATTTACGTGCAATCCAAAGGCAAATATGTGTATAAAGAGCATTGATTCCTCCACTATTATTTTTTCCTCAATGTAGCGATGTAATGGGATGGGATACCAGACAAGCAAACATGGTAGGAGTAACGGTGCAGACCGTGAGAAGATTTTGAGCACTTCACATCTCATTTCTTACACTGCAGACGTCGAAGACAGTCAAGGTTGTCAGGAAGGCGACTAGAGGCATCTTGTTCTATCGATGAATTCTTTGAGGAAAGTGGAGGAGGTGTAGAATGGGTACAATTTTTAAGTAGCTGGCAATACCGCCCTTATTTACTGCACAAAATCAATTAACTTGTCGTCGACGGATATGAAGTTTGCGCAACATGATCGCGCAATAGACGTTGAAGTGTTTTAGCAGCAAACTTTTACAGTTGCCAATGAAATTGATGTGCTGTACAATTCGTTTGTTGCTTAAATGGAAGAGGTTTATACAAGTTTTCCTACGCAAACCCTTAGCCTCTCTCTCTAGTCACTTTCATCTTCCTCTACGAAAATGAAACATTTTGATGGTTGATCAGTTTAGCTGCTGACTTCGTTTGATCGTCCATGGATTCGATGTTCAAATGGCATCACATTGGAGGACAAGTTAAAAGCGAAAGGGAAACGAAAACCACAAACGATAATTTCCGGAGCTATTCACTTGTCATCCTGCTGTGTCCGCAAGCTTGATCTTAATAGTTCCCTTTTGTGTTTACGCTAGTATGGATTTAATAAATCTCTGCGAATGAGTCCGGATCTATCTCACTAAGATGACCTTACCTGTGGACAAATTTACCGCTGAGAACAGTGTCACCTAGCATGTCAGGAGAGATGAAATTCCACCCACGACACACCAGCCGTGCCACATCAGCTCCGTGAACAGCAACTCTTCCAACCTGGCCTTCATTTGTATGCCCCAAACCATGCGTCGACTATGTTATTCCGTAATTTATCCCACACCACTATTAAGTAAAATTTTGTAGACCAAGAAACATACCAAGGAACGCCTATGTTCTAGACACATGCACGATCCACTTTGCCTTGCAGAAGTGAGGCATGCTGACTGAATCATGTATCGCTAGATTGCGGCGACTTGTATTTCACCGCCACCGACCATCTAACGTGTGGCCGACACCAACATCACTACCACCATCACTGATGTAGTAATTTGCACTGGCTGCTCACCATATGCAGACAATCAACAGCAGCATGTGCAACACGTTTCTGGTACTGCTAGTTTATCGTCAGAACTACCGTCACAAAGCTTTAGCAGGAAACGCTCCATTACTACAAGAACTACACAAGGGTCAGGGGCAAATGTCTTTTGGCACCGCTGTTCCCATTGCTCCCTTGTTGTGGATTCCTGTAATCTTGAGGTAATAATGACTGGAGGGGTCTGAGGAAGAAGTAGACAGAAAGGAAAAAATGGCTCATTGAAGAGACTAGAAGGAGACGAGGGGAAGCGCATGCACGTAAAGGAAGTAAGGTTGACGGTAGTGAAAGTGATAAGAATCATTCAAACCCAAGCTGTAGCCATCGCCTTTGCCGTTATGCCGCCATCATCAGTGATGGTGCTGGGTGTAAACTTGAGGGCGTCGAAGGTAGTAAGCAACAACTACTCAATGCATGGAAGCAGACGCTTTTAAAAGTTTTGTCAGTGCAAAATTGGCCTTTACTCGAAGCGTAGTCACTGGTCTCAACGGATTAGTGCTCCTGATGCAATACGCATAGTGGAATCGCTCTCAGCTCTCAAGTGCTATGCTCGCCCCTTCGACATCCATGCATGACTTCATCTGACAGACAGAACAAGAAGGTTACTGCGGTCGGGGAAGGAGAGATATGCTGCTAATAATGTTGTAATGTAAAGTGGAATTTGCGCTCTCCTCAGAGATCATCAATGTTGGCTCACCGAGCAGACACAAGGGTGTAGAAATGACCAGTTAATGGAACTTAACTTGAGACTATTCAAACAAACGCTCTCTTTTTCATGCGAATGAATTCTCATACCATCTCGCATTTTAATACTCCATCAGTCAACATCCTCAAAGTTTAGTAGTGTCTCCAATCATCAATGTTTGCGTTGCGCCGAAGTGGAAGACCAGCGATTTGAATCGTACCTAGGGGCAGATTGGTTAGCCAAAGCTGGCAAAACATCCGACCTCTATAAAGATAGTTGTGCTCCACCGCGTGATGATAATCGAGCGCCAGATTTTCGGACTGCATCAAGAGCGCATTTTAAGATTTCGGAAACTCATCCATGCACATTATGCGCCACTACGAACTCCAATTAAACACGTGCGCGCTTAAATGCAATGCCTGCCAACGAAAGGTATTCATTGAGGCAGCTTTGGTTTGTCAGTCATCCTGTGGATCGGATGATATCCATCTGTACTTTCAGCAGTCTTTGAGCGACTTCATTCAGTTGGGGTGTCATGACGCGCCTTTAAACTGAAGACGCGATGGTTGTTGTGCAGAACGAATTCCCACCCTTACAAGTCTTGCTCTTGCACATGCTTCCGTTGCCTTCACTCGTCTGCTTGTGCCGATTGTCAATGTGATATGAAGTGGGGGTGTCACATGAGAAATGGACGAAAGGACTCAGAGTGAATTGAATAAATGGACGTAAAATAGCCAAGCACCAGAGTTACTGCACGAATATCAGCTGCTAAATGCCGATAAGAACTAATCTTGCAAGCCTACAACAGTGGGAAAGATGGTCAATAATGGCAACCTCTTAAGGTCAACAAATTTTGCAATTCTGTTTGTGAGTAAGTTCAGTTTTAAACAACAGATTAGATAGTAAGTGCATCCCACCTTGCCGAAAGTGTTTGTTTTAGTTCTAGGATAACGGGAAGTCAATCTTTAATAGTGGTACGATAATGTCAACGGATGGGCACATTTGACTGGTCCTGCTTCTAGATGCATTATGCGTGAAGAACTGTGAGGTGCCGGAGGAATGGTTTCGTCCGAGCAAACCATTACTACTAACACCGCCACGTCACGATCATGCGACATGGAAGTTTGCTTGATCATGCATGCTGGGGATGTGGGAGTCAATCCATTGAGACAGAAGTGCATTTTCTCGTGAGTGCAACTTTCTACTACACCTGGATTTACCCATTCATCTAAATCATGATGGCATGACATGACTGCGTTACCATGCACATTGAAAATTTAAATGAGATGGGGATCCATCAGTGAGAATTCTGATTACAATCGAGGCCGTCAAGTAGGTATCCAATGGATGGTGGTTGTCAGGACAGACGCATGTGTTGAATAACACGGAATGGCCAGCACGAAGATGCGAAGTGTGAGTGCAGCCCAGCTGAATGTCTGGATGGGGATTTTGTAGGAACCAATTACTTTGATAAAGGCGTCAGATGTTTCAGAAGTGGCAACACCATTTGCAAAACACATAGCTCTTATTAGCATTTTAACATTTCTTTGGCAATAAATATCATTAAACGTAACTTTTTAGCTTAAAAATTATCAAACGGGGTACCTCACAGCTGACGCTCAACTGAACCGTTCAGAGTTGATCAGGAACAGGGGTGTAGGGGAAAATGAGTTGCCAACCTTACAAATCTACCACGCAAGTAGATTGTCGCATAACTAGTTAACTAAAAGAGCTGAATCATATTAAACTTGTCAACGTCTACCATTTTGGGAGCAATAACTCCAAATCAGGTTGTGGGATCTCCAGTGATTTTCATCTAGAAATACACATCAAGACTTGTACTGACATCGTCATTGAAGTAAAATTCGCAACCCTAGGGTAAGTTCTTCTAAAGTGTACTTGAAGCCAGGCTATGGACTCAGGTTGGGTGCAGGCGCCTACCTGAAGAGAGGGTGAGTGCAAATGATGTCCATATTCGACATCGTATTGTGCTGCTAAACGGATTTCAGCCCTTTGGTTTTTATCATTTTGACTGTATGCGGGCCATTGTAAACTGAAAGCTGGATCTCTTGGCAGAAGGCCTGCATTTTTTCTGCAACTCTGTAAAAATGACAACCTAGCTAAACTGCCTTTGATTTATTTTGCCAAAGTATACCGTTATTCCGAGCGCTTAAATCAGGCACCGCACATTCTCATCACCTAGGTAGGAGGTGGAGCTTGCTTATTGCCGTCTACGACGACCGCCTAAGAGTAAAATAACTTAGCTTGCATTGCTGCAGATGATGGTAGGTGCAGTCATATCTGCAATTGTCAGCATGAGGAGGGCTGCTTGATTGGCGTTCATAAAGAGTTTTCGAAGGTGATTGGGCAGCTTCTGCTTGTCAAACAATTCAGACAATCAAAAATAGGAGATCAAGGGTAACGCGAAATTTGCCCAGACTGCACAAGGACCTTGACATTTTGACATCCATCAGACGTAGAAGAGGGGAGTGGTCGCGCAGAACCAAAAGGACATGGGTGACAAGATCGAATTGAGGCAGGAAAGGGACGTTGTGAATAAAATGAACTCCAACATGGGTAGTAATGCAGAACATCGCACTGTCAAGCAATAATTTGCATCAATTTGACTGAACTTCTCACCATTGGCGCGTGCTCTGTCATAATGTCTTGTTTGGTGGCCCACAGGACAGCACTGATTTCAGTTGAAATATCTCAAGTGCATTTATTTGCCTCTGTTGTTCCATCCTCTCCAAACGCTCTCTGCAAAATTGACCTAAAGGCACCAAGATTTTACCGAACAACTCCAAACTCGCGCACCAAGCGAATTGGGAGGCAGTTTACAATCGAAGCGACTTGTGATGCCCATTTTTAATGAGACACAGTATTCAGTTAAAACAGTTTAATTTACTGCGTTTTGCTGCCTTTGAAATTCTGACTAAAGAAATTAACTTAATAGCAACTGATTTGATTGGAATTTGTAACATTGTGCAATTCTTCGATTTGGACTGAAAACTAGCACTCTTATCGTTTAATTATAAAAGCAATCGTCTCCTCTACACAAGATGGATGATCCAGAGTTGCGTGGCAGCAGAAAGAATGTGCGCTACCTTGCGAGGAAGTGGAAGGAAGCAAGAGTCCAAAATAAAAGAGTTATGCGAGGTGCATGTTCTGTTTGCCGTATCACAAAGATTATCGTGTTAACTGATTTGAGGATATCAACACGAGATTGGTGTGATGTAGCAAGGGATGTGAATCGTTGACTTCAAAATTGACCACAGTAATTTTGCCTCAAATCCTGACCTTGACGGTGCTTCTCCATTATTCCGAAAATTGCTACTGCTAATCTGGTAAGCATGACCAAACTTAGCTGGTTTCAAAAGAAAGCGAATAGGCTATCAAGGGAACTGATTTCTTCATTTGTCTGAAGTGTATCTATAATGCTTGAACTTTAGTGCGATATGCCCCTCGAAACCTCAAGGAAATAGCTCGGCATAAACCGCACTCCCTTCAGAGTGCATCCTTGCTTGTAAGTATCTGGTAAAGGATCATACGTGACCAAGCCAAATAGTGCACAGGACCCGACGTGACTCGTCGCTGAGAATGGGCGTTGTAACAGACCATCCAAATGCAGCCCAAGTTTAGAGGTGAGAACATTGAGGCCACGAAACTGGAAGACTCCTTTTTTGCCATGGTATCAACAACTCCTCTCCCTACAAATAGCATTGAAATGCCAGTGCAACGTCTCCAGGCACGTAATGGATATCGTCCGCTATTTTAATTTCAAGACCAGCAGCACTAACTTATGAAGCAAAGATGTACGAATGAGGACATTGGTCAACATTTCATTGGCATTCGCTTGGCAGACAGCCACGTAGAATAGGTAGCAACGAGCTCATTGTATCATTTTAACAAATCTCTAATTGGTTTTGACAGCACATCCTATCTTTAGTGCTGTAGACTTACGGTACATGGGCACGAAAATGGTTTCTGCACTTCTGTTTAAAAAGACGAACCCAAACAGCTGCTCAGTGAAAGCTAAATGCTACTCGTGGGTGGTCACTGACAAGGGTCCACTAACTTGCCTTGTCTGAACCATATAATGCAACTTGTTATGCCATTGCAGTGCGTTTTCCATCTCGACGCATCTGGTTTCATATGAGCGTCCATTTCGAGCGTCAGAGCCATAAATCGGAGAAGCATTGGCAAAAGCGAATTGTTTATTTTGAACAAGTCGAGACAGAGTACACTTGGATGAATTGTAACAAGTGCTTGTCACGGCACTTCTGTCAACTCTGGGCAATCCCGAAGCCCTTTGGATGGCCAGTCGTCATTAGTTAAATTGAGCTGTAATCCTTGTCGACGTAGGCGTGGGATGTGCACCACCGCATTTTTAGGGCAAAAGGAAAGAATTATCGCAAACACACCTCACTAGCCATATGATATGACCTCAGGAGAGATTTAACATGCCCACTGTCATGCGAAGCTACTGGTTTTGTGGGCGTTGCTACTCTGACCCATCACGGGACTGTATGCGAACCTCGTCCGCATCCCAAAGAAGACCATGTCCAGTGCGTTACCACGGGGGAATAGAAGCAGATACCAAGGGTTAGTGGGGCCATACCTGTTCTGGGTAGTACTAAACTATCAAGTAGACCTTTATAATTCGCACAAATTCGACAAAAAACGATCATGACAAGCATGTGTGTGCGCACTAAAAGATCTGACCTATTTTCGGTCTCCAAAACGTATAAGAGCATCAATAACCCCATAAAGAATACGCTCACACGCTATATAGAGGGTGAGAAGATGAAGTCGTGCCTCACGTACCATCTTAAGTGCTCTACAAATTCTAGCAAAAAGCATAAAGATCTCGGTAGCAGTAGAAGAAAAGCTCAAACAAACTTACATTTTGGGTGTTTTAGCCAGTCTTTGTAATACTTTAATCACAGGTTCAACTTTGGCGTTAATCAGTGTCTAAAGTATGCGCAGAGCTTTTTTAGACAAAATGGTTGGTGCAAAAGACTCAATCCGCAAAAATCTGCACGTAAAAGGATCACTGACAATTTGAAATCGTATTTTGCCCTCCAAATATAAATTATACATATAAATCTTCACATTGCTTCGCAATGCCGGTGTTTTACTGGCAGACCCTTTACCAAGTAGTTCTGCCTCCATATGCACGGTCACTTAAAGTGGACTCTTCAGCTTCCTTCAGTGGATTGCACAAAGCCATTTTCAATGAACTGCTTCTTACCCACCAAACACTCTTCAAATCGGTGGCTCCCTAAAGTAGGATCAAATTCAGTTTATTTGCTTCAGCTACTGAAATCAACCCCTAACACAAGAGGGAGCATGAGGTGCTGTCCTATGATGCGCACGCGTCATGTATGCAGACCATGAAACATTGATAATTCGAAATCGTATTTCGCCATTTAAATCCAATGCATGCATACAAATCTTCACATCGCCTTGCAATTTTAGTCTTCCACTGGTAGACCCCATGCCATACGGACAGTTTGTTGGTGACAACAAAGAATGTGCCGCCTCTCTAGGCAAAATGTACGCTCCATCAACAACGATTAATCTGTGATAATTTCACCAGCGTCTGACTCGTCCTACGGTAGATACGCCAGATTTACCATGCTAAGTTGGTCTTTAAAGCAGGTATTTCTCATTCTTATGATCTGGCCGACCTAGTTCAAGACTATGCAATCATTCATGGCCACATATGTGTGCATGTCTGCAATTTGCATTGAGTTACTTCTAAAAACAGAGTGCATCCGTTCACGCTTTTATTCTACACCTTCTTTTACCCTCTTTCTACCTAGCACCTTGTAATTCAGTGCATTCTGAGCAATACTGAAGAATATGTGGGTCGAATTCACAAGGCTAGCAAGACAAACATTCAACTATTAATCAACGTCTACTCACGTACTCATCACGTCGAATATACAACTTTCCGGTTACTTTTGTCTACCAGCACACATCAAAATGCTTAGAATAATGTCTAGCAGTCAGCAAAGACTGTAGTGCATCGCGTGCACAAACCAATGCTACTTAACGCACACCTGAGTGTAGAGTCACATAATCCGACGGGGTGAGTTAGCCGATGGTGCTCCAGATGACTGGAATGTCACTGGTCTCTGCAAACATGAGCGTAGAAATATGGGGATTGCTTTTGAGTAACTAGTAGGTTAAATCTTAGTACACCGATCTGTTGACTTGCCGCCTGCAGCCTTCTATCCGTACATGCCTTTACGGTAAGTCTGAAAGAAGGCGTATGACTTTGCTTTGGTGGTACACGTAAGTCAACACCTTCGAAGTCTCCCACGGTCCCGAACAATCTCGATCATAGCAGGTACATTTAGTGTGCCGGTCCCACTTTGCTTAATGGATACTTTCTCTTTCCACTCTTCGGTAGCATTCAATGGATGTTTGTCATCTTGCAGATACTTCCTTAGTTCTGCCGATTTGAAGCCGCTAATTTTTATCGGCTCACGATTCAGTGACTTCTGTAATTCTAGACGACAATGATGGTGATTCATATAGAAACTTGTAGTCGGAACAAAAGCGCGAACGCCGGCAGTTGTGAGGCCAAAGCTCGAACAAATTGCTTGGCAAGGTGTTATTGGGGAATTATTTTTGAATAGCGCCTCTGAAGTATGGTGCGTGATATCATTTCAGCAGCAGAAAACAAAATTAAACAAAGAGATGACACCTAGCCCCAACTTTGCATTTGAAGGCTTGTCATGAAACACGGATCTTTCACATCTATTTGTGAGTGATATACGAAAGCAATACTTTTTCATGCGGCATGATTGATTGTAGAATTACGAACCCTGATAATGACCGATCTTCGTCTACATTGTCTGAGAGGTTGTTAAATATTAATTTGAAAATGTAAGTGTTTAAATCTGTCATAGTTAATATAAAAGAATGACAAATTTGCCTAAAGTGCAAATCGAGTCAAACATCCAGATCATGAATGTAATACTTTGTAAAATTACTTGTTTGGTATTATTAATGCAGTGCATCAAAACATTAAAGTGTCTTTAAATTGAGCGGTAAGTTCGAAAGCCACTACACCCCCTTATTCGCACGGATTGAAAAAAGAAGCCAAATTTCTTATTCTAGTCGCAATTCGCTTGAAAATTGCGAAAAGGCGACACACTTTTGGGCTCATTGACAAATCTAAATCTCATTTTGCATTCAAATTCAACGTAACATTTGCGCCTTTTTAAATCTTTGTAATACTGGTCTTCAACTGGTAGACCCTATGCTCCACAGTTCAGCCTCCACATGCACGGTAACTTAAAATGGGCTCTTCAGCCCCCTCCACCCAAATGCACAAAGCTGTTTGCATTGTGCCGCTTCTTACCCACAAACCACTCTCTCTACTGGTTGCATCCCAAAGTAGGACCAAATTTAGTTTATTTGCTCCAGCGATTGAAATCAACCCCTAACACAAAATGGAGCGTGAGGTGGTGTCATATGATACGCACTCGTGATGCATGCAGACACCGAAACAAATTGCTTGGATGTGGTTGGCTGCGCCTCTGTGCATTGACCGTGACATGGATTAAGGTGAGCACAAGATTGCAGCCAAGTGGCAATTCTGCTTCTCACTCGTGCTCATTCACACCATACAAGTGAGCGAGATGATGGAAAGGCAGAGTCACGTAGTATAGTGCCTCATGATATCAGCTTCAATTTTGCGCAAACTATAAGACCCACAATGTTACGAAATTAAGCTGGGTTCTGTGTGTGGCAACATGCGGCCTTGCGTGGAGTGAAGAAGTCGAACAGAACGCATGAATTGCAAAGGAGGATGACTGCATCTTGAAATGTACAAGTAATCACAAGATCACATCTGCACCTTAGATTATCAAAAGAATAAGGTAGGTGGATGGTTGAATCCGAACGAATTTATCGTGTTTGTTTGGTGATAGCACTGATTTAACCTCGTCAGAACAGATAGCAGCTGCATCCGTAAGCCAAGAATTGCGGCTATTAATGGCCAAAAGGCATTTCGCTTTTTTATACAAAGCAAAAATCGCCTGTGTGTATATGGAAAAGATTCAATGCTGTGCAGATGCGCAGAGACTCCGGAAGCTGCATTGTAAAAATCAGGTCCCAAACAGTAATTTTTGCTGAAAACCACAGTACTTAGGTGTGGAACAGCAGCGTAGGAACAGAAGAACTCGATAGGATGCCCTCATGTGATCATGCACCGAAGATGGGACGGAAGATTAGGGCTAGCCTAGCACTGGTGAAGAAACAACGCTTTCCACAGTCAATCCTAGTCACCTACCAGTGCTGCAGACAGGATCTGCCGCATATGGCAAGAGCTAACAATCCATGCTGCAACCGAAGATCACGTCTGAAGACACACGCACTGAAAACAAGTGCACAGATGCTTGTTGGACTGCACACAATTGGAGAAAAAGTAAGGAGGAAATCGGTGGTAACTTTTGATCAACTAGGTGAATCCGTCAGTTTATTATGATTAGAATCATGTCATAATCAATTAACAACGCTTTTATAGTGAATAAGACATTCCAATGTTATGAAAGCAAATCAGCATTTCTCTACCGACGCTGTTGAAGCGGTTTTAACTTGACAGTCGGCTGCATCAGAAAATAATCGGATCTGTTACACACAACTCACACATGTGCCAAGAAAGTCCCTATTTCCTAGGATTACGCATTTGCAGTCTGCAGTTTTGCCTCTGCATGAGTGATGAGTCGTGTTTTTGGAATAACGTCAGCTTTCTGGTGCAAATCTGGACGCACACCTATTTCGGTGACTGAAGTAGTTGCTACATGATTGGAGATGCTCTGCGGAGGATTACAACTGGCAATGAGATTGAATGAGATATTAGTACAGTGAGGCTTTCTCCATGATGGGCACACTCTGCGACCCCTGGTAATGGCTGTTTTCAGTTTGATGCAAACAACACGCTAATGCATTAATTCATTCGTGCACCTGCCCTTCATTTAGGCCCCATTGACTTAGCCAACATAAAAAAGGACAAGACCGCCGGTGATCGCTTAGTTGGTTTATTTCCAACGGTTTTAACTCGCATTCGCCCAATCCTTCCTCATTGCCACCACCTCCCTTTGACGCATCCATCTACCCGTGCACTTCTCTGATTGCGTGTGTAATCATCCGTTTCAAGCCTCGATGAGAAGATGCAAAGTATGTCACTGTAAGGGACTAACCCCTTCACCTTTATACACGCATTTGCGTCAGCCATTCTGCCTACATATCGCTCACCCTCACTCACTTCGCCCAGTGCCACCCATCAGGTGTCAGCTGCTGGCATGCATGGCGCTCAAATTCAATTTCATGAAATTGCACCACTACAATAACTCCTCTACTGCTTCGGCAGAAATTCTTATTTTTTCGTGCACAAGTGCCCGCCTTGATTGACAATAAAAAGGAGTCGAAGCATTGCGCACTTCTGCGAAATATCTTAGTCTCAAATGCAGAAGAATAAGATTAAACGGGGACAAGCAGTTTGAGTGAATGTCATGCTCAAACGTGTTGTGGAGTAAACCAATTTTGCAGAGACTCACGTGGAGTTGAAGCGATTTCACATCTACAAATTCAGTAAAAGTTATGTCACTTGGATTAAGAATGGTTATTTTGTTGTCTTGCGTTAGTAAAAACATTCATCATCTGCTTTGCGTTGGCTCCAAATGAGTCAACCACGAAGGCATTTGAGATTAAACAGCCTTACTGTTTATTTTGGATTGTAATCAAATTTTGCAGAACCTAAACGGAAAAAACGATTGAATTGGTCAGCCACCATCAGAAACAACGAACTATTGCAAGACAAATGCCAAATGCTGGTCAGTTTATCAACTATCGAATCAAATTCACGTTCTCATAACTAATTAAAAGGCACATCTGCAAGCATCTGCTCACAGTGCTCTGAATGTGCGTTATTCAGTCTGCATTATCATGCAATTCAGCAGCGTAAGTTAAGGCACGTTAGTCAACTGTGTAAGAGGCACTCGTCTCAGGTGAGATGCAACAGGGCAACAAAAAGGCAGAAAAGGTGAGATAATGCGTTGACTCACGCTTGCACTCTGCCACTTCCGGTGATTCGCCTAAAGACAATTTTGGTTTCAGTGCGTCGCGACGCATCATCTTCGTGCATGATTCTTGTATTTACGCACGGACATGCTATTCACAATTTCTTATACATATTTTAAAAATGAATTAAGCTGAGATGAGCAACAGAGGTAAAGCGATCATTACAAAGGATTAATATTTCCCACTCACCACTCTGCGTATAGTCGACAGAAACAACCAAAGCTGTGCTACTGCCAGTGAATGTAAAGCGATCACGGGGTCTGCTGGATTTCCCTGGAAAAACGCCACGAAATACCCGCAAATCCCGATTCGCGTCCTTCACCAACCTGGCTAAAGTATGTTTAAATTGAAAAGAATGTCATCAGAAGTTAATCAGTCAAGAGGTAAGTTGGTTAGCTGGGTGGTACTAAAACGATGCGGAAGATAAAAACGAGTACTGTTACTTCCAAGAGTGCATTCAACTCACCACAGAGACGATTCTTTTTCACAACAAGTTTGGTTCCCAACCAAGCACATTGAATTTTCCCGTTGATAAAAAATAAGACCTATTTTGGAGGTATACGCAGTAAATATAAAGACTACCACTGTAGTGCTTAATGCTGGAGCATAATGCATGAAAAAAGAGAGATCTACTACGTTAACATAACATTTTGCAAGAGTATTTAGACTCTAAGAGGATGAATACAACTGAATTTGAGTGGTGGGATTGGAATGATAATTTAGGATTACCGGTGATTTCTTGTCCGCACCTCCAACTGCAAAGCTAACTTCAAACGACGCCATGTATTTGACAAAACGCGAGAGAGGAAACGACTCCTTCACGTAAACCTCACCTGTCGTGCGACAAACAGATTGTCTCTTATCTTGGCATCAACGCTTCCCGCAAAATATCGAACATGTTTCGAATGCAAAATGTTTCAAAACATGTGAGCTATGCTATTAAATCAAGGGGCGGATCCCTTGTTTTCCTGTACATTGTAAGCCCTAATTGCCGCAATTTTACACCGATTATCTTTATGCTACATCAAATTCGCTTTTATATTATTGCCTCTTCTGACATATGCAACACTATTGATAATACATAGATAAGCAAAATTACCTGGAGCAGGCCACGGGAATCGGCATCGAGGTACAAAGAATATGGTTGAGGCAATTCCTGCATTGTAGTCAGCATTAGTCAAAACCAGGAGCTGTTGCCCTTGCACATTCTTCAAGGTGATTGTAGCTTTATCTAGGGCGAATGAATCGTGCATTATTTGCGCTTCTCTTCTCCCTAGCAGCTTGCTCAAGAACTACATTGAGCACGCATCGCTGAATGCACTAGCTAAACACGGTAGCAATTTTGCTAAAATACTTTACTCCTTGATGTAGAGTACTTGACCAAACAGTGCTCTGTGTGTTTATCTAACGGGTTAAAAATTTGTATAAGGCATGGCAGTCTCCTTCACGCAAGGCCTTTATCGCAATTTGGGAGAACCGACACTGAATTGCCTTCTAGTGTTACTGCGCCAAATCACCAAACACTGACATTTGTAACCAGAATAACTGGTTGGATGTCAATCGTTTGGAGTTTACAAGAATTGGAATGCATTCGGATTAAGATTAAATAACGTACTTTTGCTGATACTGCAAGGTCCGCCCCACTCCTTAATTCCGTTGATATAACATCTGTCTTTATCAATTGTCATTGGACTTTCGACCGAACCCCGTACGATAGTCATGATCTAGGGAGAAAGGTGGCAAAAGTAGAAAGGCCTGCTTTCTTGTCAATACGTAGACAGGACTGATGTACAGTTAGTGTTTTCCGTTTCTTAACGTGAATTCTTTGACATGCCTCCCAAATTTAAAGACAGCTAATAGCTACTTCATTCAAAGATCACTTCCAAATCGGTGCATGGCAGTTCGGCCACCAAGACAAACTTACGAAATCACCATCGCACTCAAAATGCATGGTGTCCGACTGTCCTGAGGCTCTTGAGACGACCCGTGATCCCCATAACGCCGGAGTGGTTGCGCCTTTAGAACATAGAACCTGCCTTACTTTACCCGATTAGCTGAGGTATCAAATGCTTTGCTACAATGTGTGCGCTCCAAATGTCCATTGACATTTTCTTTAAGTTGATATCATCTATTTATGGTGGCAGTGGACTTTGATGCACAAGATCATCAGCATTTAGTTAGATACGCCGATTCCCTACACCCTGAAACACACCAGCCAGTGTAACAAGAGTGTCTCTGATTAGCAAAGGACCGAGTCCCATAATTCGTATTTATTGCACGCATGGAACCATCTTACTGGGTGAACCTTAAAATAAGCAGTCATAACAAATAAATGAAAACGTACCTGAGCAGTAGACAATGAAAGTAAGAACTGTAACAACTCTCATCATCAGGCCCGTTGATGTCTAGCAAAAGATTTTGTGAGCATTTATATGCAGACAATCGGGTCACAGAGCGACTATTGGTGCGTGTGCTGAGAGTTGGAGAGCCTTCAATATTGACCTCATGAGAGCTGTTTGCCTCACAGATGCGCGTTTAAGCTGGGTGAGGATGTTGAGGGATTGTAAAACTCTTCGATTGCATTCAAGTGGACACATTTCACGCATACGCATGAGATTTCCCTCAAGTTTATAAGCCAGCGAAAATGTTCTTCCTGCATATGTAATCCACCGGAATTGGGTTTTGCGGCATTCACTCTCAGTGCAAATGACTTTAACTAAGTATATCCTAGGCATTTGCACCCTTCCTGCAGACTTGGTTTTGTAAGGCTATCTAAGCCCTTTTTCCTGCCTTAATGTATTTTGACAGGCGTCTGTGTGCGCATTGTTTAGGGAAGCTGGGTGATCGCCTTGCTGCGATACGCTTGCCCTATTATATTATTGGGCTGCAAATTGGCTCATATCTCTGACTTAGGGACTGCGAAAAAGTGATGGACCTGCGAGAAGGGTTAGGCTATGGGTTGCCAATGAAAAGCTGCTGCACTGCAAAGGTCTGCTCATAAGCTATAATCTTAAACCATGGGCTGAAATTCGGAGAGAGAGAATATGCGAAAAACTTTGGTGCCAGGTAGTTTCGCTTCTCCTTATTCATCGGAAGCCTTTTAGAGCACACAAGAAGAACAGAGTGGAGGACATTATTGCTGTGGTCAGCCACGGGGTGTCATCCTCGATAAGTAATGCATTCGCTTTATTGCTTCTGAGTGTTGCATATAAGCAGTGCACTTTTAGATGCAGATGCCAAAGGATGTGCTCGGAATGAGCCTCTTAAGCATATTTGATTAATTTTACAAGCGATTATCGTGTTTATACAAAAAGGGATTCAATTTGCACTCCCATCATTTCGCTTAACATGATTTCTTTCTATTCTCAACAGCGTGAGCATTGCGTATTAGCAGTCTTTTATCCACTGAGCAATGTTCGGCAGTCTTTTCATAATTCAAGGCGCAGATGTGATCTTGTGATTACTTATACATTTCAAGATGCAGTCATCCTCCTTTGCAATTCATGCGTTCTGTTCGACTTCTTCACTCCACGCAAGGCCGCATGTTGCCACACACAGAACCCAGCTTAATTTCGTAACATTGTGGGTCTTATAGTTTGCGCAAAATTGAAGCTGATATCATGAGGCAATATACTACGTGACTCTGCCTTTCCATCATCTCGCTCACTTGTATGGTGTGAGTGAGCACGAGTGAGAAGCAGAATTGCCACTTGGCTGCAATCTTGTGCTCACCTTAATCCATGTCACGGTCAATGCACAGAGGCGCAGCCAACCGCATCCAAGCAATTTGTTTCGGTGTCTGCATGCATCACGAGTGCGTATCATATGACACCACCTCACGCTCCATTTTGTGTTAGGGGTTGATTTCAATCGCTGGGGCTGACGCGCAAGTTGAAATATTGATCAGGTGTACCATGCCGAGAAATGCCATTGCTGTCTATACTCAGCGATCTTGGAAGAAAGCGGTGTCAGTGAATTGTATGCTTCAGAGTTTTAACTTCAAACTCTTCCTCCTGGCCTTGCCCACCTTTATCGACGTGTCGTCTTCCATGCGACACGGGCTATCGTGATGCAAAGAAAGCTTAGACATCTTCAATGAAAACTCAGAGACTTCGGTTCGGCAGCTTACTACCTTCGAAAGGTTTGAAGACAGCCTTTTTCCACTAAGTATTTTTTACACTTCTCAATCAGTAGTACTGCTAATTTCCTTTGACATACCATGCAGGATTGTTGAATGGTTTAATTGCATCACTCGCTTACCGTTAGCGCGGAAATTAGTATGAGTGGGGCCATCACTGCTAATACCGAATCAACGACTATTCGGCAATCTCGGCCTACATCGCAATGACGAGTTGGGTTGAGTTGAGTCGGCCTTCAACGCTACCTCAAAATTTTGGCATGTTCCACTGAATTGATCCACGCGACACATGTGAACTGACCAAGCGTATTCTATTGCTTACACGTTTTGTGGATCATAACTATGCATTTGCCTATCTGAATAGTATTCATTGTTGTCCTTTTGTAGCATTCTGTCCATTATGAATTCTCTTATCATGGCATTACAGTTAGACTTGGTGGATGCGGTCGGAGCTCATCTGATACAGACGCCTCCTCCGTTTGTGGTGGGCTCCTTGGAGGTGTGGTAGAGAGTAACAGAGCCCAAAGCCCAACAATTATGCGCTGCTACACACAAGAATGAATTGCGTTTAAGGGGACCTTCCATGCCCCATAACGATAACGAAAAGTTTCGCAGACTTCCAGTACTGTGTAGCGCGAGTGGTGGTGTTAGTTGGTACTGCCATTACCTGATGAAGTCATGCTGAACCGTACTGGGCAAAGTTCCATGCGTTGTCCAAGTGCAAATATTTGTTGATCTTTGCATCTTTAAAACACCTCACAACTTCACTTTGGTCATTGAATGACAAGTGACATTTATTTTTCGCTAGACGAAATAATACACTGTTTATCCTGGAACAATTTGTCTGCTGACGCACGACCTTTCTCCCGATCGAAGGAATCCAAACGAATTACCCTTGCTAACCTTTGGCTTGTATGGGTGTTCGCTGCACTGCGGAAGACTTATTTTATCTTTAGAGGACTGAAAACTTATAGCAGATTAACCCATCTACCTACCTCTCTTTTTTTGCCCTTCCTTCTTGACCTCGACTGGCTTGATACCATTCAGTCCAACTCCATGCAAATAGAACATAGCCAAAAACAATTTCTTCTTACAAAAGCGTGTTGCATGGCCACGAGGCGCTGATGCCTATGTTGCAGTTGATTGCTTGGAAGGGTTAGGGCATCTCGTGTGGCGGCAGCGATGTTTGTGTCAGCCACTCGTTAGTTGGTTGAAGTGCATGAGACAGGGCGGATAATGAGGGAGGGATTAGAGCACGTTAAAATCCCTTACGATGGCTGTGAAACACAAGTCATTGCGGCGAGTGTAGCTACACCTTAGTCCAGCTGAAATGGATTTTCTCAGCAGTTATGAAGTCGTGGGTTATGCATACAACTTTTAATTCTGTAAAGCAAAAAGGGTCGCAACTGCTTGTTTAGAGGGAGGCGTTTTTTATTATATTTTATGATCCACAAATCTTTACTTATGTGGGGAGTGAGCTAAAATAAGCAATCACATAAATTGCACATAATATGGGGTACGCAAATGGAAATCTGATAGAAGTTGCTGTTAGTGAGGGCTGATATGGCATGGCTGGCATGTCGTGGGTGAAATTTTGTCTTTTTTGACGTGATGGACGACACCGATTTTGGCAGTAATTTTGTCCAAGAGGATGGCCACACTGGTGGAATGGAAACGGATTGCATCATTTAGACTTGTCAGTTCCATACCTGTGATGTATATTCTTACGAAGATTTGCAAAAACGGAAGGATGACAATTGAGTAAGTGGCAAAATCGCTGTTAATGATTTCCATCAGTTTGTTTATTCTCACCTTGACTTATTCCTACATATGATGCCAGCCGAATATTTAGTGTACTGGCGACCGATTGTGGCAAGCATTTAAAGTAAGCACCCGTCAATTTGGCGCATTGCTACAGCTGCTCCCTTCAAAATCAGAGTTGATCAAGATAAAAGGATATTAGAAAAACTAGAAGAGAGCTTGAGGATTCGCAAGCAAAAATTCAAATAAAATGCTCCTATTTAAAATCCGACGAATTGACCAATGCATTAATTCATGAATGGCTGCAATTTCACTGACAATGTGCTTTTACGCCTTCTACTCCATTATGTCACGCAAACTAATTTCGTCGGTGCTTAAGGAGACTGCTTTTGCGTATTAGAGAGGAGTGTTAACATTATTCGTTTACTTATAAATTCGTACAGAATTCTTCGATAAAACGAGATGCTTCTAGTCGCCTTCATGGTCACCTTAACTCATTCTAATACGCACAATTTCTGGCGCTCGAAGTCTTCTCACCATCTACACCGTCAACATCGACCACACCCTCTCGTCCGACATGTCATTCTATTGCATCGCCACAATGGGTCGGTAATATAGGAGGATTCAACGATCTGTCTACACACATTTAAGTGACAGAGTACATGCCGAATTACCTCATTGTAGGTGTCAATACTACTCGAGAGGATGTCAATGTCTGCCATAACCTAAGTACATTCTACAGAACTTCGTATAATATGCTTGCTGCCGAGATCTCTTGCATCGAGCAGTCAGGGACACATAGGTGACTCAGAACAACAAAGGGAAGCGTCTGATTGCTGGTTGACATCAGTGAGCGCACGTAGTACACAGCTGCGACAGTGCTGTGGGTGAAGATGTAAAGCATCGTCTTATCGGGTGAATCGACGGGGTGAAAGGTGAGGGTGTTGATAATAAGAAGATTTTGTGCTCTTAACACCTCCTCGTTTCCTACGTTGTAGATATAAGAAATAGTCGAGGTGACCAGGAAGACGACTTGAAGTGCCATGTCCCCACGTAGAATCACATTAAGAAGTAAGGAAGAGTGAAGCTTGGTTTAATTTTTAAAATGAATTTAGTGTTAAAGTCCTTCGTAATGCACGAATCTAGTTAAAACCACTGTAAGTTATAGAACATTTTGAATGACATCGTCATGTTAAGTGCTGGAGCGACTTAGCAACCAAAATTTTTATGTGTCAATGAAGTTAATGAGTTGGCCGATTTGTTGTTTGGTTTAACGGGAAGGGCTTGTTTACCCTCAATGCACGCAAAACTTCCATGACTTTAGGGAATTCAGTGTTCTTTACGTGGTTGCGACATGGCCAACTTAGGACCTTTGGGAAGTGTTGCCTTTGAGAAACTGCAGTGAAGATGTGATTTTTTGGTCGCGCCGTGATACGATCGTTGTTCGGGTCGAATGCCGACCTCGGTCGGCCGATCGCTGATTAGACTTGTGACTGGCACCGTTTGGGCGAGTAAGTTAGGAAGGGATCTAACAAATAAATAAATCCTATGCGCAGTGGTTTTGTCAATCAGACAATGACCATTCTATCTTTTCTCAAGTTTGACGTCAGGATCTCCATTTGGGCATTCTCTTTAAGCATGGCATAAATGAGCCTTCGTGTAGCAATCTTAATCCATCCCACCCGTGTGGCTATTCTCGCAATCAATCCACAGCAACTTTTACATCAGCACATCGCGACCATACAACACGGCGTTAGCACTGCTAGTACATTTTCTGGCTTAGCCAATTTCCCAACTACCACAACTGCTTGACTGTTTTAGAACACACTAGCATGCCTTTGAAGCGACCAGCAGTGCTGAGTTTAGGATGATGCCTCCTGCAATCGACGGAGATTCCGACTTGCAAATGTAGCCATTACACCACGGAACGCTAAGTCTAACGGACAAAGGGAGTGCCTGTCAGAACTGTGGTGGGTATGTGTGTGTTAGTTTGAATCTCCTTTAACTAACTCTGTGGACCACCATTATCGAGACTTCGCCTACCTTTTGTGTAAGTGACTGACATGCTAGTCACAAATGGTGTCTGACATGCATCCTGCATTAATCCGACTGAATGATGTGACAGGACAGCTAACTGACAATGAGGCAAAGTGCACCCCAAATGCCTTCATTTGTATTTAACGGGTGCGTGCCAGGTAGCACTTTGCGGTTCAGTCCATTCCTCTTGTGCACGCCAGCCCTCCTGTACAGTTTCTATTGACAGATCCAGTTAAGGAACTGACGACTGCCGCATGGCAATTTTGAAAGACGTGATGGAAGCTGATAGTGCTTAAAAATCATTTCAACTGCTAAGCCCACTTATCCATTACCGGAATCAAGGGCAATCCGGAACAGAAAGATAGCTAAATTCATCCGTCATGTGGATCTTGATAGTGGTGCACCTTTTTTCGCTCCTTGCCTTAGCAGACGATGCGCGCTGCGACCTCGAGATATGGATCTATGTGCAAAGAGAGTCTTCAATGCGCTTTGAAAAACTTTTGACGCAGGTATTACCAATGGCTGGTGCTGATATAAGAATTCACTACTTTCGTGCACAGAGTTTGTTGCTGTGTTTTGCGCAGTAACGTCTGTTTATGCGGCACTAAGTGGGTGATGTGATAGGCGTGGAATGAACACGCTTGAGTAGGGGTATTGTTCGTGGCGGGACTATGTAAGTAAGAAGCAGAAGACAAGGAATATGGGCCATTAACATCAGGATCAGCACCTGAACTACGACTGCTCTTAGCTGCATTGGCAGCGGCAGGAAAACGTTTCAGTTATCTGCATGTTAGACCTTAGGATTTAGATGAGACTGGAAGCACTGCTGCCGTCACTTCTATGCCAACTATGTTTTTACACGATGCGTGGTCGTCGTAAGCTATGAAGCTCACTCCACAGACTGTGTCTTCTTGCATTATGAGATTGGAACGACACCGCAAAGAAAAGTAAGAGGTGACTGGGATGAGGACTGCTAACTATCGCATCCCGACACATTAAGGCTGCTTTTACTTTAGAGTGCAAACGAATTCGTAACAGAGAGATTTCGACTACCCGACTACTGCTTATACTCTCTGACTTGCACTGCTCAACTCTAATAGCATTGCAAAGACTTTAACCCATTCGCTGACTCCTAGCACAGCCTTTCGTTCGTAAAAAAAACCCAATTATTTTGTGCATCTACTACGACACTGAAAATCGTTGAACCAGCCAACCTTACGTCTTGTCTTGATAATTTTGATTTTCACAAGATTTTATTGCTATGATTCTAGGGACGGTCTTTTTCTGAGACCATTATTTACACCTTGCCCATTTTCCAATGTCGCATTCCTCCTTGCCTACGTCTTCCATATTTGCAATGGACGTGATCCATATTTAAGAGTTGGCTACCAACTGTAAAATCTAAACCACTGATTCGCTTTGCCACGTGTATATCATGAAACCTCTTACAACCCTATAAGGGTAATTGAACAGGTTGATGCACTGGTTCGCATGAGTAGGGAAAGTTGCTTTGATTGTGAGAGTAGATTTCCAAAACACCTGCCTAACACAACTCCAGAAGGCTTCAAGCTCTGCACTCCCACACCTAATGTGGACTTTCACCGGGGCGAAATAAAGTGACGATGACGTTCTCTTTACATTAAGACGTCCATTTACTGGTCTCAAGGCTTGCATTATGGATGCTCTTCACTTCTCAATGCGTCTGTCTCTGTGTTTGTCAGGTGTTTACCAGGCAACGCTGTATTAATCGATCATATTTGCCCTCCCGTATATTGTTTCAAGATGATTGTCCTCAGCTTTGTTTTCGAATCTTCTTTTGATGCATATGGTGCACAACACACATTTGACCTATTCAATTCAGTTGAGGGATTCTCTAAAACCATGATTTTGTCTACTTTCCCAGGCTACATCCAAATACAGTACTAGGGAATCAGAGCCTGACGTCGGATTCTGAGTTGACCTGCTTGGCTGGTATCCGACAAAATATAGAGCACGATTTTTTACTTAGTAGGCTACTTTATTGCCATATGCAGGCCTTACGAAGTCAGCGCACACATTGGAGACGTTGAAAGAGAGTTGGTTACAGTGTGGCATTCTTGTTCTTATATGGTGAAGTGTTATTATTCGAATTGGCGTAAAGTGCGCGATCATCCTTGTCACTTGGGGCATAGAAGCCAATCTTGCTGATTCTCTTGCTCCAAAACTGGACGAGACATTGGGCCCTTGATGAATCTTTAAGTTAATCGTTCCAATGTTTAGCTCAGAAATGCACAGTTCATGCCCTCCAACTGATGCTGCGCCTACTGAATAATAGGTTCGTTTCATTATTCCCGTTTCTTATTCTTAAATTGTAAGCGCGTTTGGTGCAGCTTTTCTGCTTGACATTTTGTCGTAAGTTTTCATTCATGAGTCGGAATTGGCTTCGTTCAGTTTAGATCAATGTTGCGGCCACAACTGGTGCCCCCATTAAGCAATGCTGTTCAGCAAATCTGCGAAGCTCTATTGTCAACGAGTAGTGCCATGTAGGGAAGATTGTCGCAGAGTAGTAAAAATAGGTCTAACATCTCTGTCATTTTAAAGCATCAATGGCCAAATTGATCCATTCACTAAAATTAAGGCGCCAATGGCCAACGTGTGCTTACACATTTATCACGTTGAACACACAATTACAGACAACTGTCTGTAAGCCTTTGCCAATCTCTACGATTTAGGACGATTGTAGATTGACTGACAGACAGAGAAGGCCAAGTTAAAGAGCGCCATCCAGGCTTTTACTCTCTCCTTCTCTCCCCATTCAGCTGCTGCAGCACTTTGCATGCAAGAAACAATGCTGAAGGTACCGTCGCTATGGAAGAAGGTATGCAGATTTTACTACCCTGAATCAAGAAGTTGGTAGCCAAGTGTTTGCGAACAGCCCACATCCACAAAGTAATTTAACGTCAATGTTACGCCCATCCAAATACGCGTGGGAAGAGGAAAGTTTTAAAAGTCGCAATTAACCTACTCCATTACCATCTGTTTATAATGCAGGCATAAGAATGCAGAGCGGCAACATCACGAGGCCAACAGGCTGTTTAATCAGATGGAGGCCTGATGGAATATGAAGTGTACATTGATGGTAGTGGCTTGACCTTATGATTAGAGTGGCTGTCAGCCTACTGAATGCACACCTGAGCGTGGTTTTAGAGTCCGATGGAGTGAGATAGCGCATGCTCCTCTAGATGACTGGAATATCATTGGCCTCGGCAAGCATGATTACCGAAATATAGGAGCTGTCTTTTAGTAATTAGTCAGCTCACCTTTGTCAAATGATTTGTTGGCTTGACGCTTACAGCGTTATGTCTACACGTGCATTCACGGTGGGCGGCGTTTGAAACATCTATTAGATCTGATTGTACACATGGATCAAAAAGAGTGACCGACCTCCTAATTCAGCCCCAATCTGATATAAATCTAAAAGGTAGATATGCGCTATATGTGATCAATGACCAATCAGAACCCTAATTTATAGTTAAATGCAATGCATCTATGCGAGTCTTCGTAAAACTTTGCAATTTCGGTCTCCCACTGGTAGACCCTATGCCACACAATTCTGTCTCCACCCACACGGCCAGCTAAAGCAGACGCCTTTAAGCTTCCCTCATTGACTTGCACAAAGCTATTCACAATGTGCTGCTTCGCACCCCACAAACCACTTTGCGTATTGGCGGCGTTCCCAAGTAAGACTGTGCATCTTACATGCATAGAAACATAGAAATAGAGAAACTTCCTAAGTAAGACTGCATTGAATTTATTTGCTACGACCATTGAAAGCAATCCCCTAACAAAAGGTGGAGCGTGAGTTGGTGTCACATGATTCCCACTGGCGATGCATGCAGACAATGAACCAAATTGCTGGGATTGGGTTGGCTACACCTCTGTACGTTGACCGTGACATTGATTTAGGTGAGCACAATGTCGCAGCCAGCTGCCAGTTCTGCTTCTCATTCGCGGTTACTCACACCATACGATTGAGCGGGTTGTTGGAAGTGCAGAGCCACATAATACAATGCCATATCAGCTCTAAGTTATGAAACCAAGCCGGGTTTTGCGTGTGGTATCAGGCAATCTTAGGTGAAATGCAGAGGTGAAACAGATTGCATAAATTGTAAAGGAGAATGACTGCATTTTGAAAGGTAAAGTAATTACTATTATATATATACATCTTAGCCTTTCAAAAGACTATGGTAGGTGGGTAGTTGAACATGAGCGATTTTTGCGCGCTCGATTTACACACTCATTATCCAGTTGCGAGTATGATCTACCGTTCAAAGCCCTCATTAAAAGATGCAAACTACGTCCCTGTACTGCAAGACCTCCTCTACATACATGCTTGCATTTACATTTGCTATGTAGCTCACACATTGCTCATTTTCACTCAAAAGGGATTCTCCCATTACTTACCGCCACTTTTGACTTAAGAATAATTTGATATCTATATTGACAACAGTCGCTCCAATGCCAGCACTAAACATTCACGCGAAAACCATTCAAACTCAACCAACTACCTACCACAGTCTTTCGGTAATCTTACGTTTACTGATGCAAGCTTGAAAGTTTGCACACAAATGAGGTTGATATGGCATGGCATTGTATTATGTGACTCTGCACTTCCAACAACCCGCTCAATCGTATGGTGTGAGTAACCGCGAATGAGAAGCAGAACTGGCAGCTGGCTGCGACATTGTGCTCACCTAAATCAATGTCACGGTCAACGTACAGAGGTGTAGCCAACCCAATCCCAGCAATTTGGTTCATTGTCTGCATGCATCGCCAGTGGGAATCATGTGACACCAACTCACGCTCCACCTTTTGTTAGGGGATTGCTTTCAATGGTCGTAGCAAATAAATTCAATGCAGTCTTACTTAGGAAGTTTCTCTATTTCTATGTTTCCATGCATGTAAGATGCACAGGCAGCAGTCGTTGGCAGACGATCTGGTGGATGCCAGCTGGTGGTAATAAGCCTTTCAAAGCTCAATTTTCAACTAACAGTCAGGTTGTTCATCTGATTCTGCTACAAAGGCAGGGGAACACAGTGACTAAACGTCTATTTTAGCGGCAAATAAAAGTGAATTTCTGGAAGAGTGGAAGAAATTTACATGCGGTTGCTGCCGTACTCATATCAGCTGTAGTGGTGCTCTTGGGTGTTACTGTGATGTTAGCGTTTACGCTCCAAAACACAAAGGTGACCTTGCAGTGCCTTGTTATCATCTCTAATAAACTCCTAGCTCCTGCTCATCCCTCAAATAGCCAATGTAATTGCTGGTCATTGGTGTCAAGTTTGGTAGGCAGAACCTGCAACGACCAGAACCATGTCATCTATCTTTTCGTACGATAAACATCGGATCGGATTTTCTGTGCTCCCGCATTGAAGGGCCGAAGTGACATCGAGAGTAAAGAATGAGTATAAGTAGAGTGACCAGCCATCTCATACCAATGCAGTTAAGTGGGTTTGGTCATTCTTATCACTTCCTAAGCTGACGTTTGCTGTGACAGTTGAGAGCCCGAAAGTGACTCAGAAACTGATGCTGCTTGGTGCGTTTAGCTGCTTACATTCTAACAGGCGGTTATTGTGACCGAGAAGCAAATCCATTGTTCGATTCCCCAAGTCCTGACTCACCATGACCGCATAATCCTGTGTAGGAAAAGAAACTGTATAATCTTATCAAATCATTTTGCTCTTCGATACAATTGTCATTACAACACCTTTATCTTTACATATTTTTAAACCCTTCCCCCACTTCCCATGCAACCTCGAGACCACGCGATGCAAATGTTAGTCGCTAAATGCTCGCAGAATTAACATTAGAGCAAATGGAAAAACGGGGCTTGATGTAAGGTGAGGTTCATCCTTCTGACACTAGCCTTACTGTCTTACCATTTACAGGTGAGTTTTGTGAATGCATGATGCATGAGAGATGAGATGTTGCGTTGTGCTGTGATGCCACTAATTGCCGATGCAAAAGACGATTAAAATTGCCTCTTTGGTATCGCTTTATAAATACCCATAAGCCTTTGGACACGCAGTTTTAGAAATTTATCAGGAGACACTTTGCATAGTAGTAATGCAGCAAAAATTTTTCCCGTCATGGCACACGCCATTATGCATGCGACTCTTCAAAAGAGGCGTGAAAATGATCTGGAAGAAATGAATAACTAGTAGCGACATATAAGTTTCAAGAAAGTGGCTGCGCTGATTAGGCTAGCAGTGTAACAAATAATAACCAGACTGGAATTATAAGCTAACACTTAACATTTGAATGTGCTCCAGATAAGCCGCTGAATAAGGAGCGGATGATAGCTCGAAAACCTTAGCAGAAACAGAAGTCGCTGTGTCACTAGGAACGGTAACTTCCTCTATTCAAATTAAAATACATGCTGCGCATTGGACTCACGTAAGAGATTCGTGCTAATCGTGAAGTCCACACTTTGCCGAATATGCTAGCACTGTCACTGAACAACTCTCATGATCAAATAATTTTAGTCAACTTTAAAGTTTTAGTCAATATTTGCACCTCCTTTGCATTAGCATCCAATTTTCTTCTCAAAATAGCACTTAGTGATTTCAATCAGCACAATGATTTGAAGCTGTTCCTGGCACACGGAGGAAACAATCAGGAAAGTGTCTTTATCAATCATTTTGTAATCTAAGTACACTCTTGCCATATGGTCCTGGCAAACACGGCTGCGGAAGGAAACATTTGAGCGCACCAAAACCCTTGTTAACACAAACACGAACATTCAGCAACCTCTTAAGCCAATGGATGTAGCCTCATAGCTTGAAGTATAAAAGTGCTTAAGTATTTGATGTTTCAAACGCTGACGTGGTACAAAATAGAAGCTAAGACAGGACAGTACAATACAATACAATTTTCTTGATTTTGGCCAAACGATCCCTTCAGGAGTAAATTAGTATAAATGAAGGTTCGTGCTTGCCATTTTCTTCTATATGTCCCCCTAGAGGGTGGCTAGTATGGATAAGAAAGTTCGAGTAAGTGGTTTACTTATGAGCAAAATTTTAGTATTGCAGTAAGTTTCGATAAGCATGCTAAGAGAAAAGTTTAGCCCATTCGTTTACAGTGTTCTTAAACCTGACTACAAGTGTTATTCGAATATTTATAATAACTCTCTTCCCTTTTGCAGTCACAAATGCCTTCGCACAGTGATGGCCCGAAACCAATAACGTGCGCAAAATCTTGTCCGATTCTGCGGTATTCCGCACAACGATTCACATTTAGGTACTCAACAGCACATATACCTGCCCACATAGTTGGTGATTTTTCCATTCCACACACATAGAAAAGTAGCGTTTTGTGGCGCCCCTCTCCTCCGATTTGTTTTGGTCTTCATGAATGCAAAGCACCACTGTAGTGGCTATTCCTAAAGTTGAGAAAGAATATTTAAGTCGACTGTCCTAGCATCGCGCTTAATGGGCTGAGAGCTAGCATAACACTCAGATCGAGCATCACCACATTGCGGCATGCATGTTAGGGCATAAAGCACGTAGATTCACATTTGTCCTTTTGATAGCAATGCAATAAGATGCTCCTATTCTCCTTTTTACTTCAGCTTCCTAAAATAGGCATTTCCTTGTCTTACAAAAGCATTCGAACGCAAGCATGGTCAGACAATCCTGCAATGAGACCAACACTTAGGGTGCTCAATAAAACGATTTAATAAATGATTAAAAGGAGAGTGGGCATGCAATTGTGTTTGACGCGATGCACATGTTTGGAGTGACAGAGAACTACTTGTGAACTGAAGTAGTTTGTTGCCTCTGTGAGTATTTTGTCGCATCATTTTCAGCTAGTAAGACTAGTTGTCGTAAGGTTGTGCGAATATCGAATCTGAGTGAGGTATCAATCAAAATTAGCAACACCGATGGTTTCACAACCATCTCTGCAATGTCCACATCATTGCAGGCTGTTGATCTTCCCAGCATCATCTACACACTGACAGAACAATTGTACAATACGTCTACAAGGCTGGTCTGCATAAGGGCACAATTAAAACCCCAACTCATCACAGTTGGTACTCTGCTTCTTCTACCTGCTTTGATGTTGTCACGTGGTCCCAAGGCCAAATTGAGGAATTGGACGACCTCTATTGAGGGTAAGGGTAGTTGTGTGAGTCCTCGACCTGTATGATTGCAACGCGCGTTGCAATGTTTGTAAATCCATTGGACTTCAGCACCCGTGTAGTGGTTTCAGCACCTCTGCTCACATCTTATTTATTCTTCCATTTTGTGTAGCGATATAGGAACTTTCGACTCAGTCGACAGTAAAGGCGATGTTGGTGAGACGTGAAAGCAGGAAGGTCATGACATCAATGTGCATGGCTGCAACATAGTTAGTGGAGTCAGAATGGACTTAGTATTTTCTTTCGTGTAGGACTTGGCCCTTTCCAGCCCCCTAAAGCCCTCTCCCTTTTCTGTTTCTACCTTTGCGAAACTACTGCCATTAGTGTTGCTCAGAGTTCAACGTTGCCTTCTTTCGTCAGGTATGCCTTTCTTTGAGACTATCATGAACGTCTGCTAAGCCTGCTATTGTGAGGTTTGTTCAAGGTATATGAGAGAAGAGACCACTAAACATGGATTAGTGTGCCACCAACTGGCTAACAACATTAATGCTACATGCCATCTATCCAACCCTGGGATGGATTGTGGATTAATCTTCAGCCACAAATCGCTTTTCTGTGGTAGTAGTGAATCACGCACTATCACATCCTGGCGTTACCCGAGCTGACTAAGTACAAAAATGGGGGCACATTCATGCCTTACCCTCAGTACAGACCATTGCTGATGATGTAAACGAGCAAGAAACTACACTGGCACATAGTAAGTGTGCAATGAAAGAAGATGTCATGTGTTTCATCATCCCATCCATTTTCAAAGATGCTGCACTCTAGAGCCCTGACGAATTTCCTCACTTCGAAAGGGTTCCCTCACTTAAGGTGGTGGAACACCTGCACATTTGGTGCCTGAGCTGACACTAACGACCCATGTGGAGAAAACAAATTCCACTTCACACAAATGCTGTAACTTCCACGCAACTATCTCCCCTCCATAGCCTTGATCTGAAGTCCGAAGGATTTAGCTTGGGCTCCTTTTAAGATAAGGTACCTCTAAGCAGGTGCTCCTAAGCGGATGCCCTCTTCTCAAATGAGTTCATGCAAAGATACTGCGAAATAGCTAACGAAGACTTTACTAGGTGGACTGTATGGAGAAGAAATTCATGATTTAGACGCTTTTGAGAACACAATTTGCTTTATTATCCATGTTCCGGTAGTGCCTTTCATTCACTTGAATATGCCACATTAATTATACACAGATGCATTTGGACGCGCCAACCTCAAATCCAGCTCCACCACCGACGATGGTCGCACAGCAGCAAAGACGCATCTTAAACTTCGGTTTAAGTGCATTTTACCTTCTTTATTGCCGTCGAAATTACTTCCTTAGCTGATCGGTTGGAAGCCCATTTTCCTTGCCGCTACCAATGCGACGTAACACAGTTTTGGTTTGATCGCCAGTGTTAACCCTGAGTATGAAACCTTCTCCATTCTTCAAATTTTGCAATGTATCCTTCATCACCCTTCCCGTTTCCATGCCGAACTCATTCAATTAGCCAATTTTTACCGCACCATTTCGGAATGCGCAGGATTGCCATCTGATTAATTGGACTCGTCGATGATAGAATAAAGGTATATTGTCCAAAGGAGCAGGGCCTAGTAACTCTCTACAATCACTTAACAATAACTGGGTAAGGTAAACATTCTGCTTGCAATGCAAAGGTGTACTGCGCCTTTGGCTCTAGCTAAAAGTCAAGGGCTATGATGTCTGCGTTCCGGCATCAGGTGTTGTTCCTTCAATAAACCAGTTGAACTCCTTTACTTCGTTATTTTAGTGCTATGGAAAATTTTGTCTTAGTCCCACTATTGAGCACGTGGAAGGAAAAATGTCAAGGCAGGCAAATGTGGTGGTGTTGTTGAAGCGAAAAGTTAAGTATTACATCCAGAGAAGCGTGTTGTGTTTGCGTCACAGCACACTGGTTTGTGGCAAGACTGCCCTATTGCTCACATTAAAAAGCACCGCAAAGCCAAGGCCAATATATTGAATACAGATAGGTGTCGATTCTGATTTCGCCTCTCAGCTCTCCTCTAGACAAATACTAGGTCTTCTCTAACAGAAATGCTCTCTATTACGATGTGAGAGTTCACCTATAAAAGACCAGAAGTATCGGCCTGACTTGGTGGCTGGTGGACTGTAGACAGCACTGTGTCTGATGACTGAGAATAATTTTGCGCATTGTCTACTTCGATTCTGCTGCCTTAACTGTTCAAAATGGGTCCACTATCACCCTGTGACTTGTCTACTCTTTTAACATCTGGTGGTTTTATTAGTTTCTATTCACAAATCACAGAGAGCAGTTGCATGAATTGATGCATGTGTGGATAACTTTAACACACCAACAATATATTTCTGGCAAAACTTGCTCAAACGCGGCTGGAACCAAGGAAGACGGTGTTGATGTTACGACGAAGATTATTTAATAATATCTTTGAACTTGAACTGTACCGCAATAACGGGGAGGCATAGGTCAGCCTTCAACACTACCTTCTTTTCCACACGTTTCGAGCGCCTTTGCATGTATTATCACCGCATTTCCATGTGTGCACAAGAGTGCGCGATGCACTGAAAAGTAACTGTCCACATTATGCGCGCCAAACAGCCGCATCTGAAATTGGCCCACTCGCCTGCCTCTCTTCTCTCGTCTTCCCTTTATTTATATCTACTCATTTTAATTCAATTTACCTCGGGTGTAGTGAGGAACAAATGTTTGCTTAAGGAACGGTCAGAACTAGTGTTAATGTTCAAGTGATTTTTAGCTATTAATTAGTAGTTTTTTCTGAATTAGCACCTCATTGGCTGTTGACTGGTGACAGTTGGATTTCAAAAGGCTTCTTCGAATCGCACCTTCCTTTTAGCGGCTTGAGCAATCTAACGTATGAAACCAGTGACCCTGTGTTGCAGTGGTACCTTTGTTATAATTTACGTCCATATCACCACAGTGTGTTTTGGCCAGTAATGTTGGTGTGCACTGAAAAGTGCCCTTCTTACAAAATGGGACACAGTGAAGACTCTGGAACAAATGAATTTGCAGACTGACTATCAAATCTAGAAGGTGGGAGCAGAAATGAATTGCTTCGATTCTGCGGGATGACATAGGAGACCTTGATCCTAAGTCAATGATAGGAGGCAAAATTAGCATATGGAGAAGGCGAGGAGATGATCTTTCATCGAACACTGAATGTAAACAGCATTTTTGCAAAACCTGTAAGTTAATAGACATTTTCACAAAGACGATTAGACTGAGGAGTGTGAGAAATTTAAAATAGTCTGTAACAATTTCAATGCTGTTAGGTGATTCGACTGGTGGCTGCTAAGGAAGCATCAGTTGCGAGTTGCCTTGGTCAACCATATCCCATCTCCTTCTTCCTTTAGCTAGTTGCCTCGCCCGGTTGCAAGTAGGAAAGCACAAAACATGGGCCAGCCTCACCTCAGAAGAAGATAAAAAAAGTACCGAAGCATGTCGCTTTCTGAATGACTTGTGCTGGTGCTGATGCAACTGCTCTAGGGTTACGAAAAGGGACTGCCAATCATTGGAAGGTAGATGGGCGAAGGGGTAGATGAAAGATATTCTGGAATAGATCAGTAGCGAAGATGATCAATAGGCCCCGTAATCAGATACTATGCCTAGCCAAGTCTTTCAGCACCAAAAACTAACTAAAGAAGGGAAGTAGAGGGCAGAAATGACCAAAGTTCATTTGGTCGTCACGACGGCAATTGAGAAAGGATTCGTGCCGCTTTTCATTTGCTGCTAATTGGAAGGGCGATCAAATCCCAGCCATTTTGGATAGCAACGATGTAGAAGCCTTTCTCTTTCCACCTTACTGCTACCAGCTGGAACTCAATATTTATTCAGCCCATAGATACCAGACATGTGCGTCAACAAACATCGAATATGGATGGATTGATTGTAGTTAGCTCAACAACCAATTGACCAACTGCCTACCGAGGCAGTGTAAAAACCTACGGAGAATAGGGTGATATTTTAAAGTGAAAATTGTTGCTGGCAATTAAAACATTCATCAAGAAAGGCGTCTGAGATGAGCTGATCTGAGCTGAGGTAATCTGAGGTGGGGTGGAATAAGGTTAACTACCACTAAGGCGGTAAACTCGGGTAATTTGTATGTGAGCGCTTCTGGGGGGACTAAATGCATCTCTAGATGGGTGAACTCTATTCGTGACGCAGACTTGTGGTGTATAAATTCCAGGATTGAACTGTGTCAGATGATCTCTCTGCTGGTTATTTTTATCTCTTCGGCTTTACGCCAGTCAGAGACTCAATGGAACAGTCACAAAATCCAGGTTTAACTGGCCGCTCTTCAATCAGTGCGAAAGGTGGTAGTAACGCCGGGACAACTCGTCGAAGTTATAGCGCTGTCGCTTCCAGTTCGATCCCCTCGACATCATATGTTCAGCACACTTCAGGGCTTTCCATGGACGAAGAATTCCCACCTCTGCCACAAGCCTCGGGCTCAACGAGCACCGTTGCTGACAGTGCAGCTAGTCGTAGGTGGGGTCCGTGTGGTGGTCCGTCTTCTTCCTCTGCAACCACCAAGTTGTCTTCTACAACCACGTCAACAGAATCTCCTAACATTACATCCGAGGAGTCATTGCGGAGAATATGGGCGCGTTCACCCAGCGGTCCACCTATTAGAGGACCAAGTCCCCGTGGCTCCATCAGTCATCCTAGTGGCAACAGTCCCACCATCCTCCCCAACGACATGATTGACAACCAGTATGGAATGCTTGGCCTCCTTAGGCTTACCGAAACAGATTCCTCATTGAGAATATACGCTCCCGGATTTAACTTGGCTTCTATTGACACGGAGCAATGGCCTCCACCTGGGTAACCAGTTGTAGTTTCATCTTCTCTTGCAATACTGATTCTTTCCGTTCCGCAGTGTAATTCACCCTATCTTGTTTCGGTACGTAGTTTCATAGGAGTTAGTTTATTATTTAAAATGATTTTATTCGCAATTTTTGTCTCGTACGTGTCCATACCCGTCACACATTTAACTGTCTCTGCACGGCCCGTCGTTATGCGACTTAGTTTAGGTAGCTTTCTTCGATGCCTTGAGCTGACATCTACTCAAGCTGGATTTTGGAAGCCTTTTCCTGATCCCAGTTGTTTTTCGAGAGTCAGTTTGTAAGTGGATATTCTGATGAGACAATCACACTGACTTTGCTATTCCGAGAGCAACACTTCATATCATTTGCCATTTTACTACCACTCTAAGTTTACCCAAGAATCAGACTCGTCAGGAAATTGCAGATGTCAAATGGATACTTTCATTTGTAGCAATTCCAAGAGAGAAATATTCCTTTAAAAAGGAGGAAAGAATCCCTTTGTTCATCTCAATCTACCATTATGCTGCGTTCTATACTAGTCCATTTAAATTTAAGGGAGAATTCCATTGGACTGACTTGTTTCTTCTCTCGGCCGGTTGACATTCTTATTCAACAGTCGATCTGCTATTCTACCAGCATTGCCAACTTCACCGTCATCTGAATGTCAGCGGTTCTCAAAACACTATTGTCATGCTGGCGTTTGTAGTACCACATGAAGACGATGGGGCTGTTTGAGCACGGTTGTTTGCGCGCTGTTCGAATGCGGCACCTATTCTAATAAGGCGATCCCTCCTGCGATGATTTGCAGTGGCACAAGGGATTTGTGAATGCCTTTTTCTTGTTTGCAGAGAGCTGCACAGAAGCTTCTCCGGTCCTCTGGGTAATCCGTTCATGTTGGGACCTCAGGACATGGAACACGCTGTACTTCCAGAATACCTAGTCAGTCGTCAAATCGGCAATCGTCTCCCACGTGATCCTCCACTAGAAAGACTAGGAAACCCAACTCTCTTTTGGATATTCTACAACTTCTGCAGCGAGGAGGTTCAATTAGTAGTCGCTAAGGAGCTGTAAGTGCTGACCTCTCAATTTCTTTTAGTCACTACACACTACCGAACTATTGTATTCCATATTGTCCTTAATTACCCTAAGAGATGGAGATTAGCAAAAGTGAAGAGGTCAAGGAAAGTGATAGTAACGGCTTTCTGACTCCAGATACAACCGTGGTTGGCGGTATCACAAGATAATGAAGCGGTGGCTCAAACCCCTTCCTGGCAATGAAGCGATTCCTGGAGGAGAAGCGAGGCATGGCTACTATTATTGTTGGGACCCGTCAGAATGTCAAGCTGAGGTTAAACAAATGCAAATTTACGATACCGACCTAGATGACACACCTACCACCTACCAACTGTCCTCCCGAACTCTCAACGCCCGGGTGCAGTTTATGTCACCGAGGTCTCAGCAGCAACGACATCAGTAGCAACGGTTTTAGCAATCCACTTCGCTTCAAACCATCGCTACTCCTACTTTGTCGCCGTTTTCGAGGTCACTGATTTGTCGACCATCGACAACAAGGATACAGTCACAACCATAACAACGTCTACAACGACAGTACTGCCAACGTCATCTTAACCTACTTCTGCATGCCGCATTCCTCTCCCGTTTTATACTGCATGTTTGTAAACATCCTTCTACGTCACTTTCGTTTCATCCCACATACATACCATGACTAATTGGAGGAGAGGATTAACATCGACGTTTTATTGTCTAGGTTGGCTTCTTTTCGTAAAATAAAGAAAGGGAGAGGTGTCTCGTGGCATGTTTTTATAATTGGAGCCCAATGTGCTAACTTGCCAGTAAAGGTGCGCTCCCTCTCAACATTTCCCTAACCCACTTTCAGTGCATTTGGTTCAAATGGCCAAGTGAAATCCCGTTATGTGGCTGTCTCATAGCCAATTTCTGCTGCAGCTTTAATGAGGGGCAGTGTAGGCAGATAATTGGAAGGAAATGTAAGAAGAGGGAGGGTTTAGGTCAATCCGCGCCCTTCAGTCTCATAAATTGAGGAGCGTACTGCGGTTGTGCCAATTACATATAGCCAGCAAATGATGAAAATGTGTTGTGTACTGAAGAGTTCCCGGTTGTAAATTCAACCTAGAAGGCCCTCTTGATGCAAACTTAGGTCTTTTTCACACTGGTACGATACACTACGATAGAAATAAACGAGTGGAGGTCCGCTCCTCGAGCGCAAGGAGTTGAGGCCTCAAGTGAGCATGATCTACCATTCTTTAATTTCAAATCCATTCTAAATCGGCTCGATACAGCACGATTCATCTTCCGTTCCCTCCTATCCAAACTCCAAACGTCATTGCCGTGCATTGTTTCTCGGCCAATTCAACCATTTTGGCGACTACTAGAAGTCAACACGATCAAGCCACACCAATCGCTGAGACGGTTCCTTCCCATTCACACTCTCTTTCATCCCAAATGCTTCAATCCCTTCAGTTCAAACATTCTGCGTCACCACCCAAAATGCACCGCCACAATCTCTTGTGCATCAGAAAAGTACACTTCATCATCGCTCTATCCAACTGTACTGCGCATCAATGTATTCCACCGTAGACGCCAGTCCAACTTTGTGGTGGCCAGCGGGCGGTTCTCAAAGTCGCCGAAGCTTTCAATGAATTCAGAGTGCACGTCCATACCTTTCGTACCTCCTGTTCCACGTGTCATGACCGCAATAGTTATTATCTGGTGGGGTGCAGTAATGCCGAGGAGGCGAATAAAATCATGCTCCAAATGAAATTTTCGATCCACTATGTGAATGAAACAGTCGTGCTGCTGAATGTTGCCCTCGAATTCGTCCTTAGAATTAAGGCAGGAAGGAAACTTTTGCCCCATCAAATTAAACAATGCTTCGAGAGAAATATTTGGGCGGAAATGCATTCAATATGAAACGGGTTTTCTTCCAGTAATGGGTCAGATGCGAACGCCTCACGTAAACCAACTTGGTACATTGATGCCCAATGTCGTCTGCCATAGCCACCGGGCCCGTGCATTCAGTCTCGTTACGGTAGTAGACAGCAACAAGTTCTCGGTTTGATATGGAAGCAGCCACGTTGAGATAGAAATCGTTGGAACGAGTCCACTTCGTCCATACGATAATCAATAGCCAGGACCGCGTCTCGGTATATGTTTGGCGAGGGTCGTGGAAATAGTATTTGACATAGACAATTGTCCAGCCAATGCCATGCACTGATGTTGCGATTCATCTCTCCACGGGATTGACGGGATCTGAGAACCCACTTCCGATCCGAAATCACTTTACACACATTTATCAAATCAGAAGCATTTAGGAACTGGCATATTTGTGGTGTCAATTAGGGTGGAAGTTGAATGATTTATGATGAGAAGCATTCTCCTAATATATGGTTACAAAATTATGTCTTGGTTAGTGACTTGGAAATAGTACAAAAAAACGCATAAAAAAGGAGTGAGGGAACAGACAGATAGCGTAAAATAAGAGCAGGTAAATAAACAGGTCAATGAAAGGGGAAAAGTGAGCAGATGTTACCGAAACCCACCATCATTGAGAGGGTCAAAGGCATAGAATGACTGTGCGACAGGGATGTCGAGGCTTATACAAATCACGCCAGTGTGAGGAGGAGGTGGGGACGGATTAAAGGGGTGAGATTCGGCTGACCTCCTTGTGGTATTTGCAAACTGGTCCTCACCTCGCCGTCTACTTGGAAAGTCACGCCAGGACCACGTCTGCTACTGCAAGATCCCTTGTCCAGCCATAAGGAATGCAAAGGCGAAAGTCGAGACCTCATAGTCCAGTCGACGCAGTGGTCACTTGCAGCGACAATGGCTTCCACTCCGTTGACTAGTTGGCAGCTGGTACGTAGTAGCCACTCACCTCATCTGATGCCAAACCGTTGCTCGCTTTCTCAAGCCGTTGTCAGAGTGTGAGTGATGGTGGCACATGCACAGACTGGCTCTGTTTCAGTCACTCATGTTGCAAATCGACGTGTCGTTCTTCGCATTAGTTGCACATTTTCACCCATGCTGGACTACTGAGTAGCCCTACTCCTCCCAATGAAAGACATATTCTGCTGTTCTCATTTCAGCCCACGATTCCAATCTCTTGCTACAACGCGTATCTTGTCACGTGGTAGGAGGTAGTAGGTTATTTGACAGCCTGTTCACTTAAGATATCACATGCTCTCCGACAGGCATACTAATTCTCAATGGCACAAAGTTAGCTCTTCGTGTGGATGCAGTGAGCGTCTTCGATGGGAGAAGGAGAAGACGCATTTTACTAGCTCACAAATGCCTGGCACAGACTCATTCAAGCTATGTGCAAGCCGAGGAAATGGGTCTCTACCGCTGTCGGTCAACGCACTCCGTTTCCACATGGTTCTACCAAGCAGGAAGTAGGCGAATGTTGTACTCTCGCCTCGGGTGGGGCGACATGGTCCGCCCCCGAGGGAACAGTTTCGTTGACCTCACCTCAACATCGCCGTGAAGTGCCATTTTCGTGGTTCTGATGCCACACCACCCCCACTAGTGCTCCAGTTGAGGACAAAACCACTCCAACTTTTGTGTGGTTGATTGAAATCTGTTTAGGGATAGCCTAAATCTCCAACTTACATATTTCGCTGAGAGCAATGGAATTTTGACAGTAGTCTTCGTTTAGTGGAAACAAGTGCAGCCGCATTCTCCATGGTATAAAATTGCGTATGAAGCAATTCCACCCACTCTCACCACAACTACCAATGAATTCCTCTCCTCACTCCAAATCTCAGAGACAAAGGATCCACATCCGGTAAAGTTTTGGGCTGTGGTAACCGACAAGGTCTTCCAATGCAGCGAGAATCGCTGAATTCTCAGTTTATCAAACCAACCACCACGAATATGCACTTTAGCCCACTAAAACTATCACTTTCGTGACAGCCACCAGATCATCCAACTGCAACATTTTTGCACGAGAATACTTACGCTTCACCACACCGTCTCTGCCACCCTTAGCCTCTGTCTCGTTTCCCCTTTCAACGCTCCGCACCATCCCACAAACTCCGCACGCACCCCGGCAATTGACAGTCACACCAACTGGACCACTTTCAGTAGCATGTCCGCAGCACCTTCACTGAAAGGGAGAGTCGAGGAGCAGAGAAGGGCTGGAAGGGGAGGAGTGCTAGAGGTAGTATTGCTTCGGTGGCCAAGTAGTAGCGACGAATCCCATTAGTGCTCATATTGCAGGTGTGATGGAGAGATGCTCGTGGGAGCGAAGATGAAGCTATGCTTCTGCTTCTCTGGGTGGGAACCGTTGCGTCTAAACTCCACAGCTTTGGCCTTGAGGGACCTGCGCTAAGAAACAGGCAGGTTTGACTCAGCAATTGAATGCGAATCAAGTCATGCAAATGGTAGACACATGACATGATTAATTGGCATTGACTGAACAAGGGAATGAAAGTTCTCAGTAGGGAAATAAATTGATGACCATAGGATGAATAGAGTTGGATATGAAATGTGGGCAAACGTTATGCATAAGATGAAGAAGTCCTGCCCGCAGTTAGGCTTGCAGGTGCTGCAGTGAACTTCGCCTGAATACAATCCATCTTGAACAGGTATGCCGCAATCAGCACTCCCCACCTTTCCTTTGCCTAACTGCACAGGAGTAGAGGTGGGTAAAATAGACTTGACCGCACAATTATTCAGTGAGACAGGTAACTGATTGGTGTGAAGGATGGGCAAAACTAGAAGCCTTTGCACGCATGCTCAAAAAAAAGTTGAAGCATGAGGCCATTCCTGTAGCATAGCTTCATTGAATGCAGCATGCGTGCATTTTCCGCACAACCGCTTTCGCAACAGCACCACAGCAAATGCAGGAACAACCTAACAGCCATCCGGTAGATCGAGAACGGAGGAAGATGTGGAGCACTTCAAATGGGCATTGAATCAATTATATGGTTTGCTAACTTATTTGGTAAAATATGCCAAACCTCCATACTGAGCTACGCTATTGAGCTGTTGTGGCGCCGAAAGAATGACTTTATCAATTATCCGTTACTTTCGACAAATGCCATTGCAAAGCACCACTCCAGGCAGATGCTACGAAACAAATTAGTGGTTACCGAGTGTTGCCTTTCACCATGCTAATCACTAGGTGGCAATCGCTTCAAACGGAATTAATGCCAGCTTATCGCCAAAATGTCACTCATTGGCTTCATCCTACACCACCCGACTCAGAGTAGCTCATTCAGGAACTAAGTAGAACGTTTTGGTTTTTACCTGTTCAACTGAGCCACACACTAAGCACACCAGTTTTCTAAAGCATCAGCTGCAAATCACACATTGTTGGCATTCCTGGCCATGTGCCAACGGAGGGGCGGAATCTATGACCAAGACCATCCAACACATCACAGAATCCTGGAAATGGTCAATCAAACCAACACTGAAGACGCGGACGCCAACAGACATGCGCATTTCAACTCGACACACGCCATAACCATAACCATAAACATTCGGGTACTTAGAACGGAACTGAGACCGATAAACAGAACAAGATTTGTAGTTGTGGAAACAGATGAATTGGACGAGCTCAAGTATATGTGTGGGACTCGATACCTCGAAGGAAATGAGTAAGGTGGTAGGTGGAGAAGAGCTTATGTAGATGTTTGGGAATCCATGTCCCACAATAGAGGGAAGAGTAAACTGCAAGTAACTAGGTTAGGAGAATTGTGCTCAGCAGTTGTAGAGGAGCGAAGCAGAATTGTCCACTGGGAGAGTACTAGGTTCTGGAGTAGTAAGGACTACAATCCATACCGAATTGTAGAGGGTCGGAGATAAACCTACTGCAACTTATGCTTTGCTCATTTCTTCACTCACCACTCCCTGCTTATTTAGCCAGTGCTAGAGAGAAGTCAGGGTCGAGGTAAATTGTTGTTGTTGCGTGTGTGCACTGCTCTTGCGTGTCAGCAAGATGATGTGAATGAGGCCAAAGGATGGAGGGACTGCCGCTGTTGCCACCGGTACCATTCACCTGATTGGAGACCGATGCAGACGGAACGGGGTGGAGGATAGGATGTCCGTCTATTAGAGAGGTGAGGGAAGCGGACAAAGACAGAGGAGTGCTGGTGACAAAGAGGTCACTTAGGAGGATGCAGTGTGAATGCAGCCAAGGGTAAAAACAGAACGACCATGTTATCCTCGTGGTGATACTGGTAGAGCCAGTTCAAGTGGAGGTTGAAGCAGGTGGAGGGACGGAGGTAGGAGCAGCTGGCTGTCGTCCATGTTGCTGCTGGCGTTGGCTAGTAGGTGGTCCAGATCAGCCTAGCAGACCGCCATTTCCTTAACCTCCTTCCTTCAGCAAAGCAGATCCCAACATTGGTTGATGTCAAGCTCCGAACCACGACTTCGTGTCATCTCCCTTTCAGGCAAATGACTGTGGTCGCCAACCTCAATTAATCGGAAGGGTTAGTAACCAACAATCAGCGGATTAGGCATCCCTCAGTCCATTCTAGCTGTCCAAGCAACTAAGAGTGATGTGAGGATTCATTTGGATAATCTAGGCAATAATCGGGACTACTTGAGAAGTGGAAGAAGGAGGACATACCGCCAGCTGTCTAGTGGTAATGGAAGGTCCGGAAGAGAATTTTGTTCGTTATCAGCAGGGGGATGAGTCATATTTGACGACGGGTTTGGCACTATTGAGACATACTGCGCCAAAAGTTGTTTAGTTCACCAAGAAAGAGGAAGGTGTGCGGCGATTCATCTATGCTACGAAGAAGTGCAATAAGAATTACCAACATACGAGAATGGCAAGCGGTGGGAAAGAAGGTGTCGCTGGTGAGAAATAACGAGTAAGTGCGGAGGAAACCATGCATTTCACCAATATGGTGACACGCAAACTCTAAGATTAGTGTAAAAGAAATTATTTTTGGAGACAAGATGCGTCGCCTCATGCTAAAGTGATGTTTCCAGACCGGGCGACACTTAAGCTGCTGCCGACGTGGTGGAAGGAATGAGCCGATGTATGGGGATGAGTCAATGACTGCTGACCTCAAGCAGGGAAGTCCACCTGGCACTGCATGCGTGTGGACAACATCGGTGACAAAATCCACACCGAATCCAATTCGTTGCTTGATGTGTTGACTTTCTGCAGTCACGTCATCGGCACGGAGCTGTTCAAAAGGCCGTCATTTCAGGTGCTTCTTAAGGCGCTGCAATCCGCACCATATGGTGTCTCTACGTTAACCTTTATTTTTCACTTTGATTGGGGAGGGTCGCTGATCTAAGCCACTACACATAGGTCACGCAAGCACTGGCGACTTGTGGTGGTTCTGGATCATATTTGCTACTTATCACAACAAATCCTACCTACTGGAGACCTAGAAAGCCTCTTGCCTGCTCTGCAACTTTTAGCATCTTTAAAAGTGTGCGATTGTCGTTCAATACTCCAGGTGTTGAAAGTGTGCCCCTGTTGCAAGTAAATCCTACTGCAATTCACTCGCGCATGCACCCAATTATAAGCCTAAAATATGAGTCTGAGCTTTGCCTAAACAATTCATGATGCCAGCTTAATCAAAGGTTGCCGTCGGAGCTTGCGTGGTGCAGTCAATGGAAAGGGAATTGCAGAGCAGGAAGTCCGTGTCTAGAGCATCTAGCGAATGTCATCAGGAAACTTGGACATTCCAGATGCTTTGCTCTGCTCTGTTGTAGGATGGGAGTATCTGTCCTTGGACACTTCGGATGATGCTCTGTAGGCGAGCAATCTACCCACTTCTAGAAAAGGCTCAATTTTCATTGACTTGTCTGCCTAAATTCAGACCACTATTTCACATGCCTACTTATCAATTAAGTTAAGTAAGTGATGCTCCCGCTTTTGACACGATTACCAGAGCCGCATTTGCAGAAGGATGACTAAATTCGGTTGATGAATTGTGGGTTTTCTTTGAACGAACTTGACCTATTCCAATTGCGTGTCATGCTAGTTGATAGGCCGAAGTGCAATTCAAGAAGAAAATGCACCAAGTGAGGAGACCAGTAGGCAGAATTACCGAGGCGACGGATGCGCCTGCATGGTCGAGAAAATTTGGGTTGAATGTGATACAGGCACTGTAACGTGAGTTGGCTGACATCGAAACAACAAGAAAAAGCGGCCCTGCTATTTTCACGTTCCTCATCAGATTTGCAATTTACGCATGTTTTGGACCGAGTGGAGCAGTAAAAGTGCCTAATGCTTAATGAGGGATAAATCTCTTTGCAAGGTGAGAGTTGTGAATTGTGGGAGGCAGAGCCGAAAAGACATCTTTCACGCGGAGGCTGCTACTTGACTCAGACCGTTTGGAAGTGTGTAGCAGTGGCACAGAATATGGAAGCAATTGTTATGCGATAGTTTTGGAGAACACAGGGCCATTCTACGAGTTCGTGACAATGCTGATCAAGGGGACGTAAATCAAGCACGCCACCTCCATTTTGGAAGGTGGAGGCTTCAAGCCTTGCTGCATAAGGCCCTCCGTCAGCAGCATGTTCAAGTCGTAGCGGTTTAAGCGTTTGCGGGACCAAATCTTTGCGTATGGCTTGCGTCTGGACAAGCGGATGTTCCACGTTTGTAGAAAAAGTTTATGCAGGATTTCACAAGCAAAGTGCTGTTCTGAATGTTCTCCATTCTTGTCCAACTTACTGTACGCTCCACAGTAAAGAGCACAATTTCGCCGAGAAGGCATGGGCTGCTGTACTTCTGTCCTTTTTATCCGACAGACCAGTTTCATTTGGCGTCAAGGCTCTGGATACGAAGAGATCCAAATTATACTTACATAAGTCTGTGTGTGCAAATCCGCCCACGTAGATTGCATAGCCCGCTCACTAATGCTATCTCCGCCCCATAGCATTTCAAAGATCGGAACTAATTCCCCTCACTTGTTTTTTGAGTCTTTTCCTGATTCTCACTAGAATGAGAACGCTTCGTTTGCAATCATTACACATGAACCTTTGATTCTTTGCACTTAGCAACTATGCGAAAACACTGACTACTTTCAACTACCGTTTTCCATTGCCACTGAAGTTGGTTTTCATGAGAAAACCGTCTTTATCTACTTAACTGGGCAAGGCTCTACCTCTGGGGCATTAGGAAGCGTCTAGTGCCCATCTTACTTCCATTTTTGGGTCGTAAACAAGCACTTGCTTACTACGTCTTGCGACATAGTTGGGTGACAAAGCGGTGCGTGCCTTTAAGGCCCGATATAAGTGTCCTCCACGGTAATTTGCGGTACAAGTTTTCATTAGGGAGCGCTCTTACAGCTTTGCAGTTTAAAGGAGGTTTGCTGGTCGCATACATGCCTTCGTTCATGTGTGACGTTGAGGTCATAGCGCCTCAAAGAGGCTACACATATACATAGTAAGCTATTTCGTCCGTCTAACAAACAACCCTGTAGCCTCCAGTGGATGCAGAACTTAAAGAAAAGCCGGAAAACTTGTAAAAGTGCTGTAGTGATAGCTAACGGTCATAGTCATATTTATGGTCCTACTAAATATAGCGACTAAATATCTTAGACCAATGTAAAAGGGTACTTTTAGCAGAATGAATGGAGGAGGTCATGCATTATCAACCGAAGTCTTTCCAGAAAGCAGCGTTGAAAGGCGAGACTGAAGGCATGCGATGTCACCCAGGTTCCCACGAAGGTGTCACATTTATCGCGGCCCTGCAAGGCGCTCGACTGACCATGAGCGCAGTAAAATGCGGGGCGGGTCTAATGCCTTAACGTAGACTTGAACACCCTAGGACAGCAAGCCAAGCAAAGGGGCAATATGGGCATTACAGAGTTTACGTAGACGCGAAATCGCTCAAATCCTTATGCAATATAAAAGTACGTAGTTTTCTTCTAAGCGGTTTCTGAAAAGGGAGCAGAATCACGCTACAGTTGTCAAAATCGACGCTTTTTGAACCGTCAAAACCAAAGCATCCTAGAGAATCTCCAAAGCTTTAATCCAGAAACGGATGTCATACCGTCAACAGTGTAAGAAATGAGATGTGAAGTGCTCAAAATCTTCTCACCGTCTACGCTATGTTTGCTTTCCCTGCATCCCATTCCATTACGTCGCAACATTGAGGGGATAATGATGGAGGAATTGATGTTCTGCAAACACAGATTTACTTTTGGATTGGGAGCAAATCTACGACACACATGCATATCGCGTCAATTTTCCAAATCTTCTGAGTAGTCAACGTATCTGGTTGTGGATGATTGATTTTGCGGGGATTAACAATAGTCGCTTGCGTTCAACTTGATTCAGGGCTACCTAAATTGTGGAGGTTCGCTGTGGTTTCGAGGGCAAGCCATATTCGATGCACTGGCAGAATCACCGCCTCCGAACTCAAAACCAACCCGGCTTATTTGGATGAGAGTGCGCAAAACTTGTTTCATTTTGCATTTCAACTCCGTCTGCAGTAGGAGAATGTGTAGCTAGAAAACAACGGGCTTTTGATTCAAAATATGCAATGCGTGTAGTGTTGAATGCTCACACATCGTCTCTACAGCTAAAATGAAACGCCTCTCATCTAAGTTCTGCGTTCAACTACGGCAGTCGAAACCACATATCATCTGCATTCGCATCGACTCGTAATTCGGCAGACTGACCAGCGTTGTGCAAGAGAATGAGAAGATTTGAATAATGAACAGGGCTAAGGAGCGCATATATGGGTATGGTTGCGTTAAAATTGGTTTGGTGTGCATATTCCCAGGCTTCAATCGCACTTCAGGCCAAAAGTAAAGCAAAGAAAGAAGTGGGTGGAAGGCGGTGAGGTGGTCTATGGTTATGGGCATGAATGCGTAGAGGAAACTCTGCTTACTCTCATCCTGCTTACTCTTGTGGGCGATACAACTGCTCAAATAGAAATTAGTTGCATTTTGATTTGCCTCTATATCGTATTTAGGAATAGCACATGCTTAATGGTAGATGGAGATGCATGACAGCAGCAAACAAGCAGGCCGCCACCGACCTAGCTGAAGCTGGATGCTGTGACTACGCTGTCTCTCACTTAAAGACATTCCCGTTCCATGCCTGTCTGGGCAACATGGCACCTTCCTCGCACTGCGAGCGTGGAGGTAAGCCCATTTGTGATCGTCAACTACAGTCACCTAGGCTACCTTCTGTTCATGGTCGAGATTTAGAGCATATGCTGTTTCATATGCCATGGCAAACCCCAAATCGACTTAACAAAGGCGGAACCTTGCCATTATCGCATGTAATTAAGCCACTCCGCCCTTGCTCGCACCCTGCTTTAATAATAAACTTGGCAGCTTCTCCCACCTCTTTGGGGAGCGCATGCTGTCAGAAACTGCACAATGCCTCGTCTCTACCATCACGTCTCTCCTTTTTCTTCAATTGCACCGCCTCCATGTAGAAACGAGGCATCAGCCCAAGAATCAGAACGCTTGTCGATTGCAAGTCGCAGTAGTGTGCGTAGTGCAGGCAGCAAATCCCCTGGCATGGTCTGTTCTTGCTGGTCCCACAGGACCCGCTGAGCACTGGTTGCACGGATTGTACGAAATCGCACTAAATATGGAACAGAGTGATGCCATTCCAACCATCGTGTGTCTGCATGAACGTAGGTAGTCTCGACGTGCTGATAACTACGGCTTAGAATTATTGGTGAGAAGCAGAAGCTTGCACAAAATCTGTCATTCCTTGGGCGCCTTGTCATCAGATGCAGAGGAGTGTCCATCTGAAATGGAAGTTGAAGTTACCCACACCACAAGTGGGTGTGGAAAATGTTCGTATGGGAAGCAGAAGACCAATCGCGTCGCCTGGTCTGTATACAAGGCTATTGTCGTCAGATGTGTGAGGGGAAGCTGGAGGGGAAGAAGCGTGTACTATTAGTCCCAATTGCCATTTCTGGTACGCAAACCTGCAGTGTGGGAGAAGAGATTCTCGTTGCTCCATCTAATGGTCGAATCCAAGTGCAATAT
>MIEF01006063.1:0-21974 GCA_001870725.1 Taenia solium | reverse complement strand
TGCCATGTCAAAATATTGCAACATAGGCTCAGAAAGATGCATTAGTACGAGTCGATACCAAGCACTAGTGTATTTGCCTCACCAGCCGCATTCTCGAAGAAGATTAGCACGAGGATATATCAAGCCCATAATCCGCACCGAATAATGCGACGCTCTGAATGCTTTCGTTTCTTAGCAATCACTCGTGGTGATCGCTTTCTCACAAAAATTTTTCCCGAGAAATCACTTCTTCAAAGTGCTCTGTTATGCTTGTGAGAATCTCTCAGGCTGACATGACTCAGTTGATCTTTTGCAAGTGTCTGGGCACTTTGATCGTGCTCATACATTGGCCTAAGCAAACTTAACTAACCCTCTCTAAGACAATCGCTAAAATTTTCATTTCAGATATCCAAATGAAGTTAGTGGCATTACAGCGCACCTCTGCTGGATGCGAACAGTCAGAGAAGACTGAGAAGGGGAATGAACTCGACCCTTTGTATACATTCGGAGGTTGGATGCCAAATGTCATAGTTAATGTTGTGTTGTGTAAGCGTGAACATTCGTTTTGAGTGGCTTCAGTAGTTTTTGAATGCTACGTGTTTAAAATTGGGGGCTAAGTTGCAATCCGTGGTTAATCAAAAGAAAAATATTGCAGCGTTAGATTCAGGGGAACGCAATTATTAGCACTGCACTCCTTCCCGCATTTTGTTATAAAGCTGCCAAAAACAAACTGAGTAGCATGAGATTCAGGTAAACGCTGTTCCTATTTGAGGTAATAGGTGTTGAGGACGAATGCTTAATTAAAGGCTAACGTAAACATGATTATAGCTGTTGCTTGGAGAGTAGTGTGCCCTTTTCCAAGTCGCTTTAATGCAACGGTTATAAATAACACTCTACTTTGTCACTTCAAAAACTAGTATCCCGTAATAATGATGTTACCTGGGCTGTGCTCGCAGGGGATTTTAAATGTATTTAAGCAAGAAATATAAGCCGATTTGGGAATGAATTTATTTTGGTAAAGTACATTTTGCACTCATGAAGCAGAAATAGAGAACCAGTGAGGATGAGGAGAGCTTAAAATCGAGTACTTATACCAAAGTAAATGGCAGATATTAGAACCAATGTAGGCATACCTGAAGATGGCCTATCCAGTACACAAAGAAGCTTATTTATGTAGAAAGGAAAATGGGATGGGAAGGCAACAATGCAATGTGATTCGCTCACAGCTACGAATCTGCCCAGGTGTCAGTGCTGTCGCCCAAACATAAATTTAGAATTTCGGAATGTTGTAACATCACACGTGATTTCCAGCTACTTCTGAAGCAAAGACACTTGATAACATATCGTCATAACTACTTTCAAAACCACCAGTCACCGCGGCATAACAAATCGACTCGTCTCCCATCTCCATTTACCACGTTTTCTCGAATCACAACTGACGAACTATGAGCACAGGATTATAATAGCCTGTTCTGTTTTCCGACGGGTGAATTTGCAGGATTTTGTTTAACTCAAGCATCATCTTTCAAGAAATGCACTGCCCAAAATGCCCCAGGTTGGAATGCAATTTGTAGGACGATGCGCACACACAACATTAAAATTTACTTATTCGTTAATCCTTGAAAGCCTGAAAGCCATGCAAATTAAGTGATGAGAAGATGCTGGCTTAATAACATAATATCAATAAGCATCCACATCGACCATTTCCAGATGCTGCATGGATGTGCAATAACTTACTGTTACAATCCGCTATTTCCGGTGAATCGCCTAAACAGAAACAATGCTTCAATCTCTCTGGGAATCCGTGTTTAGCAGCCTTTTACTGTCACGTGTCTCAAGAGCACGCTAACACTGCCTCAAAGAAGTATCTCGTTCGGGAAGTTTAATCCAACGAATTGAATGTTAACTTACCTACTTGCGTCCAATCAACAGTAACGGTCACAGCTGTGTACATTCCATACCAGGCAAAAATGTCATATTTAGCCTCGCCAATTCGGGACACATTCGCGGCAAATGTTCTCAGATTGTTTTGTTTATCTTTTTTCAGATTGCCTTCAAAGAGTGAAGAAAGGCGGTATTTGCACTCTAGTTATGCTAGAGAACACGGATGACGACTCGATCAAAATGATCAGGGAATGCTTACGGCAGAGGGGTGATTTGTTCAGTTGAAGTTTTATTCCCACCCATCTGCAAACATACTCGGCGTTCCTCATAAGTAACACCTGCTGTGTGGGCAATACCGATAGAGCAGAAATGGCATGGGGTACGCTTGCAAACAAGAAGGAAAATGTTTCGCGTGACTGTGAAAGGGGCATTTAGCGGGTCATTTACCAAAGATTTACGACTCGCACCTTAGACACCGAACTTCAGCTCGACATACGGCTGACCTTTTCCAAATCGGGAGAGTGGGAATGAGGTCTGTAGGTCGATTTCACCTGTGCGCAAGAGCCTTTCTTGTAAAATACTCTCTACGCATTACTCAAACTCTAAAGTGACCAAGTTGTGTTTGAAAAAGGGCTTCTCTAAGCCATCACTGCTAAGTTATTTTTATGAAGTAACTATCTATAGCCAAGGTTGCCCGTATTATTCAGCAATTAAAATAGTCTCACCTTTCTTTGGCCCTGGAAAATTACAGTTTGTTGCAAAAAATGTTGGTGAAAATAGATCATTTCCAGTGCTTATAAACAGTCCCTCCTGCTTAGTTACATCATTGAGAGTAACCATCGCATTATCTAAAAGGGTTGCAAAAGTTTTTCTGGCAGACAGAAAGTTATGGTAATTTCCAGCCTTGTCTACCAACATTGCTCACTTTCTGCTACTATTTATACACTGGATCAAGTTACTAGCGCTAACCATGGCAGCATTCACCGAGTTGTAATTTAGTCACTATCTAAACACGCAAAAATCATCTTATGGTAGGTAAACAGCTGAACGACAATAAAAGCAAATGCAGAAAGAAACCCTGCCATCAACATACCGCCACTTATTTGACATTGTTCACCGCGGACCTCTGATCCAAGAAAACACATGTCCTTAGTAATCTCTAGTTCCGAGAGATCGTCGCCCCCAAACGACACCTCTATCGTCTAAAAATCAACCAACTTCGTTCATTAATGCTTTAGAGTAAGTGACCATAGTGATCATACATAGGTCTGATGCTTTGCAAAGTAGGAAAAGCTAGTAACCATGCAAGCAAATCAAGGGTGTCGGGGTAAATGGTAGTCATGAAATCGTTTAATGCATACGGGGTCATCGGATAGAAGAAAATACATTGGCGGCGATTGTCCACTTGGTCTTCTGATAACCCGAGAACCCCATAGCAGAGGATCTGCTTCTATTAACGATAAATACAGGTACTCAGCTATCGGCAACTGCATACACACGTGGAAATTGCATTCATCATTGAATGCCGCATTGAAGATCCCAAACGTTGTCATTGTAAACTTGGTTGCAGAGAAAAATTTATTGGGGAAATTGATGTTACGTCACTGCTGCCCTTATCCCAGAGCACTGCTCGGTTGAATTCCTGAAGTAACAATTTCGAATTACGTACTAGGCTTTTCTTTCACGCCGTCCTAGAGTTCCCAAGAACATTGAGCCACAACACCCACAACAAAGGCGGAATCTGTGTCTTGAGGTTAGAATTGCGATAGCTGTCTGTTGGTTCGAGTACTCTCCGTTTGGCTGTTACTTTTGATAATAGGATGCAAACTTTCCTCGAAGCAGTCTTACTAGCTTCATGAAAGCAAATCCATGTGTGCCAAATTATCAACTGTTTCTGAGCCAGACATGAAGTACGCTTGGTATATTTGTGCGTTTGCAACTAACAGGCTCTCGAGTCAAGCTCGACAAACAACAACAAATAATTGTCAAATGCTTAACTTGTTGCTTGAATAAAGTGGTGCAATAAAATGAATTTCTGGAACGGAAAATTGATTTAGAAAAGTGTGAGTGTTCGCGTACCTGATAGAAAGGCAACGGAAAGAAGAACTGCAGTAATTCTCAGCATGGCATCCGTTTGAGCCTAGCGATATGCTTCATGCGTTTTTATACGCTCGTCAACATGACTTCATCGTTGAGATTGGTTGATTTGTTAAAACTACTTAGAGTGACACCAAGAATAGGGAAATAAATAATTTTGAATTGAGATGTGCTGCACTTGTGCATAAAGAGCGAGAGCCAAGCTTGGTACTTACGAAGACGTTGTAGAGAAACATCTCCGTATTCCACCTTGGGGTTCATTTTAAAACTCTGGCGTAGCAAAGGCATTATTTACAGGTGTTTGGTTTGCTTAAATATTTTTTGGTCCCATGAGTATGCGGCTGCCTTTGAGTTGTAATGATAGCACGATGAAGCGATGTATCTTAGGTCGTTTGTGTAATGGACATGAAATTAGAGAAAGTATGATTAAACAAGGTCAGTTAATAAGACTATCTGATTGACTAAGTGCTTTTAAAATAGTTAGGGTTATTTAGGCTTATTTAAGTGAATAAAATCATTGGCATAGCTACTTGCGATCGTAATTCACACTGGTCCAAAATTTTAGAAATGGAAAGTTATTTTCATTTGTTCGCACACGATGTCAAAGAAATCACGCCATGGTGCGACAATGAGTAGGAACAGTCACATCGTGACTACACATACAATGGAACATTAAAGATGAATAAAATATTAGCAAAAGCAATGCAGCCAGATTGGCAACAAATGCGTATAACCTATAATGAATTTCAATTTGATTTACTCGTGTTTTGCAAACGCTGTCATCCAATGCCAAATGATATCACGATTTCCATGCCAAAGTTAAAACTAAATGGACACCATAAATCCGACTGCTTAGTCGGGCATATTTGCAACGGGACAACATTTGTCTCAAGGCTTTATGCTCCTCTGACATCTGCAGACTATCGATATATTGCACCATGCATCAGAAGGGCTAATCTCAAGCCCTTCTCAAAGAAACTCCAGGGCAATTTTGATGACCTCTGTTCTGTAAGTCGTACAAAACAATCATGGAAATTGAGGGTTGTCACAGAACTGCAATGATTTTAGTGTGAGCATCATTGTGGCAAGTGAACCAAATGACAAGTAGGATGAGATTCAGGCACATTATAGGACTTCGCTTCATTTACTGTAACCTATAGATTTCGGTATGTAGGAAAGATTATCATCAGCAGCGAAAGAGGAATAAATTTGGGAAAATTGTGAGACGAAAAATATGTCATTTTCCTTTTCTAGTGCGGAAACAAAGCCAATGATAATGTTTTAATTGCCACAAATACGGTTCCTTTCCCTTTGTGTATGGTAATCGTGGCGATCTCTTCATTGCTGCATGCAGTTATCTACAAAAATATATATAAATGTGAACATGTATTCACACATACAGGCATGTGTTTATATTGGGATGCTATTCCATTACTACCGATATGAACTTTATAGTGGTGGCCGGTTGGCAGAGAAGACACTGGAATCTTATGACTGTGAAATGAGCTGGAAGCAAATAATTTGCACTGATGCATTCATAGTATATCAAATAAAATTTTGGTTAATTACAACGCTCAACGCAATAATGAGCAGCAAGGTTTAAGTGAAATCGCAAAGGCTATCCAATAAGGAGACATGTGATCGTCTCCTTCACCCAATCTACTTGCCGCAATTCTGGTCAAATGGAATTTGCACAGTTGCACCCCCAATGTTCTAAGCCGCATTGAGGAGGCGTTAAGGCATGTCAGCCTGATGCTTGGTGCAACGTGTCAGTTGCCTAGAGATGTCACAGGAGCAATGCCAAAACATTGCTGCATATAGGCACTACTACAAACACGAACTATTTGAACAAAGGCGCTTGCATCTAATCTTGAGTAATAAGTTGTTGCCTAAGGTGAATCCTGCTAAAAATCCGTATCAAATGGCTGCTTGATGTAGCTAATTATACTAATTTGAGAATCTGCAAACACACAGAGAAATCATAATTGCAGTGTTCAGCGCTGACGATTTCAAAATGCCAAACACAAAATTGGGGGTTCTAACAGGTTTAGAGCACCTTCATTTATGCTAATGGTTGCGAGACAATACTATCCATCACTCACACGGTAGCTCAGATCCTGCATAAATTCTCGAACATATCTCATGTAATTTCTGTTCCATCAGTATGTTATACACTGCAAAAATTAATTTTGCAGAACATAAATTTTGCTCACGCATGGGTAGGAGTGGAGCCAAGATCGGGTTGCTAATGTGATGGATAGGAAAAGTGTTCCAGATGACATGACTGAAGTTGTTCACCTGAGTATTGATTGCCTCTCGTATATCAGAGGAGATCGCTCAACTCAGACTTTATTTGCAGGTACTAAAGCAACTAGAACGGAAGTGAGAATGCATCACAAATCAACTTTATAGGAACTGATCAAGGCTCCTTTGAGCGCAGTAGCAGTGTGTTAGGGGTGGGTAGTTCTTTTAATCTGTTCCTTCTGCGTGCGGCAATGAAGCTTGCAGTGCCACCTCACTTTCCTTCCCATTGATGCCTGGGCGAAACCCACACACTGTCCGCATCACTAAAAACATTTACATATTTGTGCATCCCTACTGGTAATGTCATTTATTTAGGCAGAACCCCTAACAGATTTATATGCTGACATACGTAATGTAATTTATCCGTGGAGAAAAGCAGGATCATGCACCTTCAGTTCTCTTCAGACACCTCTTGGTAAAGCTTGTGCTACTCCGTGATTATCGATTTGCTTGCACGAGGAGAAAACCTATTCTACAGCAGTCTCAGCAGGTGGAATATTTTTGTGATCTTAAATTATGAGATTTATTTCTTTATGACAATAAAACACTGCAATTGTAGGCACCCTCAAAGGGATCTTTCACTAGTCTAATGGGAGCGTTATTCCTATCATAAATTTTGCGAAATCTCACACCAGAAAATTTTCTTTCCCAGTTTGCATTAAATCCGAAGTGTGTTAGAGTTCTAGTGCGTATCTTAGCCTTCGAGTACACACTTCATTAAACATCAGCAGTGATTTCACTGACGACGTGCATTATGGTGGAGGAATACAAACGTCGCATACCATTCACTCCTGTCAAATAGCCCCACTTCTGCTACTTTTAGCACAACTAGCTGATTCTTGCCTCCCATTATTTAAATTTGCGAATCCAAAGGAACTAACTTATTGTTGGCGGAGCATTGCTGGAATCAAGAGAACAAGGGATTTTCCTTGAGTTAGCCTCGGCTGTCGCCGAAAGTGCAAGAAGTACTGATGAAACTCTTTTAGCAGTCAACGGAAGAAGTCGGATAAGGTAAAGATCACAGAAGAACCAAAATTCCTAGCTTAATGGCTGAATTCAATGCAATCACAGGTGCGAATGTTTACAGGTCAGGATGAAGTCCAAAACTTCATGGAAGGCAAGGATTTTTAAACCACGTGTCATGCCACTTGATAAAGAGGAATGAGATGGTAACGTTACCTTAGTTCATTATGCTGACGCATTGTTTCAGTTTTCGGTGTGCTTAGTTGCCTAGACGCTGTAACTACCAACAAGATTATGTACAAAGCAGCATAAATTAACACTGGGAAGTCTTAAATTAACTTGAATTCAGACCTGACATTCTTTCCCTTAACACTTCAACTTAAAGACATAGGTAATTCCACAATTTGTGGAAGCGCTTTGCGCATTCACTAGTGGTTTAATGAAATTATAGGCATGTCAAATCCGTCACAACTTTTTCGTTATTGTACTGCCATAGAGAGAAAAACAGTGCGGTATCCTTAACTTCTAACACTAGTTTTGTATAGTGGTGGGTAATAGTAACTTGAAACAGTAGAGTTAGTGAGAACCTCTTTGTTTGTCAAGACGCGGCAGCAATATTTGGAATGTGTGGATTGCTTACATTCCACTTGCAAAAAACAGCAACTTGTAAAGGGGATTGATTTACAAAACGAGGGAGTATTTTGTGGTTACTTGTAAATAACCTCGTCTGAGTGGCATCGCATCCGGTACCATTTCCAACCATGTCTGCAGTTTTGGGCCTTAAAGTTTGCATATCTAACTTTTCTTGCAAGCGATTGAGTAGAAAAAGCAGAACCCAGACACCGAGAAGCGCTTTCTGTGAAGCTGATAATGATGACCTATGATGCCAACAAGTCATTTCAAATGGGCAAAGCAGAAGCGGTTAGGAGGTATATTGGTCGTATGGGCATTATGCTTTGACAATAAAAGACCCCATGTTCAGTCCTCTGCTCGAAATTATGAAGTCTCGACAATTTTAGAGAGACATTGAGTGAACCTTTTCCACTTCTGCTTATTTTTACTAAGTGGAAAGGAAAAGTTGTTGAAGCGAACACGAACAGAATGGGCGTTCCAAATGTACCGCCATAATACTTCCTCACCCTAGAGCAGCGCTGATGAACAACCTACTTACTAATGTAGACTCACTAGTTCTGGCGTTTAAAGTAACCTTATATGGAAGAGAGCCTAATGCTCTGATTGCAAGTTCTACGTGCATAAACATTTGTAGGCATCCGAGTACTTGCTTACTTTGCTAAATTGAAGCAGATCCGCAGCTATTGAGTTACCGGACTACTGGAAGACTAAGTGGACAATCGCCTTTAGTTTTCTCGCTTGCCCTAAATGCAATGTATACCATCAGAAAACCCATTTGACTGAATTGCAAGGGGGCAAAATTTGTGATAAATCAGAATGCTGAAGAGAGCGCGGCCCTAAATCACGGACTATTCTGTTTAATTAACAAGATTTTGACAATTCGTAAATGGTAGTTCTTCTGTTCAACTTTAAAAGCTTGACAATTGTCCGTTAAAAGATGTGCACTTTTTTAATTAGACACACGCAGCTCTACGAGCATATCTTCTGTGCTTTGTAGGACATGCAAAAGAAAACGTTAAAGGTGTCCCAAAAAGTCATGTCAACAGACAAAAACGGATAGCAAGAATCGCAAATCCGAAGACTTTAAAGGTTTGCAGCATAAGGCCATGTGAAACAGTATATTAAGCCGATGCCTATCATGGGTTCGTTAGCATATGCGCCTTACTTAGCTGAATTTTTCCACCACCATTTTGCAAAATGCAGCTGGTTTTTGCTGGCATGGTACCCAATCTCCTCCTTCAAGGCATGGTTGACCGCAAACGTGTTAGTATAGGCCTTCAAAGCCAAATACTTCAAAATGAATAAATCCAGCCGTATTAAATTCTACGATGGAGGCCCTTAAATCCGGTCACCTAAATTGGAACCTACACAACCAGGAAATGACCCATGCAGCTCTTGAACTGTCTTGCTGGCCATATGAAATATGATGCCACCTTGTTGAAGTGACATCTCGTCCACATCCAGGTCTTGCAGAATAGGTGCACGAAACTAAAATTAGTACGTATCAATACCGAACACCATTTTTGCCTGACCACTGGAAATTCAGCATAAGAAGAATAGGACAAAGACAGCTCCAGCCCATGATCCGCACAGAATAATGCGCCGTTCTGAATGCTTTAGCTCTCCAGCAATCACCCGTGTCGGTCACTTTAGCGAAAAATTGCTATCTAGAAGTCACTCTTTGGGCATTCACCCTACTAAGGAATTGGCATACCCCTTCTTATTACAGGCCAAACTCAGGGTAGAGGTTTAATTATTGCTCAAATATTGTTGTATTTTTAAGCAACAGGTGTTGTCATCTGCCTTATCAACGTTAGCTTTCTTAGCAATTCTACTGATGTCAACTCTTTCCTTCCTCACCGGATACTTCAGTGAGCCAAATGGAGTGCTCTGTTATGCCTGCAGAAACCTTTCAGCTTACCATAATTGTGCTGGCCTTGTGTAAATGCCTAAAGCCAATTGTCTGTTCTTATACGTTGGCTCAAGTGAATTCGACTAGCTCTCGATCCTATAATTGCTCTGAAACGTCTTCCAGGTCTTTGAATAACTAGTAGTGTTAATACAATGTACCTCTGCTGGATGCGATAAATCGAACAAGACTGAGAGAGAGAAAGAACTCGACTTTTTGTAAACATTCGCTATTCAGCTGTCGTGTGTCAACCTTGATGTTGCATTGTGTAAATGTGTGCGTTTGTTTTGAGTGGATTCAGCTGTTTTGAAAGTCGGACGCTTGAAAATGTGGAGGCAAAATTACTTCTCACCGATGGCCAAAAGTGAAACACACTTTAATATAGGTTTCAGGAGGATACAAATAATATCGTATTAATAGACCCTTCGCTCTTTATTTATAATATGTTGATTTTAATGAAATAGTGCAATTTGTTGGCGTATTTTACTATCACCCCCATATCTTATAGCAGTGTTGCTGCAAACAGTTTGCCTTAAACAAGGACCAGATGAACACCATTCTTAAAGCAAATTAGGTGCTGAAAACCAATGCTTGGTTAAAAGCAGATATTGATACAATAATAGCTATCATTTGAAAGGGATTGAGTTTACATTAAAGTCATTTAAAAAAAAAGATTAAAAATAACTTTCTAATTGGTTATTCTATAAGTCTATGTGACGTAATAACAGCCTCAATTAGGCTGTTTCCAGCAGAGTTGGGAATTCATTAGTGTTACACAGTATAAGTCAAATCAGAAATAATTTAACAGCTAGCGAAATATTATTCCTGTCATAATATGGGAATTAAGAGCAAGTGAGGACTAAGGGAGCCTAAAACTGGGTTCTTAAACCAAAATAAGTGCCAGACATTCGAAGCAATTTTGGCATACTTAGCGATGACCACCCAGCACATGAACAAACATATTTACGTTGAAATCAAAGTGAGGTCAAAACGCAACAATACCAAGTGATTTGCTTACAGCTATAACTTCATCCAAGCTATAGTGTTCGCGGCTAAGCCGAAATGGAGTTTCGCATAGTGTCTTAACACCAATTGCCCCTGTCTTCTGCTTTTGAAGAGAAGGCACTTGATACTACATCGTTTTATCTCCTTACATTACTACCACTTACTGCACCATTGCAAAGTAACTTTTCCTCCGTCTTAGTTTTCATGTGTTTTCGACTCAAAATGTGACAGGCTTCTTGCACAAGATTATAATACCTTGAAAATGGATTTAACCAGGCGAATTCGGAGGATTCTGATCAATTTAAAATTGCCTTTCGAGAAATGCACTGCCTGGCATGCACTTCTATGGATTGTAATTTGTAGGACAATTTTGGACGCCACATTAATGTTTGCTTACCAATTGTCTCCTTACAGCCTAAAAGCCATGCCAAATAGGTGGTGATAAACTGCTGGTTAAATAATGTTTAATCAATTGACAGCCATAACAACCACTTCCAGATGCTGCATGCATGTGTTATAACTTACTGTTGCAATCCGCTATTTCTGGTGAATCACCGTGAGAAAAACAATGCTCTAACGTAAGCTAATATCTTAACAGCATCAAAAATACTCCCGTACGGGAAGTTTTATTGAACGTTTACTAGCTCAAAAAATTGAATGTTCCCTTACCTTCTTACAGCCAGTCAACAGCAACGATCACGCCTGTATTTTCCGCATACCAGCTAAAAGTGTCATATTTAGCCTCGCCATTTCGCGAAACGTTCACGGCAAATATTCTTAGGTCGGACTCTTCATCTTTTATCAAGTTGCCTTAAATGAGTGAAGAAGAGCGGCATTTGCACTTCAGTTGTTCTCAAGAGCATGGAACGATGACTAAATCAAGAAGGTGAGAGAAAACCTACTGCAGAGAGACCAGTCGTAGTTTCGAAGCTCTGTTCCCTCCCAAATGCAAGCAAACTCTGTGTTCTTCAAAAGTACCACCTACAGTGCAGATGATACTGATGGAGCAGAAATAGTATGGAGCATGCTTGCAAATAAATGACAAGTATGACTGTGCAGCTCTGTAGAGGATATGATAAGCATGTGTAGTTATGTACCCAAGATTCATGGTTTGCGCCTTGAGCACCAAATTTCAATTCGACATGTGACTGGCCTTTTCCAAATCGGGAAAGTGGAAACAAGGTCTGTAGGTCGACCCCACCTTCGTGCATAAGCCTTCCTTGTTAAACATCCCCTACTTATTAGTAATCCCTAATGTGTTCAGTTCGTACTTTTAAAATGCCGCCAATGAAAACAAAACTGCTAGGCTTTACTGCATTCAATAACTATCTATAGTGCGAATTCACTCGTATTCTTCAACATCAAAATTGCCTTGCCTTCCTTTGGCCTCTCAAAATTGCATCTGGGTACAAGAAATGTTGATGAAAATTCATGTTTTCCGGAGTTCATTAATAAAATCTCCTGTCTTGATACATCATTCAGGGTAACAATTGCGCCATCTAAAAGAATACAAAATTGTCTTTCAAGCTGACAAAAATTTCTGATTACATTTTAGCCTTGTTCAACACCGTTGCGCGCTTTCTGGTGATACTTACTAGAAAGACTTCGTACTGCTACCCCTGATGATAGCCCACCAAGTTGCATTTTATCATTATATAAGCCTAAAATTTTGCCTTCATGGTTGATAAATAGGTGAACGATTAAGAATTTGAGCATATTAAGAAAATCCTATGACTTACGTACCGCCACTCCTTTGACATGGCTGACCCTAGACATTCGGTCCAAAAAACACTTGTCTTTTCTAATCTTCAATCGCGACAATTCGCCATCTTTGAACGCCACTTCTATCATCTACAACGGACCGATTTCGTTTATTAGTGCTTCCTGACAGGTGGTCATATTGGCCACGCATAAGAACAATGCCTCTCTCTGCATCAGCTTTAAGAAGTAGGAAAATCAAGCAATAAATTAAGTAAGCCAAGAATCGTTAAGCTGAATGGTCATCCACGCAACCGTCTAATGCGTACGGGGTCAGCGGGTAGAAGAAAATACATGGAAAGCGATTTTTCACTTGGTGTTCCAATGACCCGTGAACCCCATGGCTGCGGATCTGCCTCTAGTTAACAGCATAAACAAGTACTCGGATGCCGTCAAATGTTCATGCGTGTAAGAATTGCAATCATTTTTGAGAATAACATTGACTCTCTTAAACGTGGACATTATAAATAAGGCTAAATATAAAAACATCAAGAAGATTGATACGATGTTATTACTGCTCTTATCTTGCAGCACTGCTTATCTGTGTTTTTAAAATGACTGAGACCCTGATTTTCTTTTTCGTTCTCCTATAGTTACCAGTCATGTTTGGCTGCAACACCTACAACTAAGGCAGAATCGGTGCTTTGAACTTGGAATTGCGCTAGCTGTCCCCTCGGTTTTGGCATACTCCGTTTAGCTGTTACTTTTAGTTTAAAGATCTAGTGGTTTCACTCCATTGGTTATAGTAGTTTCATAAAAACGGATCCGCATACCAAGGGTTTTTAACCAAAAGGCTTTTATTGCCTCACTTAACGTGCAATAACTTGTTATCAAGTGCCAACTTGTTACACAAGTAAATTGATGTAATAAAATAACTAGTCGAACAGATATTAAACTTTGAAAAATGAAAAATGCTTGCGTACCTGATAGAGAGAAAACAAGAATAAAAACTACACTAATTCTTAGCATGGCATCGGTTTGAGGCTAGTGATATGCTTCATGTGCTCTTTATACGCCTCTCAATATGACTTCATCGATACCATTGGGTGGCTTGGTGAAAAGGCTGGGCGTGACAGCGAGAATCGGAAAAGATCTATTTTAACCTGGTGTGAGACGTGTTTGTGTCTAAACGGTAAGGGTACAAGATTGACAATTAAGAGGGCGTTATAAGAATTATCGCTGCATTTCACCGAGGGGTTTATTTTGAGGCTCAAATTGACAAAGCATTACTTACAGGAGTTCGGTTTCCCTAAATATTTTCTGTTCTCAGGAACTGTGGTTGTTTTTGAGTTGTAACGATGGCACAATAAAAGGTTAAGCACCTTGGGTCACTTAAGTAATAGCTGTGAAAATCAAAATAACTGATCAAATGAATTTAGTTAGTGTAATGATCTGACTGACTAAATGGTTTTAAACACTTGAATCTATTTAAGCATATTTGTGTGCATAAAGTCATTTCCATAGCTACTTGCGACGGTTATTCACACTGAAACAAATGGTAATTTATTTCCATTTGTCAACATACGATGATGGAGATATTGCCACCATGGCGGAGTATTGAGCAGGAGCTGTTGCGACGTGGCCAAATATAAAGCGATACATTTAAGATATACAAAATTTTAGCGAAATTAAAGTGGCGAGATTTGTAGCAAATATGGATGCCCAGCAGTACTTCAAAAACTGAACTGCTCGTACGTACTGAAGCGTTGTGGTCCAATGCAAAACGGCTTTGCGATGTCCCAGCGGAAGTTAAAACTCAAAGTAAAATTTAACTTGATTGTTTTGTAGGGCATATTTGCAGAAGGATATCCTTGAGAGTAGTGGAAAGCAAAATTTGCCCCAGGATTCTGTGCCCCTTTAAGATCTGCAGACTGTTGCCACATTGCACCATACAGCAGGATGATTGATCTCAGGGCCTTCTTGAATAAACTTTGGAGCAGTTTGCTGCAATCTGTCCTTTAAGTCGTGCGAAACATATGTGAAATTTGAAGGCTGACACAGGGCTGCAATTAAGTTAATGCGAGTGTCATTGTGAGGAGTAAATAAAATGACATTTACGCCCAAATCCAGGCGAATTACAGAATTTCATCTTATTCACTGTAACTCATGGATTTTAGTATGCAAGAAGGATTATCAACCCCAATGACAAGAAAATAAATTTGCAATGGTTGTTAGGGAAGAACTCGCCCTTCTTCTTCTTCTCTAATGCCTCAGTTGCCATAAATTTGGTTCCGTATTCATTGCACAAATTATTCGTTGCAATCCCTTCATTGCTATGTCTAGTTATCTACAAATATAGATAAGCATATAGATGTACACACACATCACTGTGGTTACAGCAACGTGCTATTCCATTACTACCGATGTGCACCCTTCGATAAAAACAGGTTAGCCTAGATGACACTGAATTGTTGCGCTCCAAATCCACCCAGAAACGGATAACTTGAACTGCTGCGCTCATAGTGAATAAAAAGGTTTGTTTGATTGCAATGCCCAACATAATCATGAGCCGCAAGGTTTAAGCGAAGCTTAAAGGTCATCTAATAAGAAGACACATGATCGTCCCCTTCACATGGCCTACTTGCCACACTGCTAGCCAAACAGAATTTGCACAGTTGCATTCACATAGATTGCGGAATCCTCAAAAAGGCGCTAAGGCGTATAACCCTGACGATTGGTGCAGCGCGTCAGTTGCCCATGGATGCCACAGGAGCACTCACGTACGGTTCTTATATGCAAATAATAAAGTTCTTCCGCTAGCAACTCCAAAGTGCTGCTGCGTGTGGACTTTGTGAAAATGTGATTGACTTGCACATTTAGTGGCTACTACTAAGAGAGGACTGACGAACTCTTTTGTATGGCACAACAAGCCTCACTAGATCTAATTTAGTCAGACCAAAATACTCATCATATGGCATGCACACCACCGCAAACAACTTGTTTGGATCAGGTTCAATGCTATTTCATGTATCAATTCTGATTTTACTCATCTACCTGCATTTCATCACTGCAGTGGGCATCTTCGCCTACGCACCTATACCAATTTATCAAGCCGACCACATTCAGACTTATGGGTTGGGCTAACCCGTGCACAAACTGGAACTTTTGCAAGGACCTTAAGCTCAGCTGAATGATTGCCTACAACCCAGCAAACATTTTAGCACCTAACAAATATGCCAACCACGGATCTCAAGTTCTACCTCTTGGCACTCGCTCGTTTCTAGGTTGGGGTCTCCTGCACAAGTTGCGATCTCACGCATTCGCATTGCTGAAGGCATTCACCAAATAGAACAGAGTCGTGAAATCAATTGTTTAGGTCACTTGCCACCGATTTAAAAGCCCCAGCTTATGTGACATTGTATGCCCATTATTCGCGAACAATCATGCCTGTGCTACACCTTAAACAATGCAGGCTGGAGCATAAGCGATTTTAACTTTGCCAAAGTGCAACAATTTCCTGATGCTGTGCGATGTAAGTGACATTTGCATCATAATTTATGCCTATAGGTGCAGCGCAAATCCTTCTAGAGAATAGTGTGGCGCAAGCCTCTGCAAAATTGCAATCAAGCCGAATAGGCAGGCCAAACTACTTACCGTGCTGTAGCTTTCTGCTCACCTTCGAATAAAATGAGGTTATCGGTGGTTCGAGTGGTGGACTAGTCCCATCCAAACCCCCAGGTTTGTATTTAGGTTGCATAATTAGTGATTCTAATGAGTTCAGTCTGATTAAATTGCATTATACAACCTACTAAAGAAAGCATTTATGATTACTGGTTTCTAATTTGTCGCAAAAGTTATTATTGAAAGTGGACATACTTAGCTCAACCTACTTTTGTGATGCAACCCATTCCATTACCGGCGTCAACCTCTATTTGGACAAACATTAGCAAATGGACAGCAATGTTCAGGATTTCACAGTAGTCTACCTGTAACGATGGTATGCTTTCAGGAGAGCGATGGAGCTATGGCGCGCATATTGCTAGACCAACATAGCAACCCGGAGAGTTCGTTTTGTTAATGATAAAATCTCATAAATAAGGGCGGAAGCAGAGATTTAGAGAAATGTACCTACAGCAAGAACCGAGCGAAAAAGTAAGCAGATGAAACCGAAGCAAGTATAACCGAAGGCGAGGCATTCCGGTTGGAAGACAAAAAATTGTTAGGTATGAGTAGGAGCAAAAAGGGTTGCAGAAGAGACAAAACGCCCTTAAATAACAAGGACGCGGAAATGTTGGTGATACGCAAACTGCGTGACTGAGTAGTTTTTACGCAAGGGTGGTTGATTCAATGGACTAAACTTCGCCTGCGAGGAATCTCAAAAATTAGCTTATAAGGAGGCATGTGATCGTCTCCTTCACCTAGTCTGCTTGCCGCAATGCTGGTCAAATGGAATTTACATAGGTGCATTTATACTGTTTTGTCTTCCCGAGAAGACGTTAAGGCGTGCCACCCTGGCGCTTGGTGCAACGTGCCAGTTGCCCACAGATGTTGAGTCCCATATGCAAATATGGGAATTTTTTCGCTAGCGATACCAAAATATTGCTGCATATGGATCCTACGAAAGAAGTTATTCCTTTGCACGAAGGCGTCTATATCTAACTTTGAGCAATGGGCTGTTCTTTCGGGTGGGTTCAGCTAAGAATTCTTCTCAAACGGCTGCTTGACGTAGCCAATTTTACTTGTTTGAGGTTAAGAAACACACAGAGAAATGATGAGAACAAAGCATTTTGCGTTGGCGATTTCAAAAGGCCAAACGCGAAACTGAGGGTTAATGCATCTTTCAAGTTCCAACAAGTTTAAGACACTTCCATTTTTGTTGATAGTTGCGAAGCATTGTCATCCATCCCTTACACAGCAGCTCAGATCCTGCCTACCCTCTCCAACATGCTTCATGTCATTTCTGTTCCATCAATGTGCTTTAAACCACAGGCGCTGCTTTTATAGGCCATGAATTTTGCTCGCGCATTGGCAGGAGTAGCTCGCCAGTAAGTAAAGTGATAACATACCGTTTACTTGAAGTTCTTTTAACCAAGTAAACTGTTGTGCCCCCGTCAACGAGTGGAGCCATTGTGCGCCTAATCTTAACTCATTTGGGGTGATTTGCGCAAAGCGAGCCACTTCAGACTCAAGTCCCTTAACGTAAGCAATTCGAGAAACGACAAGGTCAATATGACACGTAGGGCTGGTGCAGGAGAAATGGTGCAATCCTGACTGTTGGCCGGATGATAGAAGGTGTAAGGGTATTTCAGTTGCCAAGGCTACTATTTTATTTAAAATGCTTGTACGAAAATATGCTGTAAGTCAATCAGGGTAAAATGCCGTGGTGGCCTAGATAAAATCACATGCTTAAATGGAAATGGCTCTTATACCATATAACGTTTTGCAATTTCAGAAATGCACCATTTTGAGGTTGCGGACTATCAATACTTAGAAGCAGCATTTGGAATTGGATTGTCGGATTGTCATTCTACTAAGCGCAGTCAAGTAACGTTTTCTTTTATTACATATTTTGCGGAACTTTTAGAATACTGAAGCAAAGCAATTAAGTAGGTTGATGCATTGTGGACAATTTGTGGCACAAGTTTTGCATGTTTGTTGCGGTTCAAACGGCTAATAGTTGGATGTTGATTGCACTGCGCTTAATAGCAAACATTCACTTAGAGGAAGGGATGATCAAACGCTGATAACATTTTAAGGATAAATGCATCTTTGATGACCCACAAGAACTGAAAAGCAGGGCAGGGCAAATTCACACACTTTCGCTAGCTTACGTGGGAGTCGTTATTTATTACGGTGCCTAAAGATCTTATTGGCGATGCTAATGGGTGAGGGCTGCAAATTTACAAAACTTCGTGCTCATTAGCACCGTTGAGTAGAACTTGAGCATAAACAATGATCGACGTGAATAATGCGGAGCTTTTTGGCACATAACTGGTTTCGCACAAGATGCCACTGTCCAAAATAAAATTCACTCTATTTCTGGCCAGCGTAAGCCAGCCCTTGGACCCGCTAAATAGTTTTTAGTTCTTCGAAATTAATACCCTCGATGTTACACGGACCTTTGTTACAGCGTTGTGTACAAAATTTGGAAACCGCTTGACATTAGTGTATTGTTCAAGATTCCGATTGTTAAAGAAGCTTTAAGCTTCAATACTGATGGAAACAATTTGACCTAAGCGCATACTTTCAAAGGCTTTAGGGAATTTCAGACAATGCAAGCGAAGGGTCTATTATACAACAGCAGTAAAGGCTCCATCGCCTTTCATTTGTGCTTGTTGTTTTCTACTCAGACTGCTTTTTATAAATTTATGAAAAACTTGGTCCAGCAGCATGTTTAGTCCCCAATCATTATCATTTTACCCGAGCAATTTAAAATTTACATGACCTTAGGAACTAGCGGTCATTTTGGCGCTCCTGTGTGCTACTGCTTCTAAAATTTGGTTTACCTAAACTCACTTTCGAACGTCCAAAAGAGTTTGTTGCACTGTCAATCACTTTGCTGTGCCATGATGTAAGGCGTCTTGTGCAAATACCTATGCTGCCTAACAGCATTGCCCAGCATATCCACCGGCATTTACTGGGACATGACTTTATTTGTACTCTATGCTCATGATAAGATGGCTGAAGTTGTAAGCCTGTCTAATCCAGGACATTTTCGAAATGGGACCCTTAGACCTTGAAAAGGACGGTCAAACGTTCACGAGTGACACAGTCGGTGGTGTGTGATATGCGAATTTGCGCGCGAGCTATAAACTGAATATTTATCCGGAACCTTACTGCAAGTACTAAGCCTGCACTTGAAGTGTCATTATTGGTAGACGCAACGAGCGAGCAAAGGAGGTGCGCTCACAGCCACATTTATCACATGCCATTTATTTTGCTAAATGTGTGCGACAAATCCTCTCAAGTCGGACTGTGCACATCTAGACAAACCAACTTAAGCGAATGTAGGTAAGCCGTACTTGCAGCCAATTTCATGTGTGAATATGAACGATGACTGCAATAATAAGGTTACCGTGCTCACGGCAGTAAACTAAATAGGCACGCAGAAGGCGGATTACTGCCCAACATTTGCCGAATTTCTTTATCGCGAGATTTACCTTTAGCTTGTAAAATACTAATCGAATAAAAGTGGCTTGTGGCATAGGTATGAAAAGTGGTATTCAGCACTACCAATGTAAAGGTTATAGGGTAGCGTCTAAACATCGTCACAAACTTTCATTTCCGTGCTGAATTTCTAAGTAAACTTTGATTCCTTACTGAACTTTTTGATTCGAGAATGTAAAAGTGGTGCCTTTAAGGCGATTTTTTCGGCATCGAAATGCACAGAAACGATAATTAACTCACTTGCTCCTTAGCATTCAGGGCAATTAACGTGACCTTTATAAATGCTTTCTTTGTGTTTCAATAGATGCTAACAGACTGACTTAGAATAAACGGCTGTCATGCTGTTTGATATTTCCCAATCTCCAGGACCCACCGAAAAACCTAGTGCCCCCACCGGGTCATTTCATGCCTGCATTCCCCAAAAAATTCTGGAAAATATTTTCTGAGATTGACAGCAGGTACTGGTTTGTAGTTCTTTCCATGTGTCCTTCGATGTTGGGCATTTCCATCTTTCAGTTGTATACCGCCACGATTAAGCATTGTCAACCCTGGTGAACGTCAGGCATGTCTAGGTGTAGAGGGGGGGAGTCACCAGGACTGTGCGCAAGCACAGTTGTTAGACACGGGCGACCCATTCGTCTCCACCATGTAAGCACTCTACATTTTCACTTGGTGAGCTTGCACTGCATGCAATCGCGGTGAATTAGATGATCGACATCGTTGTCGACACTGACATCAATGAGATAATCAAGGTTGAACAGGGCTCTAGGTAGCTCCCTTTTGATAACGACTGGAAGCTGCCTTTATCTGCGAAATTTCTACTATTCATTCTTTTTGCGTGACAGGGATTATTTAGTGCTGCCGCTGGAAACCAACGTGTTGAGATCTCTTAAAGGAAAATATTACCCCTATGAACTAGTAGAGGCAAGATAATTTTGGATTGTTACTAAATTTTTAAACAAGATTAGAGTAGTTTGGTTTTCGGCCAATCAATCTGTTTTGTTCAAACACACTCTTGCACCCATTCGTAATTCTGAGAAATTTTTATTTACCTACTTATGCACCGGATTGTTTGCACTCTTAACATTGTCCTTGATACTACTAAACACCTACTGCTAACATGTTTCTTCTTTTTATATTGCGTGTGGACCATCACATTATGTCCAGAATCGGTCACACTATTTAGGTCCCAATCTGCAATGTGGCTGCACTTTGGTATAGGATCAAGGTCACCTGCCAAATATTACGAAGTTTGTCCTGTTAATGTCATCCGCGTTATCTGTTAATCAATTTCATCATCTCACTAAGGGCAACTCATTGCTCTGGAAATTTATTCTGAAATCATATGCGCATCCAATGACTTAATTTTCAAAACTCAGTCAAGCACAGCAAATGTCAACTTCCATAACCTCCCAACCAACATCAAAACAAACACTTTAATCATCCATATGACCACCTCTCTTTCTCTCACTGCTTGTCATGCCTTTATTTTACCCGTACAGCCATCGTTTGCTTAAGCATGCAATTCTGGCCCATCCAGCTGCCGATCATTCCATGCCATCTTAGTTTACCGCATCAGCATTGCTAAGAAATTGACGGAAAACTTACAAAATAGATAACATCGAGATTTGGCGGTGTGTGTGATCGACATAAAGCAATGCTCAACCATTGGAGACATCCAGCAAATCATTACTGTTAAGAATTCTCCTTTTGGCTGGGACTATTTTCTTCTAGCATGATATTTTGCCCACTTCTGCCAAAATGGTAAAATAACTGCTAGCTTATCCAGAAGAGGTCAGTCTCATGGAGGAATTTATGGACTAGATTAACTTGCTAGCTGATTTGCCGGACTGGCCACCCCAAATCCGAATCAGCGTCCAATGGAAATCCATTCTGTTCTTTACCGCCATGCATTAATAAGCCACCAAAGAGGTGGCCATAACAATTTGGTTAAGGTGTTAACATTAATGGGCTTGGTCTGCAAGTGCCGATTAATGCGTGTTGAACCATGCTTGTATATTTTGTTTTCCTTTGGCAAGCGTGACCATTATTTGCAACAGTCACATCCACATCCTTCCATCATAGATTTCGCCGGTGTGTTAGTTCCTTGACACTCCACCCAATCACTTCTGATCTCTAAAGCCGAAGAGCCTTTAAAACATGCAACAACAGAATGGGTTAAAATGTATTGGGATTGATGCGTCGACATGTGAAGCCGATGGAAGCAACAAAAGTACATGCGAGGTACCGGGCTCACAGAGGTTCGAGTAGGATGGGGACGGGTTACGTAATATCTCTATCTCACCACCCATATCCGGGCTTCGTAGTTGATCCC
>MIEF01006055.1:0-148356 GCA_001870725.1 Taenia solium | reverse complement strand
TTGCTTTGGCTCGTGAGGATTTTGTCCTGCACGGACTCAAGTGTGTTAAACGCAGTGTCATCTGTGAGTGCTTAATAGTTTGTGATTGTTGCGCCACTCAAAAGCCTTAGTGGCATGGTTTGCGTCGCCATAAATTTGCCTTCATCGCTGTCGTATGTATCTAGTCGCTGAAATCACCTTAGTAGAATGTTGAGCGTTTTTTTTCTTTTATAAATTTCTAGGCACCTGAGGAGTTACTTTCAGCAGGTTAACATTCACCTAGTGGAGGACTATATGAAGGCCCTTGAAGACCTCACTGTGAACGATATGCTGCTCTTCGTCCCAGCCTTCTTCTCCCGTCTCTACGTCAAGGCCTTTGCCTACGGCAACGTGTCAGCCGCGGTATGGTCCGATTTTCGTATTGCCACCATTATTGGCCTTGGGGAGAGTCCGAGGGGATGGGAGAGAGGACGTTGGGGACTGGACTAATTTGTGGACCACAAATTTGTGCCCATTTGCCACATTTTGCTGTTTTGTGGTTTATTTCTCATTTTTTAAAGCAATATTTTGCCTGGTGGTAGACATGTGAAGTTGTTTACTGTATACTTAATTGGTGCGTAGGTAATGCTTGAGACTGACGTCATGCATGAGTTAAGAGTGCGTTTCATAATCTCATCTGGGTTTAACAAGGATGACCGACGTCATCCGCTTTGGTGGGTGATGATTTAGTTTGTACTGTATGTGCTGCCCTACTAGGCACGTTTCTTGTTTTACTCATGAACACCTAGGCGCTGATAAGTGGAGGCAAAGTAGTGCCACATTCATTCTTCCATGTATCGGTTATCTGTTGGATGATGACTTAGATTGGACTTTTGCCTAGATTAAAAGTACTTTTAGGAGCTTGTTCTTTTTTCTCATTCATTAGGAGGCGAAAGAGTATGTTGATTATACGCTGTCCGCACTCAAACCACGAGAGGTCGCTGTCTTGAAACCGGTGGGTCTCTTGTTCTGTTTGGCATCCTAGCATAGGCGGTCAGTCGAATATCACTGGTCTGATTCTTTTGGACATTTCAGTACCCCAAGGCTGCTCTGCCCGCCTGCCTGAATCGGCTGCGTGTGATGAATTTCGATAAGACGGATGTCAACACCTCCTTGGTGCTGATAAGTCCTCTACAAGGTACGCCTTCTAACGACCTCCGTTACGAAGTGATGAACGAACTTCTTGGAGTGAGTGATCGTACCCTTTTCCTTGAATTTGAATTTTTCAGGAAAAATGTTTTATTGACAATTTCTGCTTACTTGCAGTCATGTCTGCAAGAATCGGCCTTTGCATACCTACGGACGAGGGAGACATTGGGATATGCTGTAGGTCTCTACAGTTGGTCATTGGCCAGCACCACGGGACAGTGTGGCCTCTCTGTGAGTGTAAGCAGCCAGGCGAATAAATTTGACAGCAATCTGGTGGCCGGACGCATATATGCCTTCTGGTACCGCATTGTGCCCTACATAGTACTTCACCTCGATGAGGAGGCCTTCCAGACATCGGTACGTGATACTTTACCCTCTGGATGACACGTTAAGAGGTCACTTGAAGGGGTGGGAGACCAACAAATTTGTTGTTCTGATTGTTTTTTCTTAGGATTAAGTAAAGTTATTTTGTGTGCCGCTTCGCATCCTTAAAATCCAGTCTTTCCGTTTGTGGAAGGCGGGTCTTCGGTAGCCCGTCAGTATTGAATCTTCGCTGATTGAGCCATTCAGGGAGGGGGTGAGTGTGGTCAGTGAACTCGGGGTTTCGCGTCTAATCAAATATCTTCAGAGACGACTGATTTAAGCAATACTTAGAAGGCTCCCTCCCCTTGTGAATATGCCTCTTAAGTTGTGTTTTCGTTTGTCCAAGGTGGAGGCTTTGGTAGCTGCAAACCTGCTGGAAGATGCCACAATGAAGGTGGAAATCGATCGAAACAGGAAGGAGGTTTTCTCTGATCGTCCCATTTTCAATCGTCGTGAGAGATCGGTATGTTAGTTTGACTTGCACAATACCGCCCTTCCATTGTCTTGCATGAGCCCAATCTGCATCTCGTTTTTAGGTGGAAATTCTTCGGCACTTAAAGTTGAGTGATTTGCATGACTTCTATACTGAGACCTACTATAACTTGGAGAAGCAGCCAACTCTAATGATCCAGGTGAGCCAATTTCCGTGGACGTAAACAAACTGTTACGTTGGAATCCTGTTTTCGCTTCGACTTGTCTACTTTGCATTGCGTTGTATTGGTCTTATTTGCATCCAACTCAGTTCAGGCCAAATGGAAGGGAGATGGGGCTCTTGCGTCTAAAAAGGCAATAAGCCTCTGAAGGAATGATTTTTCAGTTGAGCAGAATCATCCTCTGCCACTGTGAATCACTTCAACTTGGGTGGGGAAATGCTCACCTACCGAGTCTGGAGGTGGTTGTGGATGTGGACCTGATCCACCACAGTCTTGATTGTCATTCAAATACGCATGCTGAATCGGTCCTTGCTGTGGAGTAATTGTCGGATCCAGTACTATAGCCATGCTGAGATACGAGTATCCCGGGTTTTGTGTTTCCTGTCAGAGAAATTTTTTCACCTTTTTGCAGTTAAACGCTCTCACTTTCCTTGTCATCTGACCTATGGCACATGCTACTGTTGAGGGGATGAAAACTGTGCTTGAAGGGATTTGAGAGAGGTGAGAAAAACCATGCAGCGGTTTTTGGTTGAATCCTTTCTCTACCTCTTAGGTGGACGCTCTGCCTGAAGTGGTGTCGTCCGATGCCTCATCCAAGGACGGATACTCAAAGAATTTGAAGACCTTTGATTGGCCGCTCTGCATAGTTCCCATGGTTAGTGATCAGGTGGAGGCGGAGCGGAGCGCGGCTCTTGAGGTGGATGTACTCGAGGCGGTGCGCATGTGCGCGCCCAGCCTCGTCGTTGATGCTGCAAAGGGTGATCCCAGTGCCGGAGCGAAGAGCTTACACACTGCTCTGCCGCCGATTGTGGAAATATCAGAGGTACGCGATTTCAAACACAAAGTCCTCTTTCCGTCGTCGTGTTAGAAGTTTGTGTGTGTGTGTATGTTGACCGCTTCCTCAACTTCCTTATCTCCTGCCCTTTTTATGGTTTGCTATTGCTGCTTGACTGAGTGGATCGCGAATACGAAGTGATGACTGACTACTTCGAATTTAAACGGTTGGTGTGGTGGGTACAAAGTGCTTGCGTTTTCATGAAATTGGAAGTGGTTGTCTGTCCATGGCCAAGGTCTGGCTTCCTGGTTGAGAGCCTTGGAATTGGGACAGAATTAGTTTACCGGGATTCGGTACCTAAATCAGGATTTCCTTAGGTGTGGACATCATGGAATTGGTGTCTGTTTGGTCATCCTCATAGCGTGTTCTTGGAATGCTAGGGGAAACTTCCAAGGGTGACATCGGGGTGGTGGTGCGAAAATGCGGTAGAGGGGAAGTATTCCGAGAGCGTCTTTGGTGTATACGTAATCATGTCGAAGATAATATTCCAGTGTTGGGGCGATGAGCGTTTCAAGGAACGAACTGTCTAGTCGGCATCAACACCATGAGAACAATTGGTGAGCTGTAGGCGTGCTGGTCATATTCTGATGCGGGGGTAGTGGTCCTATGGGCCGAATGCAATCTAAAGTTACATCGAGGAGGTAGGAGGTGCCGAGTGGAAGGATGAGAAAGACATTCAGTAATGGAAGGGCTCTTGAATGCCAATTGGTGGCAGAGGTATTGCTCCCAATATGCAATTTATGGTTAAGGTTGAGTCTTATCTGATACCACGTTGAGTGGAAAGTCACGTTGCCATCTTCAAATCCGAGAGACTGGCTTGTTGGACGGAGATGGATAAACAATGCAATCACAGATGCAGGGAACCTACTACTGATGTGGTTTATCAGCGTTCCGCGTCATTCAATGAGACCGTCTACGCAACACTCCAATTACTCAATCATATGTCATCAATAATTTACTGGCAACTGGGTTCTTAAATTCAAATTACTTGTAAGCTGTTCTAAAGCGCAGAAAATTGCCCTCACCCCACCATAAATTTTCAGTATAGATCTTAGTAGCCTTTGTTTCCTCAGAAACAAAACATTCCCAAACAATTTGGAGCTATTTATTGCCTTCAAGATGTATTGATTGTCGACAATGGTACTGTTTACCCATCATAAAAAAGCAATAAGATGATATGGTGGGAGGAAACAATCCTCATTAGCTTTATTGTGGCAGCGAATTGGAAAAAGTGGCAACCGATAAGTTCAATCTGTGATACGCATAAATTTGATTTGATTTAAGACAAAGGTACTCTTTGTGCACAGATCGAGTTGGCTCAAGTTGTGGGATAAATTATGTTTATTTATCCGTGAATCATCTGTAGGTAAAATTTAAACATTTTACAGCCGCCGCTTCCAATTGGGTTCACGACCTCAGCGCATGATTGCAGCATTTGCCTTGGCAATATGGACTAAACACTGGGGGGCGAGGAACAGGGAGGGCGAAGGAGGCTTTTAAATTTGATCATTTTAGTAGAGGCTCTTTAGGATTGTCAATCGAATGTAATAGCGATTTGTCATTTCCCACATTAAGATTCAATGTCTACAATCGAAGTTGGATGAGAAAAAAACAAAGGGCTCATTCTCCTAACTGGCAAACACTGATGACTTTAAGAAGAGAAGTCACAAAAATCATGCATGATAAACTGTAGTTGATGATTGGGGATCGAAATCGCTATCGCAGTACCTTTCCATCATGATCGGATAAAAATAGAGGTAAAGAGTGCTGATAGGAGCATCATGACTTGTCAAGGGACTCGCCAAGGGGCAAAGATGTGAAGTCGAAAAGCGGTTAGATCTAAGGGAACAGTGATGAGAATTGGCCAAAAATCCGTGTGTGCCAAAAGAATACTCCTTAAACGAGGCAATACCTAGTAATACTGCGTTTGTTCGAACTGCCGGTTTCGGTCACTTGGATAGCCATATTGTACTAGCCGGTTGGGCGGCCTCCGGGCCGTGCCAACAGCCCACAAGCCCTCTGTTTCCAGAATATACATTTTGTCCCAGTACTATGCCCTCTTTTTCCTTAAAGGGAGCCTCGGGGCGCTACAACCTCACCTCCCGCGTCGAATTTTGTTTATTTGTAAAATAGAACAAAGTATTTTCTTTGGGTCCAAAATAAGTAGGGGCACCATTTGCCAAATCAAACGAAAAATTTGCCTTTAAGGAAGCATGCGCTGACGTTTGGGTATGCTCTGAATCCATTTTATTTCACAAAGTTTTCTGGCAATAAAACTTTAAATCAATAGCACACTTATAACCTACACCGAAGGTGACTCTCGAGCGAATAGTAACTCAGCGCACACTTCAACATAGTTCTTACTGAGTTCATGCGCGATGTGGCAGTGGTAGGGGTTGGAATGTACAGTGCTAGTTTCAAGAGTTCTAGGCACCTCCATTTTTTTAGTTTTTTAGTCCTACTCCTACACAGATTGGGCCAACGCCCAAAGGACCTCTGGACCATGCTTGTGTCTGTAATGGAGACTGAGGAAAAGGCCAAAACCCGCGGCTTACTCTAAGGGCGATGCCCTGTAGAAATGCGAGTAAGAGGAGTTTATGCCAGTGATGGTAACCCATAAAAGAATGTGAAGGGCGTGCTTCCTTGGAAGCAAAAAGAATTTGGACAAAATGTTATCCGAGATAGTTATGAAAGAATTGCGAAAAGTAGAATAAGAAGGTGCTCTGAGCCCCCAGCCAACAATCCGAAACCCTGAGCATTTTCAACATGCCTATTCGATTGCCAGTCACACATCTTAGATGAGAGTCTAGACAAATTAAACAGCCCATTTTATGTAAGCTGGTTTGTCTACTTGCTGATGGAGACACTCACACGCAAGTTAAAGAAGCTGGAGGTAGGAATATTGTTTGCTAGAAACATTGTTAATAAACATTGAATTGGTCACAAAAATGTGGAAAGTAGATGTACACATCCTGTGTGAATTGTGAACATGACACAGGCATTCACAATTATCTCCAACTTCGATCAAAACAGTGTCGTGACGGCCGAGAATTTGGCTAAACTGTAGTCAGCTGCGTTGTACAGCACGTGTATGTGGGACAAGAGGTGATCGGGCACCTGAAGATCTGCCACAAGCACACATCATTCATCATCAACCAGTGGTCCCCATACTGAAGAACTCGGGAAATTTTAATGGGGCTCTTTTAATTTCCACCAGCATATCATTAGCCATTTAGGCTTCTGGCAGCACTCTATTTGTTTACAACATTCCGCTCACTGAAGATACTCCAACTGTCTCGTGTAAGACCACCATTAACGGACTTGTGTGATCTAGAGCGTTGGAACTACTGCCAGACCCCTGCCTTTTGGGCTGATAATAACGAGGCATAGGTGCCACCTGTAAATAGTCATGAGTGCAATGACAAACTGGATAGGTGATCCGCCTACCTAAGCAGTTCAAAGACACTGCCAACAAAACAACGATCAGGTGATCCCACTTTGGCATGAAATCATAAGGCGGGCTAAACGCCGGAAAATTATTCGTCCTACACAGTTCATCCTTTACGGGGGCATGGCTGAAAATGTTACAGTGCAGTGTGAAAGTTTTTCATTGTCAAACATGGACCAGGCGGTCCTTAACAAATCGACTAGTGGAAGAAGTCAGTTACAAGGAAGACTAACTAACTAATGTATGCCACTTCAAGCTCGCTATCAGTATGGTCCAGATTAATTAAAGGTGTAGTGGAAAAGTATGCAACTTTATAGAAAGCCTTCTTAGAACGGAGGCGCCAAATACAGAGAGGGATTTTTGCACAGAGCGCTGACTCATCCGACACGTGACATAGTGTGCAAGGCACTCTCTCGGCTACACATTTCACTACCCATGAAATCCGCTTTGTGATGTAAATTCATGAACAAGACACAGAATTTGGAAAATAATGTGCTATAATAACAAGCCAGCTCCTACGGCAAACCATAGGGGACACACGTAAAGAAGGATTGTCAAAGTTCCGCAGATTTTGCTCCCCTCATCATTGGTAAGTTTTGTACCTACCGCTAGGATTCCTTCAATACCTTACACCTGTTCTGCTCTATGTTCAGACCTTACACGGCCTGCTGATGACACAAAAATTTGGTCAGAAGGCCGTTCAGTAGTAAAATGAAAATGTAAGTAAGCAAATTTGTGCTGATAACAGGCTAAAAATTTTTAGACCGGCCCCAAATAGCGGGTTTAATGCGCGCAGCAAGTAAACATCAGCTTACGGTATGCCTTTTGTCTAACTTATGCAATCAAATGTGATTACAAGTTATAATCTGATTTTCTAGTATCAAATAACCGTAATACTTTGTTTGTTTGAACTGCCGGTTTCGGTCACTTGGATAGCCATATTGTACTAGCCGGTTGGCCGGCCTCCGGGACATGCCAACAGCCCACAAGCCCTCTGTTTCCAGAATATATATTCTGCCCCAGTACTATGCCTTCTTTTGCCTTAAAGGGAGCCTCGGGACACTACACTAACAGTAAATAATGCACCAGAAATTTCAGAGTATTTTTCAAAAAATAAATCGGTTGCACTTGACTAGATATGTCATGCTCCTTTCTATGTATTCTAAGAGGCAAATGGTCAGGCAAAACTAAGCTTAGGACAGCACATTTATTAGTTACATTTTTAAACAATTAAATTGCATCGAAATTGCTTACTATTATTAGACTTAAGGGCACACCTTCTGAAATCGCATTTTATTATTTTGATATAAAAAATTGTAGTGTTAAACCTAAGTGCCCCTTTAAGCACAATAATTATTTAAAAAATTTGCTCACCCTTTTTTAGTGTTTAGTGCCTCTATCTTGCGTAGCGCTGTTTTAAAAAGTGGCGAGTGTTGTATTTCTCGATAGCTTACTCTCTGATGGAATCTAATGTCTGCCCCATTTGTCGTGATGAGATAGATTATTACTCCTACGGAAAATGTGACCATCCTACGTGCCTTTGTTGCGCTGTAAAATTAAGGCGCTTCGGCAATTCAGATGATCCTAATTATTCCAATTGCCCTACATGCAGAACGCGCATCCCAAAAGTATTGCAAGTTTCTTCTCAGAACCGTGTTCTTAGATAATTATCATGACGAAGTTCCAGCCTTTTGATTCCGTCGATATGAGCACATTGACTTCGGAAGCTGAATTGGATTTTCAGTTCGAAAACGATACCGTCCTTGCATCATATAAGAAGTTAATGGCCTGCGTTTGCTCGAAATGTGGTTTTACGGCACCCAATATGGCAGCTCTCAACCGGCATACTACAAACGAACATCGCCTTTCCTTTTGTGATCTCTGTCTCCGTCATGCTCATGTACGCTTTTCATTAATCTCTTCAGGTATCTTTTGTCTTCAGATGCTTCCATCGGAATTTATGCCCTTGTCATGTAAGGAGCTTGCCGCTCATAGGAGATGGGATAAGGTCAGGAAGCGAGGTCATCCCGTTTGTGAATTTTGTTCCCAAACATTCTACGAGTTTGAAAATCTTATAGTGCATATAAGAGAGGCTCATTTTATTTGTGACTTCTGTCATACCGCCGGTGTGTTTGAGGTTTTCCGGTAAGTTTAGAGCATTTTGAAGTTATTTTAACTTATTAACAGACGCCAGCAAGAATTGTTTTCCCACTACAAAGAAATGCATTTTGTCTGCCCCGAGTGCGAATCGGCAGGCAGAATGACATGTTTCGTGTCAGAGGAGCAGTTGGGCATCCATAGGATGCGCGAACACCCGAACGAATCAAGAAATGACCCGTCGCTTTGGGAACCTTTGCAAATCCTCTACTCCAACCAAGGACTCATTGGCCAGCATACTCGAGGTCGCAACGGCGGACGGCGTGGTCAACACGCTCCTACCGAAGATGGTGGTGAAGGTGCTTTTTACAATTCCATTTCTCTATCTTTCAAATCAAATTGGAATGTTTGCAGAGAATTCACCTCCAATTTTAAGAGGTCTAATTTTGGGAAAGATTCCCTATAAATACCTGGCGCTAGGCTTATTTTGCTTTGATATTGTAGTCTCTTTATTCGACATCTTCGTGTTGTTCAACTTGTCTCTGTGCATGCCTCATGAGTTTCGAAATTTCCCAACATTGTTTGGGTTATTTATTCCATGCAGCCTTATCGGCCCTAGGGTTATGAAGAAGGGGCGAATTTTGCATTACCGTTAGCTTCCCCTCCTCGAGACATTCCACAACTACGCTAGATGCACGGCTTCGACTATTTATCCAGTGTACAAATTCACATAAGCAGTACTCATCCGCTCACACCTCAGTAATATTGCTTACCTGATCGTAAGTGACTATCCTCTTTATTTACGCAGCAAACCAAATTTCTTTTCGCGGCATTATTGGGTTCATTTTGCTCACGCTTTTGTGTTGCATAGCAGATGGTCTGGTGGTGTTTTACCCCACACAGCCGCGCGCTCCAATGCCGGAGGAGTGGACGGTGACGGACTTCCCTTCACTCACGAACGAGAGGGCGGTGGACGGCAACAACGCCACTGATAACGAAACAAGTGCGGAAACTCAGCGGACGGCCTCCGCGGTGGTAGGACGGCTGACCCGATCGCATGCTGAGGTGGTGAGTGGGAGGGGTGGGGGCAGCTACACTAATGTACAAAATCTCAACGACTTTCCTTCTCTCCCCTCATCCTCCACTACCAACGAGTCAGGGAATCAGCCACGTAATTTTACTCCTTTTTTTCTTTTATTTACTCACTTGAACCATTATCTCCCTATTTATAAATCCAGAAATTTGCTTTCTAGAAATGCACACTCGAATTCCTTGTAGTTGGTCTCTTGAAATGCACTGCTCTTTATTTGGACAGAAAACAAGCAGGACCTTCATGAGCACTTGTTATTACTTTCATGTGACATTTGCACATGGTTGAAGCACGTGTCCTGCCTGCTATTGTTGGTGTCTTGCTATTCAGAGTGAAATCAGGTGTTAGAGACTTCAACTGCATGTGTCTACTTAGTCGGTTGTCCAGGGCATCCTGACGTTGAAGATGAGCAGAACTCTATGACACTAAGTTTGGCATCTGGACTCACGGGAATTGATGGGTCAATGTAAAAAATTGACCTCCACACACGGCGGGTGATCCGTTTCGTTACTGTCACACTAGCTGTCTTATTCCAACCCTTTTCAAACAGCGCTTCAGCCAAAGTGGGTGAATACTAAGAAGAGCACATCTGCGGCTGCAGTTTCTAAATCGGACGGTCAAAAGGTAACTCCAAAATCGGTTCCCAAGGTTGACGATTTCCCCAGTCTGATGGGCTCTTCCACCTCTACCAATCATATCCCGCCAGCAAATTGGGGTGCAACATCAGTCAAGGTTGCACCCAAACCGAAGGAAATTAGACGCCAACCAACTGCGGATGATTTCCCAGCTCTGGTACCCTCTACTTCCACTACCTCCACCAGTCAGCATATTTTGCCCCAACCTCTTCTCCCCTCCTACATGCCATCAGCATCTAAACAGGCGGCTAAGGCAAAGGACAAGAAGACGAAATCGAAGGCTGTGGAGCCTCCACTTCCTCCAGCCCCTGATTTGGAACCCTTCTCGTCGGCTTTGCTTAAGGCGAAAAAGAGCTCTTGGTGGAATAGCGCTGATAACGATGTAAGTTGCATTTGTGTCCTTCAAAAGCTGTTTGCTGTGTGATTATTACCCACCGATTCATTCGCACTCCTTTGGCTAGCAGGTAACCTTATTCCCACACTTATTTCTACCGTTGGGCATGTCAAAGTGGAGCCGCAAAGTTTACAGAAGGCATAAAAATATCATGAGTGGGAAACCATACTCATTTGTGTGGCATGCTTTAATCATTGTAGGACAGTCTGTTTCAACTAGTCACCGATGCTCGAATGTCGGTTGTTGAAGTACTATTTTAACTACTTCAAAAGTGTATGCCAATCAGAGCAAAGTCCGGGTAGAAAGAGGGCTGTAACTATCATCTACCAGCAGAGTCCTTCCATTTATAGCGAGGTGCGGTGGGCAGTATGAGCTCGTGTGGTGAATTGGCTAGGCACTAGTTGTGCAATAAAGTTTCGAAATTGTAAATGTTCGTAAATGGTTACTTTGTGGTCATTGTTACCAAAAAAGTTTTTGTCTTTCGTATCACGCAGTGTTCAACGCTCCAAACGCCTACAGGAGCAATTGAATACTGTGGGCTGGGTTGTCTCCGTAGTCACAATTGTTATAAGCCGCTGAGTGGCTGGACGTCCCATCATTCGTGTAATGTGCTTTAAGTCGTCTGCAAAACATTTGATCCGTCACGCATACGCACACACATTCACGCACTGCTACTAATGGCTGTTATCATTGGCAAGGATTTCTGGGCTGGGCTGATTCTCAGTATCGGTACTGCGTACGGCACCGCCACGGTAACATTCCAGGCGTAACCTGTGAAATGAGGCAAAATCTACGCAAAGGTAGTGTAATTGCGTCTTCGAATGGGATTCAAGACTCCCTTTCTTATCCTGGTAGGGCGCGGTGTCACGAATGCTTAATGTTGAGAACGGTGAGGGCGGTAAGGCAGTTGCACCAACGTATTCGCGGATCCAAACCGTGGATAGTTTTGAACCCGCCAAATCTGAGTCAGCATCCTCACTACCCCCTCCTCCTCCGCCAAATTTTTCGCCCCAAGACTTTCCCAGTCTTGGAGGAGACGTAAAACCGTCGAAGAAGAATGTTCCCTCAACAACCACCGCAACAAAGAGACCACCTGAGCCGAAAAAGGATATGAAGAAATCAGCTTTAGCCCCACAGCTGCCGCAGACGTCGTCAACAGACTCAAAGAAGGAGGACACCGATGTTAACCAAAACGAGGCACCACCTAGGGAACCGAAAAGTTTGCCCGATCTAGAGGACACTGAGACTGTTCTATACGAGAAGGTAATTCGCCGTGCGAAGATGCTGAGGTAGTTTTTCAATATCGTTCATTTTACGCTGCTGTTTCACTCGCTTTGTAGAATGTCTACACACCACCGCTAGACTACGAGGCAAAAAATCGAGAAGTGATAACAGTAGCCGAGACGGTTTTGAACAGTGAAAGTTACCCCAAAAATGCCTTTACTCGGTTCGCCAGTCTTTCGCGTCTCTTTCGACATGGCCAACTCTCGGCCCACTCCTACTTGGAGGTTTGGTGCTTATAAGTTAACAGTGGTACTCGTGCCTACTCCTCCAGTAGGCTCATCTCCACTGCTATTGCTTGTTATCCGTACTCCTCAGGTAGTCAATCCCGTGTGATCTTTTGCAGGCCTTGGAGAGCCTGTTGACGTGCAAGGGCGGGGTGTCGCGAACTGACTGGCTTAGTTCGATGATCGCTCTCCTGCCCGATGTGGGCCTTCAGCGCGCCCTCCTTCGTGCAATGAAGGGTGAGGCCGCACCTCGAGTACCCCATGTTTTTACTCCCGCACGTTGTCGTGGCAACAATCCTCCGGTGTGGGCCAAGGGTGTTGTCGCTACTCTACAGGTCTGCTCCGTTTGTGGTCAGGTTCGTTGTTCGTCTAGGCACTTTTTTTTACCAACTTCTTACTCGCCAATTCTAGATGTTTGTTTTTAGTGCTTGTTGATTGTCTAATTGTAGGTGTGCCAGCGCTCAGGCATGCGTGAACACGCAGAATTGGCACACAGTTGAAGCCAGCCAATGCTTTTTCTCCTTACTCCCTTCTTTCCCTCCTTTCCTTCGGCCTCGTTCTCCCTCTATCTCTCTCTGTCCCAAATCTTTGACACCAAGTTGCTTATGATTCGCTTTCGGCATGTTGCCTTAACCACATACCCTCACAGATATGCATATGTATGGGCGTTATTATTAAAGTTGATAAAATACTTTCCTAGTTCTTTCATGAATTGGTGTGTGTGTTTGTTTGTTAACTGTTAAGGTCTTTTGCCGTTTGAACAGCCCTTTTTACGTGGTGATCTCTAGTAGCTCTCAATTGCTTTGCTAACTTGCCGAGTCAACCCTGTGTGAGCCGTTTTTTTTGAAGTAGCTTCCTATTTGGTCGTAAAAGCTCTGCCTAGAGAGTTGGACCATCCATCAGTCTTGAATAGGGTCTTCTGGACTGGGCTGGCTTGAACGGCAAGCTGTGGCCCTCAGCCTGCTTACTGTGTGTAGTGTCGACACGTTTGACTTTATTACCTACAAAATCTGACATCTTGTTAATTTTTTGGGGGTTAATCTCATTCATGTCGTCCTTGCGCAATGTTAATCCTGCTCTTTTAAACCTCCCAAATGGTCGGTACCGTACCGTACCGCACGAATATCTACCAGTTCTATTCTGCCTAACTCCAATGTCGATTTGCAGTAGAAATGCCCTCTGCAAAGCGGAAACACCGTCGTCACGGCCATCATCGTCGTCGACAATCGCGTTCCGCAGTTGCTGCGGCTACAGCACAAGAACGAAAATTGGCGCGCGCCCCTCACAGCTTCGTTTTTGCCCGTCCCGGCTGTGGTTCTTTTGTCAAGACGCTTTCTTTGGACGTGCGTCGGGTGTTTGAACCCTTTACAGCCTCCCAACTGCGTGTCAGTCGGCGCAATGTTTTAAAGGACTTCATCAACATTGCCGGTCCCCTCCACGTCTCGCATATCCTCTACTTCACCCATCCACGATCGGAGAAAATCACCGCGAAGCGAATTCGACACGCGGCAAACGTAGAACGTCGAAAGGGTGCGATGCTAAAGGACGCAGATGATGGGGAAGAGGAGACGAATAAATTGGGCGGTGGCAATGGTATTGGAGGCGTCTATCTTCACCTCATTCGTGCACCCAATGGTCCAAGCTTGACATTTCGTGTGTCAGAGTACTCTCTCACTCGCGACGTCGCCACTTTGGTGCGGAAGGTCTTCGATGTGCGCCAATTCTCCTCTCCTCCACTTCTTGCGATGACTGGCTTCGGTGCGGGAGGCACGGCGTCTGCTCCGCCTCCACCACATCTTCGTCTTCTTGTCGACATGTTCCAGAATATGCTACCATCACTCAATATTCAGAAGGTAAACTTGCCCTGGCGTTTGTCTACCCAGTCTCTTGACTGCTCCTTACCTTTCAGCTGAAAGTGAGCAGTGTCCGTCGAGTACTGCTGTTAAGTCGCGAAGTTGACAGTTGTAGTGATGCTGATGGTGGCGAAGAAAGGGAAGTGATCTACCTACGCCACTACAACATCCGTCTGGAGAACCGATCTATAAGTCGTGCTCTGCGACGCCTCGGCATGGGTGGAGCGCCGATGCGACGCCAACACAATCGTAACGACGCTGCTGGCCTGGGCCCACGGGGCTTTGGCAAGTCCTCTGGTGTTCCTAACCTCGCCAACTACGCTAGTATTGATGAATACCTCTCAAAGTAAGTTTTGAATCTCCATTCTGTGAAAGTGTGTTCGTGGTCTATGGAATAAGTGCATGAGCTCAAGTTCAACATACTTTCGGTGCTTTATTCCATTCTTCGCAAAGGATTTTCTGCTCTTTCATAAATCACATTTCCTGATTATCAGGGCGAATCTACTGACGGAATCGGCTGCCTCAGAATTGGAGGATATGGCGGAGGTCACACTGCCGGGTCAATCAACAGCAGCTGATGAGGGTGCAGAAGAGGCAAGGAATCCCTCTGTAAGTGGTCCGATAAATGCCAAGGGGATTAAAGAGGCACGTGCCCAAGCCAAGTCCACACATGGCTTCACACACCTCAGCGGTTGTCGCAAGGCATGCGTCCGACTCACTGAAATTGGTCCTCGCCTCACCCTCCAACTTATCAAGGTGACACACTACTAAATTCTACTAAAATATTTTAAGTAAACATTACTCTCCACGTGTTTTTTTTGTGGTGCTTGGGTAGATCGAGGAGGGCGTGAATTCGGGTGCTGTGCTCTACCACAGTTGGCAGAAGCGCACGCCGCAGGAGATTGCCCAACAGGAGGCGGAGGTGCGGGCCAAAGAGGCGGCAAAGGCGCAGCGACGAGAGGAACAGGAGAAACGACGTCGTGCAAATGCCGAGGCTGCCGCTGCTATCACTTCTTCTGGTACAAAGGAACAAGGGAATTATGGAAACGACGATAAGGATGATGACGATGGTGGTGACAATGATGATGAGCTGTTGATGCACCAATTGAGCGATGAGGCGGAAGAGGATGAGGGGAATGAGGAGGAGGCACCTGAAGAGGGAAATGAGGTAGAGGTGTCGAAATCGAAGAAGAGAAAGAGGAAAACGAAGAAGATTCCACGCAAGCATCCTGCGTACAACTACCTCGTGGAAAAGGCCAAAAGTGAGTTCAAAGTGCGCCCTTCTGTTTGATCAATAGCTCCAAAACAGTTGTCTATTACTCTTTTGGTTTTTGTTTCTTATTTTCAGAACGAAAATTAATGCAAACACAGCAGCATTGAGAGCCTGGATGTAAAGTGGATTTTGTGAAACATAGATGAACTTTCTTTTGATAATCGCGGACACTTTTTTTCCCAATTTTGAGGACCGATCTCCCGGATTTGGCTGATAGAAATACCTTGTTTGAGACATTTAAGTTTTTTGTGAAGAAAATCCCACACTCGAGGCAACGATCTTAGAAAGTGGAGTCGTGATGGGTTCGGAAGACTTGTTTGTGTTCTATAGAAACATGAAACTGTCATGAGGTAGTAGCTGTAATTTGCTTTCTTGAGAATCAGACGAGTGCAGAAGGTTTCCCGGCGGAGTATTTACTTATCAAAAGCACTACCTTTTGTCAGTCCTGCCGTTTAAACTTTGCCATTACCAACTCCTCGGACTTAATTTCTTAGCAGGTGAGGAATTTCGTCAACCCTTCTCCTCAAACCACACATCGGTAAGTCACTGACAAATCTTCCCACATTGAGGCCTTGGCGTAGGTGCGTGGGTGCAGCATTGTGTCGGAGTTGCCATGTGGACTACTCGAAGTGCTGGAGTTCCTTGAACACATAGCATTGGCGAATTTTCCATGCCACCACGATGTTGGCGGACGCTGAAAGGGTGTAATCACCGTTCTGCTGGGTAATGACATCTACCTCTGTGGTGTTGTCGTGCGAAAGTTGAAAATGAAGTCTTCCTCGGATAGAACTAATTACCTCGAATTGTGAACACTCTCGCCGCTAGTTGTATCGCATGAGGATGGCCTTGCCGCCTTCTGATGCAATCTCTAAGACACGGTGTGGTCTCCGCCTTCTCCGATTGGTGCGTCGTGAAACGCGCGAGATTCGTATCCACCCATAGGCCAGCTGTAGGGAGTACGGAGGCGCTAGAACAGGCACGCGTGCTACGCCCTGTCGTGTGGTTATTTCCATTTCTCTAGTCTCGTGAGTGCCGTGTCAGTTGTTATGGCACAGGAGGAGGATGGAAAGATTGAATTAAACGAGGCGGAAATTGACTCCGATTCAATGGTTGCGTTGCGTGATGCAGCTTTCAAGCGTGCCTTCGACAAGGGTTACTTTGCCTCCCCATTGTCCTCCACAACCATGGAGATACCGAGGTACATGGCAAAGTATGCCGAACCGCCATTGCGCTATGAGTGGCTGTCCCGTGTTGTCACCAACGGTTTTCGTCTAGACAAAGAGGGACATTATCCATCTGGTTTGTTTAAATTTGTGGTTACTGTGCCAAAGCCGGGTTCGACACCGTCAGATGTACAAGTAGAACAGGTGTTTATTTGAATATAGTTGTTGTTTTTTTGTAGTAAATGATGCTTTGCTTGTAGGTTTGTTTTTTTTCGCATTTGATAAGAATTTTTGGTAATGGAAGCAAGGGAGGGAGGCGCCTATGCTTAGCTTCCTCTGGGAAGTCGACAACATTCGCTGAGCCACCTCAAAGGTGTCGGTCATAAACCTTTAATTTGAGGCTCCCTTGGACTGCTTCATGAGACATCTCAACAAAAATGGACAAGATTTGCGTCATTCCTGGAATTGATGAATGAGTAGACCATTGTTAGGCATTGCGATTACCTTGAAAACACTGTGATGCAGTAATTCTTCAACGGAATATCGAATCTTGGAAGTTGTGCTCTTCGTGAGCTATACTTTCGCTTAGCAATCTGGTGGTCTGTAGACTACCAACATGCCTTTCATCGCCTCTTACCTGCATCTCCAGCTAAATTTTTTTACTTAGTGGCTTGTCAGAGCATGCACGACCCCTTTATTGAGTCTAGTTTACCAGCAGATTTAAATTTGTGCAACCCTTTTTAGCATGAGTGGGAACACAATGCTGAAGCCAGTCGCACTTCAAGGAGGGGAGCATATGACGTTCGTAGATTTGTGAACTGCTCCCCTACAGGACAATAGCTTGAGCGTTAGGCATCAAGAGCCTTGACACATCAAGGACACCACCAACAGGAGTGATCACGTCACTTTATGGTTGAGGATGTATCTGTTAATTCCATGAAATTCCTTTCAATGGAAAGGTTAGAGGAATGGCCTGATTTGATAGAATGTCTTGACATTTAATATGAAAATTGTCAAGGTTGATCACATGTGGGCTGTGAGCATGGTGCGCCCCTTATCGGAATAGCAAACTAAAAATTCGGCTCGTATCCTCGAACCAGCACTGGAGGTAAGGGCAATTGGCCTTTTTTACTTGGCCCCATCACAAGAGTAGCCTATAAGTGGATGAACTTCGCTGAAGTCACCTAGTCAATACATTTTGATTGTGTGGGGCCGTGATCAACATTGCGGGAGGTAGATAAAATGCGCGATCATATTGAGCTGAAATCCACGGCTCCATGGTGCGCGTCTGTTTCAATAGAGGCACTTCATTGTTTCGAAACAGAGAGACGCTGTAAACTATTGTCCTCATCACAAAAAAAACTAGGTCATTTCTTTCCAATCTCCTGTGCTTTTAGGGCTCCGGGTTTCTTTTAAGCCTTCGCAACCACTTTGCATCTCCAAACACCTCAGAGGTAAGTAAACAACTCACACTTAACGGCTTTGTTAAATTTCAGGAACAAAAAACTACTTTTGTTTTTTGCCACAAAATTTAGTTTAAAATTTGGAGTTTTGTTTTATTGGATCGGCTCAAGCTTATCGGCCTTAAATAAATTGTTAACAGGTGATGAGCTCATTCGAACTTTTGGAAGTTCTTGACTGACTTCCGGTTGGGTACACCTAAGCGTGCGTGAATTTTCAGCTTCGGCATTTTGTAAGTTCATTTCAAATTGCATTCAATGCCACTTTTTCCTAAAGGGCCGTTTTTTTCCGCACAGGTTGTTTCTATGTGTTTTAAACATTCATTGTTGTTGATAGTTGAGTTGTGATGCCTTTTTAATTGCTTTAGTCACGATGTAGGCAGCGTTTTTATTATAAATTTTTCATTATGTAAGTACTCAGTGCCCGTGGGATTCCCTGTTCCCACAACCACCTTGCACACATATAATGTGAAATTTGTGCTTTGTTACGTCAGCAACAGCTTTTTTCATGAGCGTTTTATTGCAATTGCTTATTTTCTACCGAATACCGCATAAAGTACGATTTTGGATTTCAGGCACACCACTGTTCTATCATCAAAAATGGAACCAGTATACAAACTTGGTGATCATTGTCCGGTCGTTTCAATGGAGCTGCATAGAATTAACCATTTAAGACTTTGTCAGTGACTCCAAAACGTTTGGTTAACTAATGAGGCTCTAACGCAGACCCTGAATGGCGTGTACGTCCTCCTTCAGGACGGTTCGTTGTCTTTTCAGGGTGGATCGGATGTGGAATATGTCTTCCGGCAGGTAATAATTTGTCTTGACCATAACTGTGTCCCTTTAAATACCTTGTTAAACGTAACCTGGCGTCCTTCAAAGGAATCTTTCTTTCACTGGGCGTTTAGCGGTCAAGAACCATATTGGTATGGCGCCATTGGAGTCGCCACTCAACGTTCCATCTTATTTGTTCCACAAGTATCCGATAATGAAGCCACTTTTATGGGTGAAATTCCAAGTTTGAATGAAATAAAAGCGCGATATGGTGAGGATGAAACGAACTACACGCGTGATGTGCGTGTTCAAATTGCTGATTCCTAAAATGTTTCACCACCCTGTAGTTTACTACAACGCAACTCGTGCATTTTAATTTTTAAATCGAAAAGTACTTTCTTGAAAAGAACCCCTGCGTGCTGTTAACGTTGGCAAGTTCTTGGCCTTTTAGGTGCTTTTTGGATTTTGTGTTGTTTTGTACAGCTGTCTATCTGTTCCAACTTTATTGTGCAATACGGACTCAAACAGATAGTGGTGAGAACACTGTGGAGGGCTTGTTTGATGGGATTCACAGGTAAGTTATCCTCTCAGCTATTTCATTGCATAAGTTCCTTTAAGTATATTCCGCATACTCACATCTGAAATTAGTTCCAGGCTTGATAGGTTCTCCGTATTGCCGTAAAGTTGGGTTTGCATAAGGATGAGCTGATTCTGTAGCGATTCTAACCGAGTAGACAGCCGTTGAGGCTTTAAAGCAGACGTTTAATAGTGGCAGTCGGGGAGTGTGAGTGTGCGTCTGAATGCCGATGACTTCAGGCATCAGTTTCAGCATCAAATTTAGCATTCATCTCTGTTTGATACGAATCAACCAGCACAAGCATTTTGACGGTTTGCAGATCGGGCACCAAAATGGGACAGAGGCGTTTCGTGTCATAATTTTGTGGCAATTTTATTGTCCTAACTGATCTTGTGTTCGATGCATTTTAGATTCAGAGTCAACAACACCGTTCTCCACAACGATATGTCCGAATGGTAGGTCAAGTTAGAATGAAGGAGAGGCAAATCTTCTATCATCATCTATCATCTACTGTTCACCTCATTTTTGGCATCTGTCGGTAATTTAGTGTTCCAAATCAGTTCATTGGCGTGTAGAGTTTATCTTGGCAATCCTCTCTTCAGCAAAAAGCAGGACCTTTGCTTACTATGCTAATGCAAACAGCGGTAAATGCTACCGTCTTGCAAATCTTATGTTTACCGCGTCTTTCGTAAATCCTTCGATACAAATGACCATGAAAGGTGTACTTTAAATAATGACAAATACCTTTCTTTGGCCAATATTTATCCTCTTTTACGTTGCCATGCGCAGACCTTTCAAATTTTGACATGTAACTAATTGATTACATATTAACCTTTCAATGCGACCACAGGGGAAGCCTGAGTGTGCGTGTGGTCACCTTTTTAAATGTTTTCTCTCCCTCTACCCCAATTTGCACTACTTACGGTTGAATGCCTTTGATGTCACCGACTGTGTCTCTGTCTACCACTCACAGACGCAGCACCTCATAATAACTTGGTAATTGTTTTGCTACAGCCGCCTGATCAAGACTCCAAAGGAGTTGGAGGTGATGCGACACGCGGTGTCCAACCTACACCTACTATTCAGGTCAGAATTGAGGAGGACGTACTGATAACGGAAGAGGGATGTGAGGTACTCTCCGACGTCCCACGGACAGTGGAAGATAGAGGAGTGGATTTCTCAAGAAACGACCGAATACGACAATTTGATGTAAACGACCCGTTTTCTGATAGCTCAAAATAAACGGTCCCAAGATATTTCAATCTCTGATATTCAAAGATAAATCCAAACATGTCTGGGTACACTAACCGATAAGCGATTAATTTCGCGTGAACAAGTTTAAGAGCCATGTCGGGGTGGGGTCTACTCTTATTCAAAGAGTAGTAATGGCAGCTATAACGAGAGGCCTAGTTAAGCATCTACTACCACGTGGTGACTGAAGGCCAACCTTAGAGGGCTTTGCAAGAGTAGACGTATCGACATAGAAGCTGTTGGTTCAAGATAACCATTTCAGCAAAACCACAGAAAGCCATCAGCAAAGCTGTACTTTATTGCAAACATGAACATTACGCAGTTTTCTTCTTCGGCCGCATGTTCTTGATCATCTGGAGAGTGGTCTTCCGCATACGATAACTACTGATGATTTTATTTCGCTACGCAAGGAAAGAGAGGAAGAGTTAGGTTAAAGCAGCATTAACTCAAAGAAAGTTTGTAAAAGATTCCCTAGAGTAGTGCGTCAATGAGAAGATTAAAAAGTGTGTGGAAGCATACCGTTTTCCTCGCTACCATGACTTGGAACCTTTGGAAGTCCGTGAGCCCTGCGCGAATACGCTTTTTCTGCAGCTTGCGAGCCCACATTGACTTCTTCCAAAGCAAACCAATCTTCTGCTTACGCCAAAGATCCTCAACCCCACGAGTTCCACAGTTCACTGGAATCTTCACAACAATCTTTGTTAAGTGGAGCCTTTTAATATTGACGGGGCGGCGAGGAACGCCCGTACACGGTCCATCAATTAGCACACGATTCTGGTCGATAATGTCCACAATGACGGCAACTCTCCCAGCGTAAGCTCCGTGAGTGATATACACAACACGGCCACGCTCTACAAATCTGGTGTAGTGGACCATCAGTTATCTAAGGAAAGAATTCATAAAAAAGCATGAGCAGACCTTCAAAACAGTTCGCTGCAAAAAACTGCGAACTTAAACAAATCATAAGTACAATTTTTTCATCCAAATGTTTCGCAGAATGCACGTTTAGTCCTAAAAAGCCTTAGTAATATTCCTTAAAAATTTTCAATAAAATATTTTGCAAAAGTTGAAAAATCCAACAGTGACTTGGATAAAAATTTATTTGTGTAGCATCCCGACACTTTCTTTAAGGTGAAAGAAGACAAAGCACTTAGGTAGAATATGTGTTTTATAAAATATAGAATTAGGGGCTGCTAGTGTGGTCTGGAAGCCAGCAAAACGACTGGTAAAGAGACTACATGAAAGCAGCCTCCGTGTGCGATGATGCGTTATTTGTCAAATTTATGCTGTGAATGCATTTTTGGGCATTATAGTTGTAGCGTCTCAGGACTTTATTTAGGGTAAAAGAAGGCGTAGCACTAGGGCAGAATATATATTCTTGAGACAGATGGGTTGGGGGCTCTTGTCACGGCCCGGAGGCTGGCCTACTGGCTAGTCCAATATGGCCACCAAAGTGACCGAAACCGGCAGTTTGAACAAACAAAGTGTTACACAGCCCCCCTCTTTTTTAATCGTTGTCTCTGATGCCTCCCTTGGCCAGCCTCCCGTGTCAGCCATCACAACCTAATCGGTGCTGCGAGAAGCACCCAACAAATAACATTCCCAGACATCGAGGTTCGAGCGCATGCGTGCATGTAGTGTCGTCAGTTTCGCATAACCCTCAAGGCAGCAAATGCGTGTTTCTAGGTACTCCTCTCCCACGACAATGTGGCCCAATGAAAGATGGGGCACGAATCCAAGTTTTCAAATGGATCGAGACACATACAACACAAATTGTGATTTGAGGCTTTTTCTTTTGCCGTGGAAGAAGAGCAAAGGTATCGTAAAAACCTGAGCAAATGAAGCGATTGAGCCTCATCGGAATGGGATGCATGCGATTTAGGTGTTCAAATAATAAAACGATATTATCTAATGGCGTCCTGCGCATTCTACATCTGTTGATACACATTTTGGTGAACGAAAGCGAGTTGCATAAGAACAGGCGGGAGATAGAGCTTACGGAGGATACTTGACTACAATGTTGCAGGTCTCTCTTGGCAGCTTCACAGGACTTGGAGTTCACGGCTAGTTTCGCTTCAGGTGTTAATAGCCTCCCTGCATAACTTGAGGGCGAAGGGGGTGCCGTAGATGGATGTCAATCTCAGCCCTTTTGCGATGGGATGTAAAAGATTTTCCATCCGTAACACTAGTGGTACAGATCGGGATAAAATCGACTAAGATCGGTTCCGCTTTCCGCTGCAACCAATGTAGCGCCCCGAGACTTCCTTTGATGTAAAGAAGGCATAGTACTTGGACGAAATAAATTTTTGGAAACAGAAGGCTTGAGGACTGTTGGCACGATTCGGAGGCCTGCCAACCGGCTAATACAATGTGGCCAACCAAGTAACCGAAACCGGCGGTTCGAACAAACAAGGCATTACGATAGCATCCAAATATGTTACTACACATAGCTAATCTGAAAAGCAGCACCGTTGCTTTAGCACCCTAAGATTTACTGAAAGGTAAAAAAGATCACAATACTAGCGCAAAGTTCATACATATGTTTGGCGAGTGGAAGGAGAAGTAGACAGCTCTACCTGGAAAACCTAATTTATGCATGTAACCCTCAAACAAAATCAGCTGCCAAACAAACAAAGTGGTGTAAATGCATTCAGTAATATCGCAATATTTTATTTTAACATATTTTCTTTATCATCTCAATTTGTACGACTTTAAACGTAATGGGAGCCTGTAATTCAATTAAGACTTTACCAAAGTAACGCCCCGAGGAGCCCAGCCTAACTTGCCTTTAAATTTAAAGTAATGCATTTAGTTTAAACAGTCATCACATTTTAATGAACGCGTTTGGCCACGTACCTGTGGATACATCTTCAAGTTCTACGCCTAAATTAGCTTCATTCGCGTAAAACGCCACAGGCAACGGAAGCAACGAATGGACTTTGTATTTTGGTCAATTGCCATGCGTTTCTTCTCGCTTTTGGGGAGGGACCTCTTCCGTATTTTGATCACTATAACTTCTCTAAGTGAGCTAGATTTTGAACCTCGCTGGTAGCCTTAGTTCCTTCTGTCTGTCTACCATGCATCTGAAAGCACGTTACCAATTTTGGTTAGGTAAAAAGTAATGTATTTTAGAAAAGCAAATTTACTTGTTTAAAAAAAATAATGCACGAATGAGTTCAATTTAAGCCTTACAAACTGCCACATTAGTCGTTTGTGCATTACTTCAACTTTCCTTTTTTTATGCTGGCTTATAAAAACAGTTAGACAATATCAAAACATTACCGAGTGTGTACGCGACTTAAAATTACTTTGCACTTTTAAGCATTACTTCAGGAGCAAACACTTTCGAAAAGTGTGTGGAAGTTGTCGCTGTGTCTGTCCAACGCTTCTGCTGTGTGTGTTTCCTGCAGTTTAGCCTTAAGTTTTTACGCCTAATCATCTGTCCTACACATCTGTTTCTTATTTTAAGAATGGCTTCTAGAGGTACCATGTATTCGAAGCGAATAGCATCATTGGCGAGCAGAATTTTTGGAGATACTTCGTCACTGTACCCTCCCCCAAAAGTAGTTCGAGTAATGAGTGAACTGCCTGAAGCAATAAAAATTCGGGATTGGTATCCCCCTCTCGAAGAATATTCCGCGATCCTCTCCCACTTGCGTCAAGTTGGTCTTTTTCGGGATGAACATGCGGATTTCAGGGAAGAAATGGATCGTCTACGGGCCCTCAGAGGCAAAAAGAAATGGGTCAAAGGCAAGAGAGTTGATTATTTTCCTAATGCGTCTCAAAAGGACTTGTAAATAAATGTTTGATTTCTTAGAGTGAATTGTGTTGTGATTTTTCGTAGGTTAATAGAGTTGATTCATTTGAAATTGTATGAATTCGGACTACGACTACTCATTTTTGCCTCCCCTGTCCTTACGTCCCTCTGTATCATAGCTTGCCCGAATATGGTGTTTTTTTGTTGGATTTTGGTTGATAATTATCCAACTTTTCTTACTGCTACGTCACTTAAGTTTGGATGTCTCTACCTTGGAGGAATTCTTTACTCTTAAAAATAAAGAACTGATCAAAAGTTGCTTATCCAAGTCTAACTCACCGATATCGGTTTTCGGTGGCAACTTCTGGGAATAATGAATTTGTCGATTTACGGCTACGTCTGTTGGAGAGCAAACATTACGGGGACAAAGAAAACTTCTGACACATAACTTTGGAAGTTGCGCATAGTCTTAATAGCTTTTTGTTGCTTGTAACTTATTTCATGTTCGTTTTTATTTGTGGAACATGGGGCATCGAATGTGCTTTGTGATGTCTTCACGAGATAGTTCTACAAAGCCTGTTCTGATGTCACAATAAGATGATTTGAAGAATGGACCCAACAATTTATTGAGTTTCTTAAGCCATAAATAGTCTCCAACTTTTGTACAATGAAGTGGTATGCGTCCGAGTGGTTACCAGATGGGGCTAGCTTCGTCGGTATCTGTTGCATACTTGACGATATTTGCTCCTCTTAGGTCAGTTCCTTGTCTGGCAAATATGTTTGCGCACTTAATCAGCTATGCGCAAAGGCCATGGCGATAGCCGTGCCTTCAAAGAGAGCTCTACAGATGTCGTTCGCGTAGTCTTTCAGTAGCGAAACATCTGTTTTGACTTCCTCGTCTTGTTCAGTTCACCCCAGGTTGGTGTCAAAGCAGCTGGTCTCCTGACTGATCAGAAGATGGATTATGGGTGGGAGGCATTTGAAATATGGTGTTCTGATTGGTAGCTACGACTGACTTCCACCCTACCCCTTTGTCTTCTCCTCTCTTCAGTCCAAAATTCCCTTTTATACGCTGCTAGCTTCGCCTAAAATACTCCGAGACTGCTTAATGGCGGAAAGTGAGGGGAAAATTAGTGGGTGGTGGATTGAGGTTGGAGCCTTGTTAAACCGTTTTCATACAGGTCAGCTAAGTGTGTCGTTGTGGTCAAATTCTACTCCCGCAACTGTCATGACCGTGACCATCTTACCATAAATTAGGGCGGACAGAGGATAAGCAAACTCATATCATCGCCTCGCTTTATTAACGGCGTGAAATGGTGTCCTAGGGCATTATGTCGTATGGTCACGTCCGAGTTCAATGAGGGTACGCCCAGACCCTTACTACGATGAATTAGTTGACAGTTCTTCACCATCATCACACTACACACGTCATTTATCTGCTAGTATTAGATGTCAAAAGGGCTATCAAGCTCTTTTTGCAACAACCTGTGTGATGTAAATTACTTATATGTGATCAGCAGAGCAATCTTTTCCTCTTGGCGGGCTTGTGGTTGAAACAGACGAGCACACTTCTCTGTCAGTACGGTGTAGTCCAACGTCGACATTAATTCCTCCAGTGAGCCCAATATTTCCTCCTACCGATCCTTCAGAGTTCTCGTGTAGATACCGTCATGGTATACGCCACAGTGAGTTGGACATGACTTGATCTTAATGCCTCACTGAGTAAGTTTCTTATTTCAGTCCCCTACAAGAAAATTGTTTGCTAGGAACTCTATCCAGAAGACGTTGTTGCGTGGACGGCAGAGTGATCAGTCTCCACTATAAAAAGGAAGTGGGAGAAAGTCATACTCAGTTTTCTGCATTTTTCGGAAACTTTCGTCTCGGAGATTATCGTATTCTTTAAAGAGCTCGGGGACGGTAGCTCATGACATAGTTGGTAGACTTGGCCACAGAGACGAGATGTGGGTGGCACTTGGTTGCAAAAACCCTCCCACTTCCCCACTGTATCGACTAGGATGTTGCTTAGGTGAAGGTTCTGTTGTTCGAACAGCGATTGCCTCTCTCTTACTGCCAACGCGAGATCGACCTAAGCAAATATTAGTAATCGTGCTTGTGGGCGGAGAGGCTGTGAGAAGAGAGGAAGATAAAGCACAAACTACGTGGAAGAATGGTTAGGAAAAAGCTGGTAGTAGGTGTGTAGCATGCCAAGATGATCTGGAACGAAGGTCTACAGAGTTCATCCCCCATTACGACCTACAACTGCACGAAGGGAAGAAGGGAGTGTAGTTAAAATAAAGTAAAAATCATCAGATAGAACTTTACCCAAGTCAAAGTGCAGCCTGCAGACGCTGAGTATAAATAAGAGAACATGACTAACGCCCGCAAGAAGCAACGGCTAATTGTCACACTATTTTCAGACCTATCAATAGGCTTATCACCGGCATCTTCATCCATAGTCCTCTTCTGTAGGTCTGGTGCGTTTCGTTAGAGGTAATATTGTGTGTTTGCGGTGCTAAGAAGGGTAATCCACTTATTGAACAGGCAAGCACTTAAAGTCAGTGGATAGGAACAGGAAGATTGATCATTTTTGTCTATCATTTGCGTACATAGAGCACTATCAAAACTCGGAGAACAGCAAATACTACATTCCGCGCGTTCCAAGGTCAAACTTTGCATAATAATTGGGTAAAATAACTTTGCACAATTGTAAAACCGTACGAAAAAAAACCAAAACAATTTTTCAAAATAGTTATATGCATAAGAAATTAAACATAACGAGTCAAATTTTGCTAGTTTACAACTGGATTAATTTCAACCGTATTCGATCACAGCATTATTAGGTTTGCTACGCATTGGGCATGCTTAATCTCTATTTACCTAACGACTTAAGGTTAGATTTCGATTTCACTATCAACAAGCTTTGCTAGAGGAAAGCAATGCACAAACTTGCAGTGTAAGTTTTTATAATTGATCAGTCTTTTGCCTTCGCTTCCATCTTCCGCGTCGACAGATCCACCTCGGTCACAAGTCTACTCTACTCACCTCATACATCACCTAGTTGCGCTAGTTGAACAGATGTTTACTACTAGTCCCCCCTAATAATTTCGATACTATTGCGCTTACATTATTGAACAATCCCAGATTCTTTTACTTCTTTGCGATCTTGTTGTTATTACTGAATGCTAATCTTAGAAATGCTGCATTAATTCAATTATAAGTTTTACCGTGCGGGACGGTCATCTAGCTACTTTAATATTTCTTGTTACGTGTACCCCTCCTTGTAATTTTGATTTGTGACGCGTTGGGGGAGTCGAAAGTGCGGACTGCGCGTTTATCGTTTCATTTCTATTCCCTAACTTACATCTACGCGTTAAGGCACTTAGACAGCAGCAAAATACAGCTTTATTGCGTTTTTTGAAGCTTGGGAGTCGTTCACTGTGACTCAAGTCCGTATCTCGAGTCCTGATTTACCTACTTTTACTCCTCGCGTTGGCGGAACTGCAAATTCGGGAACTGGGAGATCAGAGGAATAAGACGCAGCTTTCTAGTTCCCACCGAAAACAGATTAGAAAATAATTCCTCTCTCCGACTTTGACCTTTTCTAAATAAATGACATCGATTTTTATTATTCTACTATAAAATATTAAGTAGTATAGTTCGGCTTATGTATATTTATTAATCTAAATGCTAAATAAAATCTAAAATTGCAGGCTCTCCAGGTTACTACTTCTATCCGCTTTACCGCACCACTCCACGGGCACAGAAACCATTTCAGCAGACTCTTCCTCCCTTGACTCACATCTAATCAATGTCTCCAATTCCTCTAATTAAAGCGATTATAGATGAAATGCACTACAATCAACCGAATCACATAAACTAGGCCTCTAATGTACCAAAAAAAGTAATTCTTTGTTGGCCCTGGGGTCACTTTGGATGCCGGAGTTGTTTGAAGTCTGCCATGTCTCCTCCCCACACGGTTGCATCACGACCACATTTGCACACCATTGCACGTGCGCACTTGGACACCTGGCTAGCCAATCAGACAACGCATTCGGCCATCGATTGCACGCACATCAGAAGCCAAATATGGCTTGTGTTGTGCGGGCAGTGTCAGTGCGAGAGTACGTGAAATTGCAGGCGGATGACTGAGCGAAAATAGGGTCGCAGACGATGGCTAGCCGAATGGGCATAGATGTGTACGTGTGGGATTGCCTTCGTACTGTTTTTTTGTGTCTTTTACAAGCAGCAAACACATAGTTCCAAAATCCCTTTAGCATGGGAAATGTTTAGTCGACTGGTGCCTGTAAATTGAGTACGTAGACTTCTTCTGACCTTGAAAGTATTTGCTGCACTGGCTAGATCGGTAATCCTCTCCTCACAAAGTCTGTTTGGATGGGCTTGAAAAGCGCGCCCGTTATTCTAGGTCGTATCGATCACCCGGAGAAAAGATCGATTACGTCTGCTCAGCTGAGCGAGCATGGAAAAATCGATATTATGCCAGAGAAAAGTCGATATTTCGTACGCTTTTTGGCAGAGACATATTTTGGCATTGCACTCACACAATTTTAGTGGTTTTTTTAACAAGTTCTAATTAGCTTTTTTCGGCCTGCATTAAATGTCAGTTGTCAAGTTGTTGAAATCGTACGGCCATTTAATTTAAATTAAAGATGGATAGTTGCCATGTCACGTTACGTAGCTAGGATACGAAGGCAAATGCGGGCTGGACATTTTAATTAGGAGTGAGTCAGTGCATAGGCTCTGTCCTAGTTACAGAATTGCTCCCAAGAGGCGCTGCCTCCTTCCCCCTTCCTATAAGACGCTTTTTCAACTAGCAGTAGACGTCAAAATTAATTAGCTTTCACCTGCATCAAATCACTAGTCGGTCGTAGCGTTAGTACACCGTCTTGTCCTCGACATTCAAGCTACTTAACAGGTGAGTTTCCCTATCAATAAACCCCTAATTGAATTAAAGGTAGAGGGCAAATAATGTTTCCAAGACGTGTGAATACTATACGTTGGTGTCATTCAATCTTACCCTGTACGATAGATTTCCCTGGGAAAAGTGTGTGGCTTTTGATTTTTATTCTCAAAATCAAACCTTTGACAATAATGTTTATGCACCCTAAGTCTTTCCCGGACAAACCGAAAATGCATCACTGGCGTCCAGAAGGCTAGAAGGGAGAGAAAGTACTAGCAGTAGAGGTACAAGGGCAGAATCTTGGGAGCCCACTTAGCCGAAGGAAAGGAGAAAGCAAAAGAACAAAGTAATATGATGATGAGACAGGCCGATATTTAGAATTATTTCGAGAATAGAGGTGGAAACTACCATGGCTACAAGGCACTACCTCGGTCTCTAATATGGATGGTTTCAAACAGTATGTCTTGTCTGAGCATCGACATCAATGTTTCCCTTGAAGCAGTTGGATGCACTCCTTATGGCAACGCTTCAGTAGTATGTGAAACTTCCCCTAGCACCTCTGAGATCCATGAGCGTACACACAACTGAAGCATGGTAGGTTGGCTTTTACATGCAAAATGAATCCATTATTACCCATTAATGCCTCCATGAATTTATGGGGTACTATCCATCCATCCGTCCATCCATCATTTCACCTGGCATGGCACCAAATTGAGAAATCGTTGGGTGCGTTGGTGGGATTCCTCGCCTCGGGGTTGATTTGGCACACACGCATCAGCATGCAGTCCAGCTGCAGCGCGTGGTGTAAACGTGACTGCTGGTTTAGGCAGGGTCTCTCTCGCCCTCCCGACGGCACGTAAGCTTCCACTGGATCGCCCACGCTGATTGGTTGATGTCTGGGTGTAGCGGTCTATATTTAACCCATTAGCTGTCTAACCAATGTGTTATCATTTTATAGCGATAGAATGCGTTCAAGGCAGACTTTCACTCGATATGGACTTTGGTTATAAAAAGATGTTAGTGAAGCCAATCAACGCCAACTTTTAATGCAGATTAAAAGTTGAAAGGAATTGCCCTATTAAAGCCTACTTATCATTGGTTAAAATAAGTCGTGTTCACTAATTTGAACGCTGCGACAAGCTAAATGACATCTTTCTTAAAAATTGAACACCTTACATCAGTGATTTAAATAAAATTTAGCAGAGGATGCGCTTCTAATGCTTGCATCTGATTATGCCTATATTTGGATGTAGGAGTGAGGAGTAGGTAGGCCTTCAAAATCGAGTTCGAGCCGTCGGAACCTGTTCGCTCTAAACCAGGTCAACACTATTTTGGGAGGCTCTTTAAGCCAAGGTAGACTAATTTCTCACAGACGATGCACCATAAATTGCGCCTGATTTAAAGGGGTCTCCTTGCACTCCCGACAATGTAGCTTGGCTATTTACCAACGAAGGTGTGAACGGTCTAGTTGATGTGAAAGAATTTTTTTTAGGCTTGTAGAATGGCCGGGAGTCTAATAGGGTCAGTAAGGTTTCTGCTTCACTAAAGTAGATGGTGGCGTAAAGCTTGGCTACTGAAGAGCAGGTGTGCACAGTGGGATAGGCTTTTGACTCCCAAAGTATGTATGCTTCACTTAGTGGGGAGTGTGATACTTTAAGATGTTTTCAACTAGTAACAATTCCTCAAAAATTTCAACGTACTCAATACAAGACGCAAGAAAGTTCTTTTAAAGTTTGAGCCAATATTATTCAAAGGAAGTGGAGGTGAATGAAGTTGTAAGCATTCAAGTTAGTAAGATGCCTCCATTTCTTTTTTAAATCGGAGAAGTAAGAGTTCAAGGTCCTCCTGTGTGACCCATCTGCAACGTGCATTCAAGTACTACTGAAATAAAGAGTAGAAAGTTCATAAAGTACAAAACAAGGAACCGAACAAGCAAATCGTGACTTCTGCTTACATAAAGGCTACGAATCAACTAGCACCAAGCCAAGCTTTAGCCGGTTTCTCAACTGTCTCACTTGAGTGGTTGACAAATGCCGAGGGAGAGGCAAAAACGTCAGGTGGTGGGCTAGTGCAGGGCATGAAATTTCGCGCTAGCTGTTTTTGTCATTGTTCTTCCGCTTGGTGTCTTAGCCTCTGGCCCTAATATCATGCCTTCATTCGACATCAGGGACCACTTGAGAAGCGAAACACATTGAAGAGCAAGTAATAGCAGTAAGTAAATCTTTTAGGTCTAACCAAAGATATGGGCATTTTTTAACATAGTATCTGGTGTAAAATCATTAAGGCCATTTCTCTTCACAAATTGGGTAGCCGGTAAACCAGATCACACAGCTCATTGTCATCTGTAAGTGCTGGTAGTTGAGACTCATTTGCCTTCTAGTCTATCATCAAGACATCCTATCTTAGGCGGCTGAAGGCATTTTTCAGGAAGAAAGCAATACAGATTTCCCAAACTTGTGTTTCACATTCTCACCAATAATTAAGTTATTTGCTTCTGCATTAGTTGGCTGCGCTTAAACTGGAATAATGGACCCACATACAATTATTTGAATAGCTAACAGCATTTGTGCCTGGTAGCCTGCTCTCTAACCTGTGCAAACTATTCAATCCTTTTTGTTATCCCATAAAAGAAGGCCAATCAAATTCCAGTTTCCTTAATGTCCTTTCTTGAAATTATCACCGTGTCCAGGGAGCCACTGTGCACCTTCACAAACAGCCGCTATATTTACACAAATCTGTCCCCGTAAATAGGTTTCACAATTGCCCCAGCGCCTGTTGGAATGTTGGGATTTCTCATAATCATATTGGTGTTTACTGTTAAAGTGTAGAAGAAAACTAGAGAAATTTCTTTTTATTACTTACTACTTTTTTGGGGTAAAATACATTGTAGACTGTTCGGTTTTACTTTTCTGATTTGCATAAACTAACCTTGATGAGAGTTGCTATCTCAATTGGTTTTCCTAATATCGTATTAGCTTATAATTGACCCATCCATTGGTGAAAATCTGAGCAGCTGATAGCCAATGAAATGCGAATGCCGCAGTCGGATCGCGTTGCAATTGGCCAGATTCAAACTCACTTTTAATTGGCTTAATAGAGCTGAATCTGACAATGCCACGCTTTATAGCATCCTTCAAGAAAATTTGTTTTCCAACACCCATCGAAGAAATTTAGCATCTAAATGGGAAAAGTTCCCATCGATACACACTTTACTAGGCATGCAATTATTCACGCCTTTTCGGAACTGTATTGGGAGAAGGAAGAATGCGGTGGCCATTCCGTTTGCCAACCACTAGTCCGTAAAACAGTGGAATAAAAGCCGAATGATTTAACAAAGGTCGAGGCTTGAATCAGCGTTGTGGGTAGATGGCGTTTTGTATCTAGTTCTCCTTGGTGCTGCTCACCATTTATCTATCACATGTTCGCTTCACTAACTAATACCATGCTGGATTCAGATGCTAGCAACACTCCCGTAGAACATGAGACTGGTTGTTACCAAAGGAAAATGTGGTTTTCTGCCCTTCCTGTTGTCACTGCCACCAATGTGATGTTCTGAGTCCTATTATAAGTCGAAAGGACTCATAATACTCGACCAGAATGTGTGTCACCGATTTCTGAAGTGGTGGAAGGCGGCTACAAAGAGGGCCCAGAGTCCATGCCTCCGAGCTGAAATGCAATGGCAGGGCCCTAAGTTTCCCACCCAATCACAACGCCATTTCAGATTAACTTCCAAAGTTAGCAACTTTTCCCAGTTATGGAAATAGCCTTGCTATTACCTCCCCCTCCCTCCTTTTTATTTATGAGTCTACTGAACTACTTTTCAGTGACCTTGCAGCTCTAAGATGAAAATTTAGCCCCACTTTAGGTAATAATCATGCTGACTAGCAATACCTTCACGCAAATGAAGGGAGATAAGGAAAAGTACTTTTAAATCTTACTGATTTTAGCTGCTAAGTTCTTCTTTAGAAATTGGTAAAGTCATGGAATATTTCGAGGCTTCCTCCTTAGCGTCGGCGAAACATGCAGTGAAAATGAGGGAGGCACAAAATTAGCTGATAGGATATGCTGACAATGTAACCATCTTCGTCAACATATTACAGTGCTTAGATTACAAGCCTCTGTTTCTTTTATTACAACCAAGGGTAATAAGGGTGTCCGACATAGATGTCTGCACGCCTGTTTTTATTATTTCTCCTCCAAAAAGCCATAACAACGACATCAGCAACAAATGAATGCGGTAGTTCACAGACGACAGGGCTCCATCTCTTCCCACCTATGTAGTTATAAAGGCTTACAAGACTGATAAATGCCCAAAAGGGGTAAAGAGGAAGGCGATGGTGCATGCTTGGCTTATTTATACGGTCCTCGCTTAGGTCGGTAGAAGGTTTTTAGGCAGACTTTGATATTGTAAGCATGTCTGTTTGTTTGTTTGTTTGTTTGTTTGTTTGTTTGTTTGTTTGTTTGTTTGTTTGTTTGTTTGCGACGCGTGCTTCCTGATTTAGCGAAGAAGATGCAATCCAAAAGTACCTCATTGGTTCCTTTGGTTCCTTCTGGTTTAACGATGGGGAATGGTTTTGAAGCGCCATAATCCCATCGTCCATGATGGCCTCTGGGTTTGTGAACAATCCACACCCTGTCATAACTTCATAGCTTCATTTCCACGAGGTCTAAGGGTCAAGTAGACACTAAACTTCGTCATTATGGTGACCGCTCCCAAGCCTCAGATCGCGAGAGTCACTCGAAGGGAGACTTAACGGTAGTCTGCAAACTTCTGCACTTACCATGAAGGAGAAGATGGTAGATCTTTATGATATCTTGGTCTTCTCCTTATGTTCCTGGCATTTGGGTTTAATGTTGGTCTGCGGAAATGCCGAGGGATAGGCTTTGCGCCGAAATAAGAAACAGCATGCAATTAATTCCCCGGACTTGATTCTCCCCAAGACAAACACGATTGGCACACAAAATGCGCTGGGTGGAGAGTACGGTGCGGTCCAAATGAATAATAACTTGCCAACTAGGGTGCATGGAATGCATAGTTAATTATGAAGACGGGTACCACCCTTCCAACTCTGTGGATAACACTGTGGATTGGTTAGGAAGGTCAAAGATTTAACTGTTTTTGAATCAGCGCATTCGCGATAAGAGGCGATACATGCGAAGTCATCACCCTTGCCATGACCTCACGCTGGCAAGGGTGCAATACCCTCTAGAAGGTGCTGGATGGCAAAAAGTAGCATAGCAATTCATTCCAAATTCCATCTCTTGGTCTTCAAAACGAGCCGTTCCTTTTAAGAAGACTTTACTCAACCTCCACCCCTTCACCTTCAGCCTTTTCACCTTCTCAACCAACCACTCAATCGTCCGTCTACCTGTGGCTCCTCTGCAATAACCAAATAACTCACCCTATGCTTCCATCATTCAGTTCCTTGCTACATTTTGTTTCTTCTTGCCTGATTATGCAGAAGTGATTTTGGAGCTAAACTACTAACCAGATTTAAGCGTCCATTACTACGATACATTGGCGGTTGGATTAATCGGTTTGGGAGATCGTAAATGCATTGGGAATAAAAAAAGATTGGTTGTAAAATTGGTTTGGGGTCGAGAACCCAATTAGGTCAACTTAAGGTTCCTCTCTGCTCGCCAGGTAATTAGGTCAGGCATACCCATCACCTCTACCCCAAAAATCTCAAAACAACTTTGTCGGAACACTCCACCTGATTAGATGTTGGAGATTTCCCCACATCCATGCGATACCCTAATGTGACTGGCCCTAATAATGTGTGTGATTAAACGCCAACACAACAGGCTTCCAAAAGACCAATTCAAATGCGGTCTTCTCTAGCGTCACATATACGTGACATACGTGTTCTGTCAATTAACAGTAACTATAGTACCACCGAATTGCCAGAAGCTATGTCTTACACAGTTTTAACAATTGATTTACTCCAGAGATGATTACCGTAGCTCCATTACCTCAAGAGCAAGGAGTGATAAGGTCGTTTAAACATGTGGTATTAATTCGCCTGTAAAATGGTTTCTAAAACGGAAAAGATTACTTCCAATCAAGAGGGCGGCATTTCAAACCGGATACTAAGTAATCATGTTTAAGGGAGCTAGGGTTCCGTTTTTGCTGCGACAATGCTACTGAGGCATTTCGTGCCATAACCCCTCTCCCCCCAGCTGGAACCATGACGACTTCGACGATGACGTCATGCGTTCGGGTCATACTCTAAGTTGGACCACCTTTTGGTATTCAAGCCAGCTGGCCCAGAAGGGGGCATTCGGGGTGCTGCTTCTAGAAATTAGACCCTCCTCCCCTTTCCCTTCATTAAAAGACAAACACATCTTTCGACTCAAATTGATCGGGGGGGCAAATAGTAGCCTTTTACTTGGCACGGGAAAAGTGGAAAAAGTTCCGCAAAGAATCTAATTTTCTAAAACATTTCTTAGAAAAGTGGCTAATGGTTTGATTGTGCTGATGAGCAGATCAGTGGTTTGTAGAGCCTCTTTTGCTGGAGATGGGTTATTTAACGATCATATTTGACAAATACCACGCATTTGTGCGCTTTAAACAGGCTTCCTACCAGCACCGATTTACTTAATTAACCCTTTTCTGGGGATAGCTCCACTTATTCCTTTTTAAAAAAACATCAGTTGAACAGTCGTTCAAATGGCTAAAGTACATTTGGTCATCGGTGGTCCAGTTCCCACCGCGACCCTAGCAGAAAGCTTGTCAAACAGGTGCTTCGTCACCATGTCCGACAACGCAGGATGTAGGCAATATTCGGGACGCCTTTTAAACAAAACTGCCCTGATTCTCTGCCCATGTCAAAAGAGCATTTTCGTGTTTTAAACGCGTTTTTCCGTTGCCTTACTTCATCCCAATGCCATGCGAACAATATTTAAAGAAAAATTTTAAAAATGAATTCCACATTTATATTCTAACCAATAATTCAGTTTAAATGTAACTCCTTTAACTTTATCAATCAATAAAAACAGCATAATTAGATCGCTCTCTTCTCCGAGAATTTAAAGTTATTTTAGAAAAATAGGATTACGAAATTCCCAAAACCCGACAAATTCAATTCTCCCCAAGCTGCATGTTTCTTCATTCCTTTCAGGCACAAATTTGAGTGCCGCGGGGAGTCAATAAACCCCGCGCATTCAAAGCGAAAACATTGTCAGCTGATTATCGATTTTTGTCCTATTGGTCGGTGTAAAAGTGATTATGTTACGTGATTTTCAAAAGCTCGCCAACAGGCGTGTGTGTGTGTGTGGAGGTGCGCACGTGCGTGCCAACCATCGACCGTTGGGGGTTGCGTGCACAGTGCCACCGCATTGATTCGCCTCGTCAGTCCTGCACACACGTCCGCACCGCAGGCACACAGCGCACCAATGGGAGGTCGTGGACGTTGCAGCATTGTTGGTCAGGCGGGCTCATTGCTACGGGTCGCCGGCGTAGAGGTATAAAACCCTGCTTCAGTCCTCCCAACGCATACACGCGTGGTTGGCGAGCCTCGGATTCTACTGCTGCCGAACTTCCTCAACTGCCTTCTCTGTCTCACTTTTACTCGTGCTCTCGACCCCTCGATTCGATTCTTCTTTTGCACTGTGCGTGCTCCATTCCTTTCTTGGATCTATTTTTTGGCAAGGGCCTTCCTCCCCATTCCAACCTGTCACCTTTTGTTGGGTCTTTCTTTTAGAATTCTTCTCGATTGAAGACTGCTTGAAAAGAAGACAGTAGTACCGCTTATTAACTATCAAAAGTACGAACGACAACAATGGACCCGTCTGATCCCGATTTCGAATACCTTGGTGTGGACCGCAAGGCCCTCATGAAGGAAGCCGAAGCTGGAAGCTTTGACTCCAAGAGCGTTGCCTGGGTGGAGGATGAAAAGGAAGGCTACGTGATGGCCGATATTGTGGAGACTAGCGGTGATACGGTCACGGTCAGGCTCAAGGATGGAAATGTAAGTCCTTCGCTTTGTCTTCCTCTACTTTCCCCTCCCCTCTTCCCCTAGCACCCTTCCTCCACCTTCTTTTTTCCTTTCGCCAGACGAAGAAGGTCAAGAAGGACGACATTCAGCAAGTGAATCCACCCAAATTCATCATGGCGGAGGATATGGCTGACCTGACGTACCTCAATGATGCCTCTGTGCTGGAGAACCTGCGTAATCGTTACTACCACAAGCTTATCTACGTGAGTTCGTTACCAGCACGCCATTAGCTCTGTGACGTCGTCTATTTCCTATCCATTTATGCGTTCAAAAGAGGGTGTGTGTTAGCAAAGTCTTTATTTTTTGCCTACCAACACTTTATTTGGTGTTGTAAGGACTCTGTCAAGCAGTGAGGCCCCCCTTCCTGCATGGAAATGCTCCTTACCCCATTTTTGGTGCTCTAGACGTACTCCGGTCTCTTCTGTGTCGCCGTGAATCCCTACAAGAGGTACCCGATTTACTCCTACGAGGTTGCGATGAAGTACAAGGGAAAGAGGCGTGCCGAGATGCCACCTCATCTCTTCTCCATCGCTGACAACGCCTACCACAGCATGTTGGCGGATCGTGATAACCAGTCCATCCTGATTACGTGAGTTTCAACTTTGGGTCTTCTTGCAGCCGTATGTGTGTGTGTGTGTGTGTTTGGGAACCCCCTCCTCACCCTCATCCATCCTTTTCCCACCACCTCTCCTCCACAGAGGCGAATCTGGTGCCGGTAAGACGGAGAACACGAAGAAGGTCATTTCGTACTTTGCCTTTGTTACCGCCAACCCTGCGAAGAAGGGTGAGGATGTGGAAAAGAAGGGTAGCTTGGAAGACCAAATTGTTCAGGCTAACCCTCTGTTGGAAGCCTATGGTAACGCTAAGACCAACCGAAATAACAACAGTTCCCGATTCGTAAGTTCTGCATCGCTGACCCTCTCGTCTTCCTCTACCTCCACTCCACCTCATGTCTCCTCTCCTTTGTCTAGGGTAAATTCATTCGTATCCATTTCGGCACGACGGGAAAAATTGCCGGAGCTGACATTGAGTTCTGTAGGTCCACTTTCAATCCCCCTTTCTAATCGTCTCGACGTATTTAGATCTGCTGGAGAAGTCTCGTGTCACCTCACAAATGAAGGGAGAGCGTAACTTCCACATTTTCTACCAAATACTCTCCGACTACGGCAAGAAATATCACGGTAAGCAGAGGACCCTTGAGTTGTCTTAGCGTTCAATTCCATCGAGGTGTTATCTTTGTTTCCCCAACCCTCTCTTCTAGACAAGCTTCTGGTCTCAGCCGATCCGGCCCTCTACTCCTTCATCAATCAAGGTGAACTTACCATCGACGGTGTAGACGATGCGGAGGAGATGAAGATCACTGATGAGGCTATTGACATCCTCGGTTTCTCCAACGACGAGAGGATGTCGATGTTTAAATGCACCACCTCCGTCATCAATATGGGTGAGATGAAATTCAAGCAGCGTCCGCGTGAAGAGCAGGCCGAAGCTGATGGCACGGCGGAAGCTGAAAAGGTTGCCTTCCTGTTGGGTGTCAATGCTAAAGACCTACTCAACTCCTTCCTCAAACCGAAGGTCAAGGTCGGCAATGAGATGGTGACTAAGGGTCAAAATCTGGATCAAGTCAACTTCGCTGTCAACGCGTTGGCCAAGTCCCTCTACTCGCGCCTCTTTACTTGGCTGGTCGGTCGTGTCAACAAGACCCTGGACACTAAAGTAAAGCGCCAATACTTCATCGGTGTGCTGGATATCGCCGGTTTTGAGATCTTCGAAGTGAGCTATTGGTGAATAGTTTTGGTAGATCTTCCATTGATTTGTTGTCCACCTCCTTCATTGTGCTTTCAGGAAAACGGTTTCGAACAGATCTGCATCAACTACACGAACGAGCGTCTGCAGCAATTCTTCAATCACCACATGTTTGTTCAGGAACAGGAGGAGTACAGGAAGGAGAACATTGAATGGACCTTCATCGATTTCGGTATGGACCTGCAAGCTTGTATTGACCTTATTGAGAAGGTGAGTTCTCCCACCTCTGCCAGGGCTCTCCATTCCCTCGGAAACAAACTCTAATACTCCTTTTATCCACTCTACAGCCTATGGGTATCATGTCCATCCTGGAGGAGGAGTGCATGTTCCCTAAGGCCACGGACCAGACCTTCAAGCAGAAACTGTATGACAACCATCTTGGCAAGAGCCCGAACTTCGCGAAGCCCAAGCCTCCCAAGGCTGGACAGAAGGAGGCTCACTTCGAGCTTCACCACTACGCCGGTTCTGTAGGTTTTTTTAGTTCCTTAAAACTTGGTGCACAACTGAGCGATGAAGTCTTGAAATGCCTCTTACCTCTCTCCCAGGTGCCCTACAACATAACCGGATGGTTGGATAAGAATAAGGATCCACTGAACGACACTGTGGTGAACCTACTTCAGGAGTCCAAGGAGGCTCTCGTTGCTCACATGTTTGCACCTCCTGAAGGTAAAACTTAAAAGGAAAATCATGCCCTAATCGCATTCCCGACTCCAGACCAAACTAGGCGCCATAGCCATCCTACTTATATTTTATAAGTAGCAGCTAACATGTTAATGCATATGCTTTGCTGCTGTCTAGATGGAACCAAGAAAAAGAAGTCAGGCTCTTTCATGACCGTTACCTATACGCATCGGGTAAAAATAACCTTTCATTTGCAACTGCAGTTGCCCGCTCCACTTCTCGCACGTTGACTTGGGTCATGCCGTCAGTGCTTTGTATTAATAACACTACAAACCAAGTGGATGGACTGCGGGTTGGGTTTGGGAGTGTTCGCCTAATGCCAATGCATTGTTCTAGCCATTTAATCATCCTTCTTCTCTGAAAATAGATACAGGCACAAAGCGAAGGAAAGGCGGTGCTATGCAAACCATTTCTGGGACACACAGAGTACATACAAAGGAGCATAAGCCATTTGTGTTGTTCCATTAGTCCAGATTCTTTGTTGATCATACAGATCTCACGTGATCTGTCGTTGCCCCCATTTCATTTATCGTAGTCAGATGTAGTTCAGATGGCACAATGCTACACCGGATACGGAAAAAGTTGTGACGATATTATGTGGGGAAAGCATGAGCATGATCTGGCTGGTGCATGGTTATCCGCTCGTCTGCAAGCAAATGGTACGGCAATTTGTCTGCTTTATTGATTTTAATGAAGTTAATCCCTTATGTTTATACATCCTAGGAGTCCCTGAACAAACTGATGAAGAATTTGATGAGCACAAGCCCGAGCTTCATTCGGTGCATTGTGCCCAACGAGTTCAAACAACCTGGTGAGTGATAACCACTCCACTGCCTCTCCCTACTGATTTAACATAAGTAGGAACAAGTTTATGGAGTTGTTTTCCATCTGCGCAGGTGTGATCGACGCCCACTTGGTGTTGCACCAACTTCACTGCAACGGTGTGCTTGAAGGCATCCGTATTTGCCGCAAGGGTTTCCCCAACAGAATGGTCTACTCCGAGTTCAAACAACGGTAGGTTTTGGTGCCCAGTTTTGTTATCATTTCTTCTGTCTAGATACTCCATTCTGGCACCCAACGCTATTCCTGCCGGCTTTGTGGATGGAAAGCAGGTGACTGAGAAGATTCTCGACGCCTGTCAGCTATCCAAAGACAGCTACCAATGCGGCAACACCAAGGTCTTCTTCAAGGCGGGCACTCTGGCCGAGCTGGAGGACATGCGTGATGAGAAGTTGAACAAGATCATCTCCAACTTCCAGGCCCAAATTCGGGGCTACCTAATGCGCAAAGAGTACAAGAAGCTGCAAGACCAGCGGTGGGTTTGATTTCCATTAAAAGCCTTTTAATAAAGTTGGTTAATTTGACACGATTTCACTTTGTATATTTACAGTACCGCTCTTGCCCTGATCCAACGCAACATTCGCAAGTACCTGATGCTTCGCACTTGGCCATGGTGGAGACTTTACACTAAGGTCAAGCCGATGTTGAACATCGCTCGTCAGGAGGAGGAGATGAGAAAGGCTGCCGAGGAGTTGGCAAAGATGAAGGAGGAATTCGAGAAACTTGAAAAACTGAAGAAGGAACTTGAGGAGCAGAATGTGACCCTTCTTCAGCAGAAGAATGACATCTTCCTCCAACTCCAAACTGAGCAGGATAATTTGGCCGATGCCGAGGAGAAGGTGTCCAAGTTAATCCTCCAGAAGGCTGACATGGAACAGCAGATTAAGGAGCTGGAGGAGCGCTTAAGCGATGAAGAGGACGCGAGCAGGAATCTTGAGGAGGCCAAGAAGAAGCTCGCTGCTGAGATTGACGAGCTGAAGAAGGATGTTGAGGACTTGGAAAGCACCCTGCAGAAGGCCGAACAGGAGAAACAGGCCAAGGATAATCAGATTAAACAGCTCCAGAGTGAGATGCAGCAACAGGAGGATATGATTGCTCGTCTGAATAAGGAGAAGAAGGCTCTTGAGGAGCAGAACAAGCGCACTACTGAAGCCCTTCAAGCTGAGGAGGATAAAGTTAATCATCTCAACAAACTCAAGGCCAAGCTCGAATCCACCCTCGATGAGGTTAGTTAAACAGCCTACATAGTTTACAGAATCCCCATAAATACAAGGTTTAAGCAATTAGTTCATTTTCTAGATGGAGGAGAATCTTGCCCGTGAGCAGAAGATTCGTGGAGATGTTGAGAAGGCGAAGAGGAAGCTTGAAGGTGACCTGAAGTCCACTCAGGAAAGTGTGGATGATTTGGAGCGTGTCAAGCGTGACCTTGAGGAGCAGTTGCGCCGCAAGGATGCCGAGATTGCCAATATGGGAAGCAAGAGTGAGGAGGATCAGGCATTGATCAACCAGCTCCAACGCAAAATCAAGGAGTTGCAGGCTCGTATTGCTGAGCTTGAGGAAGACTTGGAGGCGGAACGTGCTGCTCGCAGCAAGGCGGAGAAGGCTCGCCAGCAGGTTCAATATTCTTCCAACTTTGGCTCCACTTTATAAGGCCGGGAAAATTCATCGCATCTTCATTCATTTTCTTTTAGCTTGAAGCCGAACTCGACGAGGTCTCCGACCGTCTTGAGGAGCAGGGTGGTGTCACCGCAGCTCAAATGGATCTCAACAAGAAGCGCGAGGCCGAGTTGGTCAAATTGAAGCGCGATCTCGAGGAGACCCGCATTCAGAATGAGCAACAAGTCCAGGCTTTGCGCAAGAAGCAGGCTGATGCCGTCAACGAGATCACTGACCAACTCGACCAGGCCACGAAACTCAAGGCTAAGTGAGTGTGAAGCAATGCTTCTACGGTTTTAGCTTAAGCTGACTTAATCAATCGGTGTCAAGTCGAATACCTCAACTCAACAGTGCCAACTTCGAAGTAGGACCACAGAGTATAAACAAACCGGACGAAAGCACTTTTCCTGATGGTGCCCAGGTTTTATTCTAAAACACGTTTACGAAGCAAAACTGTGAATGTTTGGTTAGGCTGCAGGCATTTTCCTGTGTTGAACGCTTCCTGAGGTCTAGTGAATGCTGAAAGCTCATCAGAGGCACCTTTCCACTCCAGAGTCGAGAAGGAGAAGGCTGACTTGAAGGCTGAGTGTGACGACCTGCAGGCCCAGATTGCCAACATCACCAAGCAGAAGGTGAACGCGGAGAAGAACTGGAAAACCTGCGAGTCCCAGCTGGCCGAACTGCAGGCAAAATTGGACGAGACCTCTCGTCAAGCTACCGACGCTGGCTCGCAGAAGGCTCGTCTCTCTCAGGACATCACTGAACTGCAACGCCTGTTGGAGGAGGCCGAATCGCAGATTGGCCAGCTGACAAAGGCGAAGCAGCAGCTGGCTAGCCAGTTGGAGGAGGCCAGACGCAATCTTGACGAGGAATCTAGGGTGAGGAATTTACCAAGTGGTAGCAAAACCCAGATTAGAGCAGTCGCCTCACTGTATGCTAGGTGTCTTTATAAAATAGACCTTCCAACCCACTAGGTTCGGCCTAAAGTGCTCCAATTATGAACCGACATACACATATACATGCTTTCCCAATCCTGTCTTCAGGCTAAGTCCAAGCTGACCTCTGAGGTGCGCAACCTTACCTCCGACCTGGATGCTCTTCGGGAGTCCCTCGAGGAGGAGCAGTCCGCCAAATCTGACATGCAACGCCAGATTCAGAAACTGCAGTCTGAACTGGCTGCTGGTGTTGGCAAAGGCCAGGGTGACATCAAGACCGAAGAATTCGAAGAGATGAAACGTCGTCTCACTGCAAAGTTGCAGGAGGCTGAATCCGACGCCGAGTCTGCGAAGCAGAAGTGCAGTCAGCTGGAGAAGATCAAGGCCCGATTGCAGGGTGAGATTGAAGATCTCATGGTCGATGTGGAGCGCGCTAACGGACTGGCTAGTCAGTTAGAGAAGAAGCAAAAGAACTTCGACAAGACTCTGGGCGAATGGCAGGCCAAATACGCCGAGTCACAGGCTGAGTTGGAAAATGCTCAACGTGAGGGACGCGGCTACTCCACTGATGTGTTCCGCCTGAAGGCCCAGTTGGAAGAGTCCAATGATCAGATTGAGGCTGTCAGACGCGAGAATAAGAACCTCTCTGGTGAGTCTCCTCAACCAAGATCAAGTTGTCACCATAAGTTCATTTCGAAAATGCTTGAATGCGTAGAGGTGAACATGTCAGTTCAAAAGGAAGTTGTGGGGAGCCTTCTGATGGCTTTCTCTATGGATCAGTTTTCATGTTCGACACCTGGGCTCCAAATTGTATTGGGCAACGTTGCTTTATCACTAGCAGCTTACTCTTCTCCTAACAGACGAGATCCACGACTTGACCGAACAGCTTGGAGAAGGTGGTCGCTCTGTCCACGAGGCCGATAAGGCTCGCAAGCGTCTCGAGATGGAGAAGGAGGAGCTTCAAGCAGCTCTGGAGGAAGCCGAATCAGCCTTGGAGCAGGAAGAGGCGAAGGTTCAGCGTGCCGCCTTGGAACTGAGCCAAGTCCGTTCCGAAATCGATCGTCGACTTGCTGAGAAGGAGGAAGAATTCGAGGCTACACGCAAGAACCACCAGCGCGCCATCGAATCGATGCAGGCCTCTCTGGAAGCCGAGGTCAAGGGCAAGGCGGACGCGATGCGTATGAAGAAGAAGCTGGAGCAGGACATTAACGAGCTGGAAGTTGCACTGGACTCCGCCAATCGTGGACGCGCTGAGATGGAGAAGAACGCGAAGAAATTCCAACAGCAGGTCCGTGAGATGGAAACCCAAATGGAAGAGGATCAACACGTTCGTGACGAGCTCCGTGAGAGCGCTTCGACCGCGGAGAGGCGAGCTCAGATGCTTGCTGGAGAGCTGGATGACCTCCGCACCCATCTAGAAGCCTCGGAGCGTGCTCGCAAGGCTGCAGAGATGGAACGCGCTGAGGCCTCTGACCGCGCTTCGGAGTTGACAGCGCAGAGCGCTTCCTTCGCTGCCATGAAACGCAAAATGGAGGCCGATTTGGCTGCCATGCAGGTGCGTTCTCGCTCCTTGTTGCGTTACTTACTCCAGCGGTCTGACAAAACTTTGTGGATTTTGATGCGTCTGTGGGTGTGGATGGCACGGTTTATCATTTCCTGTGCTCAACAGATTCATTTGAATGTGTTTAGGCTGATCTAGAGGAGGCAGCGAACGAGGCCAAACAGGCAGACGAGCGGGCAAAGAAGGCAATGGCCGACAGCGCTCGCGTCTTCGAGGAGGTTCGTCAAGAACAAGAGCACACCCAACACGTTGAGAAGGCTCGTAAACAGGCCGAGCAACAGGTGAAGGAGCTCCAAGTTCGTCTGGAAGAAGCCGAGGCTAATGCAATGAAGGGCGGCAAGAAGGCACTCGCCAAACTGGAACAACGCGTCCGTGAACTTGAGACCGAGTTGGACGCCGAGCAGCGTCGCCATGGCGAGACTCAGAAGAACTACCGCAAGATTGATCGTCGTCTCAAGGAGGTCACCATGCAGGTACGTTAGTGGATGGTGCCAAGCCGTTTTTCCGTCTGGTTCAAGTCCTCTCAAGGGGTAACTTGTTGATCATTTCATAGGCGGATGAGGACAAGAAGAACTATGACCGTCTGCAAGAGTTGGTGGACCAACTTCAGGGGAAGATCAAGACTTACAAACGACAGGTGGAGGAAGCGGAGGAGATTGCTGCGGTGAACTTGGCGAAGTATCGCAAGATCCAACACGAGGTGGAGGACGCTGAGGAGCGTGCCGATCAGGCGGAGCAGGCACTACAGAAGTTGCGTGCTAAAAATCGCTCCTCGATTTCCATGTCCCGTGGACCCAGCGCCACTCCGGCTGTGGCTGGTCGCACTGCTAATGCGCACACCACTCGTGTACGCGCCATGGCTGCTGTCTCCACGGATAATGAAGAGGAGGTTCGTTTTGCCATCATGCATCCCCTCTTGAACAGTTCTAATCTCCAACATTGAATGTTAGTTACATTACAGAATCCCCAATCATCTCTGGATAGCCAACGAGGCCTTCCTATATGAAAGGAATGTTTATTATTAGCATACGGAATGCCTTAGTGGCTGTAGGTATAGACGAGGTGGCATGAAACCATGCTAGCCATTAAATGACAGTTTTAAAGTATTACCTAAAAATGTTCTCTTTTTAATTTCTTTTTCAGTAAACCGGCTCCGTGAAACGACCCACTACCCAAGCACACTTATGCACGCACACACACATGCACATAAAAACGCCTACACAGCACTCTTCCCTGAACAGTCACCATCCCTTCCCGTCTCCCAGGACAATTGCTTTCGTGTAGACGCCGTGAAACCGCAGCAGCTTTCGCAAACATCCTCCACTGTCAGCTTTTTAAACCTCTGCTCCCCTCCACTTCACTTCACTTCACGCAGCTCCGTTCCGTTCCGTTTCACCCTGTCTCCTTGATTAGGTAGATGTGTCCGCTTACTCACTAACTCCCTGGCTTGCCGCCTCCGTGTCTAGGAGCATACTTTTCGCCACCACAATTTGTTCTCGCCATCCTTCTCGCCGCCGCCGCTGCGTGTATTACTGATGTGGTTGATAGTAGTATTTTTCGTGATGATGACGACGATGATAAGTGGATAAGGAAGAGGAGGAGGCAGTAAGGGAGGTGAAAGAGCACCAAGGAGATCCCCCTTCCCTCCCCCTCCCTCACCCCTTGACCTATTTAAATCGTCCATCTCCATCCCAATTATGCCAGTGTAGGTGCGTGTGTGTGTGTGTACATGTGCATCTGTGTGCGATGTCCCCGATTTCTTTCTCCCTCTCTGTCCCACCTTCCTTCTTTCTTGCTCCACCCCTCTCTCTCTCTTACACCGCCTTTTTTGTCTGCCTTACAGTCAGTAATAATTATTATTACACGACGATATATATGCATATATAATTAATACATGCTCTGCCTTATTCCATTCGTCTTGGTGTGTTCTCATTTCGCTTTGGCCAGTGGTGGACTGTGTGAGCTCGATATGAATTTTGATGCTTTCCATGGACGTGGTGAGACGCACAATCCCAGCTGGCAAACACTGGTAAGGCGAATGTTGGATACTGAAGGAGAGGGACTTCAGCATAAAATTAGTCTTCGTCGGCTATTAGAGTTCGCGACGACTCATTCTTGAAGACTCTCCTTTGCAATGAAGTGTAAGGTCCTCAAAGAAGCGACTGCTTTTGCAAAGGAAGTGAAAATGAATGCACGCATAGGCAAGAGATAAAGGAGGAGCGCTTAATGCATTCAAGATCGGTTCATGTGGAGGTTGAGGGATAACCCAAAGGATTGAAATGGGATCAATAGATGGATACAAGGATGGATGAATTGAAATGGGAATAATGGATAGATGAATGAATACAAATGGATGACGAACGAATGGATGGTCGTTGTAATTGATGGTTGGATGGATAAATTGGTAAATTAGTCGATGGATGGAAGGATGGTTGGATAGCCATGAGATGGATGGATGAATGGATAAACCGGATGGATGGTGGAGACAAGATGCACACAGGATGTCAGAGGGAAGGGGAGATGTAGGAATGGATAAATGAAAGCTGGAAGGAACCGAAGGGTTGGATGGAGACATTCAGAGATGGATAAATGAATGCAGGAAGATAGAAAATTGATGAACTGATGGACGCATTGATCAAAGCAAGATTACTGGATGGGCAAAGTACTGGAAGTACGGACACATGGAATGTTTGATAAATGGATGCGGGATGACTGAGTGGATGGATGGAGACGGGGTGGGAAGCATTGAAGGAATAAGAGAAGGTTGGATGATTGGATAGGGGATGCATGGGTTGATAGAAGGTTGGATGGATGAGTTGAGAGATGTGTGTACGGATGAATGGACGGATCGATGGAGGAATTCATGTGGATAGGTATGGGGTGAATGAACACAGAATGCATGGATGGATAGTGCTTCGATGGATTCATATTTGCTGAATCCAGGAAGGACTGCTTCACATTCGATGGATAGATTGTTAGAAGGAAGAATGGACAGAAGGAAGGATGGGTAAATGTAGGAGTTGATGGATGGATGGATGGATAGATTGAAGTGGGGCTTCGATGAGTGGATGGATGGAAGGTATATGGATGAATTGGTAAAAGCACGTGAAGGGATTGATAAATTAATGGAAATGTGTGGGTACGCGATGAACGGATGCAAGGTGGAAGCATACAGGAGCATGCGGTTTAAAAGCTACTAGTTTGTCATCTCTCCTGTGACAAAAAAGGGGTACGTGATGGTCGACACTATGATGAATGGATTCACTAGGACCTTATTCTTTCCCCCTTTTAAAGTGGATTTTAGCAACCATGCTCTTTCCACATTCGTCAATTAACTTTCCGTAATGCTTCACGTGCATCTATTCAAAAGCGCCTTTATCTTCTTTCCACTTAGTTCCATCTTCACACTCCCGTGACAACACCTCTCCCATCCATTGGAGCCTCAGAAACGTCCGATTATCTAAACACTTCCTGTTACCACAGTGGCAGACCCTTTGTGATCTAAGTGGACCACAGTGAACCCTCGATAACCATCGCCTACCCTGAACTGGGCAGTAGGAAAGTGTAACAGGTTGCCTTGACCCCGACCTTCGCGCCTACATTTTGGCCCAAAAGTGCCCTTTTTGGTACACGGTTGGTTTTTAACTAATCGTGACCTCAAAAACCCGCAAAATAACTCGTTAACGCAAAGTCCGATCAAGTTCTTCATTATCACCCCACAAGCCTACACTGCTACGGTCGGTTGCTTGCAGTGATGGCAACGACCCTGACGGGACTTGGTGGTATTGCGGTCGTGGAGTTTGAGGGCAAACGTGTTGATAAGGCGGCTTTGGTGTTATCCACATGAGTGATCAATGTGTCCGCTAGTTCACTACAGTAAGTACAAAAAGTACAAATGTGGGAGTTTAAAATGATTAGAAGCGACAGCTCAAGTGAACCGATCTAAGAGGCCAGTAATAAACTCGGTCCACCATCCCCCTTCCTTTCAAAATATAAGGCAGTTAGTGGTATCAGTATCAATATCTGGCCGTGCCTGCATTCTCAGAAGTGGCACTGGAAATGGTTTATTTCCACGGGGACCAGTGCCCCAACTGTGACCTTAAATCTAGAGCGCTTATGATCACGAAAACACGGCGGCGTCCGGATCCGGCGTAACCCGCGAAAGTACTACTGAAAATCCCTCATAAACGTTAGAAGAGCATTGAGGTAGAGGAGGAATATGAACTCAAACCTCGGGCATAAAATAACTTGATTAGAATCAAACCAGAATATGCTCATGATAAGAAAATCAAAATGGCTTATGAAATCCAAATGAAAAAGAATTACATGCTTATCAGTCTGGTACATGGTTGAAAAAGCATTCGACAAAATTCAAGAAAAGCAGAAACTTTGCTTTAACTTGACCTGCTTCAAACCAATCAAACTTCAGACGTCAAAACTTATTTCCACAATACACTGCGTAAGAAGGCGTCAGTACGCTCAAAATATTGAAACACATCATTAGTTTTATAACCAAACCTGTTCTAAACTGGAAAGTGTATTAGTGAAAATGCATTGAAATTTTCTTGCAAAAAATTGGTCGCCTATAAATTCACCACAACTTTGCCGATAAATTGAAGATAAAATCTTTAGAATAGATCTTTAAAAGTCATTTCCAGCCTTAAATGTGGGTTGGCAAAAAAATTGCTCTCTTGCCTTTCTGGTTTTACATAGATTTATGTAATTTGATGTCAGCATCGTAATTACTTATAGGTGCGTATTAGATATATGGTTGAAATAGCCAGAAAGTTGTGATGTTAAAAACAAAGCATTAGCAGCTAATTTTTAATTTTAAAGTATTGGAAATCAAGTGTCAATACTATATTCTTCACCACAAAGTCATTTGTGTGATTGGAATACGATTGTTTTAATAACTTTGTTTAAGCTGGTGTTGCTCTTGTCCTTCCTATTTGGTTAAACTTCTCGAACAATGGGCGTGAAGTGCTTCTTCGACATCTCCATTGGCGGTAAGCCAGCTGGTCGCATCGTCTTCACGGTGAGTTATTTAGATTAGGTAATTTTTGTAGCTTTTCGATGACGTCCCAAAGACGGTGGAGAATTTCCGTGCACTCTGCACTGGAGAGAAGGGATTCGGATACAAAGGCTCCAAGTTCCACCGAATTATTCCCGGCTTCATGTGTCAAGGGGGCGATTTCACAGCTGGAAATGGTACCGGCGGGAAGAGCATATACGGAAGCAAATTCGAGGATGAGAATTTCAATCACAAGCACCAAAAGCCGATGATGCTCTCGATGGCTAATGCGGGAAAGAACACCAACGGCTCGCAGTTCTTCATCACCACCGCCGTTACCAGCTGGCTTGATGGCAAGCATGTCGTATTTGGTGAGGTAGAGTCCGGCGAGGATGTCGTTAAGGATATGGAGGCCGTCGGTAGCAGTAGTGGCAAGACTTCCCAAGAAGTACTAATCACCGACTGTGGCCAGCTGTAAATCAATCGGTCGACAGTCCGCTCTATCCCTTTTAATAATTGTATCGCGCTAATCCTGTTCCCCGTTGCTTCTCTAACCGTTTGTGGCCGTAATGTTTCAACAATGAAGTCGTTGTGTGTATCTTGAATCGCGTCTCTTTTAGTCTACAATAGTTTTTTGGCGAAACGGTGCCGACATGGGGAAATGTGGGGTTGTCCATCTTCTTTGGCATGTTTTGCGTTCGTTGGGCTCGTTAGTTGCCTTACGTTGGATGGACTCTCGCATGGTCTCGTGTCGTTCGGTCTTGTCGTTCGTCGTGCCTCTTACGAGCTAGCGCACTTGTACTACCGCCATTGGCTCTAGTCATTCGGTAATATAGCGGACTTTCGGCTGGTTGTTTGGAGGCTGCGGGTTTTGGTGTCCAGGTAATGAGGGCTGTACTGTTGGTATGCCCTCGTGTGCCTTGTTTAGCACCACTTGCCCTCATGAGCTTTAGGCAACGTGGAGAGTCTGGCTAAAGGAAATTCGGCTCTCTGGTTGCCTCTGCACGTCTTTAGTTCTGCTGCTACCCGTGTGGTCTCTGGGCTTGTCCCATTTAGTCGGGCTCTGTACCGCCTTGGTGCATTCGTTGGGAGTGAGGTGCGTGCCTAACCAGACGCTATTTGCGTGACTAATCTGTTTCAAATGGCTTTGTATCGTGGCAGTGGGGATGTTTCATCTACGTGGGTAAGAGTATTGACCAGGGGCTGTTTACTTTGGGGTTTTGCTGCCGACTGTGCTAGGCGCCGTCAATTAGAGTGACAGCCAGCGGTGGTGGCATTTTTTGTAAGGTGAGAAAACTTTTATTCCATTTTTTATCCTTATGAAGTAAAACCGACCTGGTGGCGGTTGTGTCCTCAAGCACGACGCCATTCGTCGGCATTCATCGACCTTGTTTTGATTAACAGGTCTTTTGGTAGTAATTTTTAGTGAAACACGATCATTTTCGAGAGTGAGGTGGACCTCTTCCCACTTACGACCGCCATGGAGGAGCTGCAGCCCTCATTCAAACCCTTGAAAGAGCTGGGCTCTTACCTCAACTGGCGTAACTTGGGTAAACACTTTCATCCTTAAAATCTGACTCGCAATGGCGTCGAAGTTGGTATAGGAAGTAGACAGCAACGTCAAAATAAGTTCACTTTCATAGTTCTGGTCCCACAAGGAATTGGTGACTGTCACTTTCAGCCGTCGATGAGTCACATCCCCGCCTAGCCGAACATCTCGATTGTTGACGCATCAGCTTGTCTGTGGCGAAGGCTTACTCACAAGCTGGTCGTGGCCTTACCGGACCCTCCTCTAAGGATGAATCTCGGGGCAATGCCCAACCATCCCAAGTACGTTGACAGCTCTTTTTTTGGCCCCGGAGTCTCATTCAAGTTACGGATTAAACTGGTGTCTTTATTGGGCAATACAGGGGGGAGACTTTCGGGCCAGACCTGGTCTTGTGGGGCCTTCGACTCATTTTCCTGATACATTTATGCGGTAACTATGGCAATGTTTAAGCAGCAACCCAAAAGCAGTCTAGACGCGGCGAGATTCGCCTCTAGGGCTGAATCACCCTGGTACGTTCCTGTGTGCGTGTGTGTATGTGCTGGTTTTTTTTTGACTTCGGAAGTACCCCACCCTTGTGGTGGTAGTGGTGGTGGTGGTGTGCGAAGAAGGAGGTTCTCGTGCACATTCATCACACAAGAGGTGATACACCTATCGGTTCTAGTGGACGCTAAACGAATGTTTATTCACTGAATGTAAACAGCCATGGTGACGCGCAGGAGACCCATGTGTCCGAGGTCGGCCTTGGCAGGCAAGGAGTTGGCCCTCCACCCCACTCTATCCACACTCCGGGCTTCCAGCTACCAGGTCAAGATGTATCATGCCTCCACTTTCTTGTTTACCTTAGGCTATTGTCACCACGACGGATGATCGACACCCAAACACGTTCCAACCCCCCCACTCCCCGACAATTCGCATGGGAGATGGAGGACCACGAACGGAAGAGGTAGAAATCCACCTCACCGTTGGTTGTCATTTGCTGATGGGATTATTGACGATCAAGACATAACAGAGCTCATGAGGAGGGCTGGGAGTGGCACATAGACGCGGAAAGTGAGGCAGAACAATGCTCAAATCACAGACGTCAAGCGACTCCCCTCCCTCCCTCCCCCTATCATCGCCTCCTCGTGTCCCTCCCAAGGATCCAGTTTCCGAAGTTTAATTCCTGACTTACCAAAATTGACATCCGAGAAGTGGAGGAGAAGCAAAAAGTCGAAGGAAAGCGAATTTAGTGCATCACATTTAATATTTGCAACGACCGATAAGACCCAAGCACAAGGAGTGCAAAACAGAATCACGACTTATTAGGAGCATTGTCACCGGAATTCGCCGACGCCTCCTCCTTCTTCACATTCTCCTTTCCCGCCGAAGCCTTCACCTCTTCCATACTCACACCGTTCGTCGTGTCATATACCTGCTCTCCACCTTCAGCATCAGCAGCAGCGGCATTTTCAACCCAGAGGCCAGAGGCAATGCATCGCTTCATACACTCTTCCGCCTCTTTTGGATCCATCTCTGTCAGCGTCTTCTTCAACAACTCAACGTCCCGAGTCTCGAAACACTTTCGCAGGGGCTGAAAGGCGAGCAAACAGTGGAAGAGGAGAGGTGTATGATTGGACTGACAAGTTGAGGCTTGACCCCTTCGCTCAAAAACACTGTTGCTTGGTATTTTGAACAACGGTATTTCGACTGGACTAAACTGAAATGTGTAGAGCAACTAGAATCGGTAATGGTGGCATGCGTTACTGCCTTTTAAGCAAACAATAACACGAGCGGTCCCGATCTAACCTTAGCGTTCGTTGTAGTAGCAAGCAAAAAAACCACGGTCGTTGTGACCCTGTTGCGGGAATAAGACTACGAAAAAAGGCTGGTGAAGATCGCCTACCTCAGGAAGGGTTTCTATGACTTCGTAGGGATCCAATCCACCGGGGCCAAGGCGTTTCTGGCGCTCCTCTTCCTCGTACTGCTGCATCGCCTCGGTTAGTTTTACTCTAGCACGATCACGAATACGTGCTTTGAAGGCCGTCAGCTCTTCCTCGAACATGCGCTGGTACTCCGGCTCTGGGTTGATGAATCTGTGTGGAGGGACGGAAAACGTAGTCGTGAATGACTGCACTCTCTTCAGGGGTTCGATACTCAATCACACGAGGTAAAGGCGCAACAACCGATAACTGCTGTGGAAAAAACTATGACAATTTGACAGCCTCATAAGTCGCACATCAGAGCATGCAACAAAGTGGCACGTTTATCGAACCACCCCCAGGGCGAAACACGTGCCAGCAACCACTTTATCCATTGAAGGGCGTTCAATTTAACAAAGACAACTACTACTACTTAAAAAGGATAAGTAGCGAGTCCCGCTCCAGAACGGAGAGATTTGTCACTGTAAGCTCTATGCCTGGCCATCCAAATACCTAGGGGACAAATCCAATGGCCAAAATGGAAAGCGCCTCACTTGTTGAAGAAGGGTCGAATGCATGATCGTGGATCGCATTTGAGGGACTTGGCCAATTCTAGCATGAACTGCATCACGATGCATTGATGGGAGACGTGATCCAGAAGACTGTACTTCTACAAGCAATATAGGAGGTACAAGTTTTAGAAAACCCTATTTGTGACAAGTGCTTTTAGCAATGGCTGCAAGGACTCGCGTGTCGTGAAAGGAGACGTTGGTGTTAAAAACAGTAATAAAGTCCACGTGGGACGATGACCCCGGTCCAAGGATCATTACACCTTTCTGGTTTTCATGCATACTAACATCGTTCGTGGGCCAAAATGACCCACTTTCCACAAAAATACTCATGCAGCAAAAAAGGATGCTAATAAGTACCTACTGTGTTTTAGCATTATGGAAACCTGATCAGCTGCTAATAAACAATAACTAAGGCATAAATAACTTCCGCTAATAAGGCGTTGCGTAACGACGACAGTTTGTTCAACTCTGTGCTTGAATATGCCATGATACTGTGACTTCTAACGACTCCAGGAATGACGTGAGGGGCTGTGTTTGCACTCCGAATCCATAGAAACGAAGCACGAGCCTACTCACACTGTGTTCTGAGCGCAAATCAAGAGAGAATTTCACATTATGTTTGAAAGAAGGGCTTCAAAAATCTCGCCCAATACCCAGTCGTCTGTTTAAGGGAGGAATCTACCACCACAGCTCTGTTGTTCAAAGATGAAAGCAATATTAGTCCATTTTTGTTCAAAAAGTAATGCCGCTCAAGTAAAAAAGCATAATCATGCTCAAGCAAAGAATATCATCCTATATATACTACACAGCTTTACACAACCACACACATAATTCGGTGAGACCAACGCTAAAACAACTTGAAGAAATTTGCCACGCATTTGTGACGCTGGGAGGGAGTGGGATGTAACTAGGGTAAGCAAGTCGAACTTGCCAAAGATACGAAGCCAAATCTAAAAATAATCTTAAATACGAAAAGACCATCCAAAAGTGCCGAAACCAGTTGGAACAGACGCACCTCTTCCATGGCAAGATCGAGGCACCACAAGACGAGATGATTGGCGGTTTCGTCACAAACAAGGAAGGGTTTTTCAAGAAGATACTGTTGTGAGTCAACCGGACGGCTAAACATGCCAAACTTCCTAATTTCGGCTTCGTGTTTCTTCACAAAATCTCTGAGTCGGTCCGCGGCTTCCTCGTGAACATCATCATCATTGTCCTCGTCTACCTTCGGCTTCTCTTTCAAAGCCTCCTTGTTGATAAACTAAGTCGATCAAAAAATCTCAATTCTATATGAAGAATGACAACCCTATATCATACGCTGAATTTGTAAAGGTTTTAAAAAGTTAAAGAGAATAAGACTGAACTTACCGTTCGAGATCTCCCTTCATGGCTTATTGTATCAACATTAAGAGGACGTAGCTAAAGATATTTTAAACTTACATAAAAGAATCATACCCTTTCTTTTTTGTTCATTTCTTTTTCCTTCTCCTGCCATTCCTTGTCAGCCACCTCCAGCTTCCTTAAATTTTCTTCCAAGTCTTTCACATTTGGGGCATTACTCTACGTACACATACACACGCTCAAAGGCTAATAAAAGCAAACCTTGACACCCTCCTCGTAAAGTGACCGAGCCTTCTGTAGGGCTTCAATATGCTCCTTCTTCTCTTTTTCAAACTTCTCCTTTTCTTCTTTCCACTCGCGGTCACGAGTAAGACGAGCTTCGTGACGCCAACGGAATAGACTAGCAGTATCTATATTGGGATGGGTATCGTCCTCATCATCTGAAACCTGGGAACCACTTAGAAAACCGAAGACATACCTCGATATGATCCCATTTACTGTAATCCATAACTTAATTATGTGAAAGGCTAAAAGTGGGCGCAGAAGAAGGGACGCACTCAAACAAAGCAGATGGTTTAGCTGGGTATTCACAACTTTGCTATTCCTACTAACTTTTGCAAAACTCCTCACTCAATGGAACAAAACTATTGGGTTTAAAAACCAAAAAGTGCAGAAGTAGAGTTGGCCAATGATCAGAATTGGGTGGGCTTAGATTTCGATAAACACTGTTGATTTTAATTTACCTAGTTTGCGACAAAACAATCGCTTCGTCACTATTTGACGCTGTTGCAGAGTCAAAGGCTATTAATATGGAAGGGGACAAAATGCTAATGCAAATATATATGTTCAGCGAACAAAAAGGGCAATGGATGGTAGCATGGACCAGAGAGCAGCCCACTCATTGAAGTCAATATGACCAAACAAAGTTTAACGGTTGTTGTGATACTTTGTTTGTTCGGACCGCCGGTTTCGGTTACCTGGGTGGCCATGTTGTACTAGCCGGTTGGCTAGAATCCGCTCCATGTCAGCAGCTCCCAATCCCTCTGCTTTTAGAATATATGTATTCCACCCTAGTATTATGCCTTCTTTTACCTTCAAGGAAGTCTCGGAATACTACATTTGTTTGTTATATATTCGGCAGGAGTGTTTGATGTAAAGTATTTTCCGTAAAAACACTGTATGGCCCGTGGAAATGTAGCAGTAAGATTTTCAATGATTTCGCAAAATGGAGAGTGGCACCAGTTTCAACGTCCCAAGAACGTACATATTTAAAGTGTAATATAACCAGTGAACAGAAAGGAATAAAAGCTGCTGGAATACCCTAGAGGCCAGCTATGTCTAAAAAGACAACATAGTCACCTAAGCGACCGCAATCAAAACTGGGAAACGAACGCGTCACACTGATGTTCTTTTCTGGCCCAATTGCCTGCACAAAGAGCACATATTGAATGTCATCGACAGTATTTGTCCTGGTTGGGCAGTTTTGTGTAAGTGCAGGCTTAAATGAACAGTTTGACTTCTAAAAACTATTTAGCACACCATTTATCAAAATCTGATGGAAAACTTATTTGGGTTATTCTAGAACCGAGTAAAAGCGTAAAGCAGTACCAAAATTTTCACACAAATTAAAAAAATTATTTTCAGCGAGACTTTAAAATTATTTAACCTTTTGACTTACGCTAACATTTTGATCAATCCTTTCCTTCCCCTTGTTTGTTTGCGTTTATTTTCCTTAATGTGGTTTCGGTTTTTCTGATTTCAGCCATTTGCAACCCGAGAAAGGTGGGTTTGTTTTCGATTTCAAAGTTTTATTTCCATACTTAGAGCCGTCGCATTAGTCTTATGGGGGTTCTTTTTCATCTGCTTTAAGTGTTTTAACCTTATTTGTCGCTGACCTATGTCTACTGAAATAAATTAGTAGACGTCTGCAGCAAATTAAGTAGTTGTTTCGCCCTTGCCGTAGCGATTCCTCCATTTGGCTTCCTGGTAGGTGACTTTTACTTTGGGAGGGGATCGATTGGCAATTATGCTCTTTTGATCTTTCATTACTTCGTTTACGAGACGTTAGTCTTCCCGTTATTCACTAGACTTCTGCTCCTTTGCTATCTCGTGCTGATGTGGGACCATTGTCGTCGATATTGTTGTTGACGCCGTCTCAGGTTCTTCTAGACCATTCCGATCTGCGCGCATTTCTAGCCATAGGGTGATGATATCGGGTTTTATCACGTTGGGTGCCGGCCTTCTCGTTTTTTTAAGTATAATTATTTGGAATTGGCCTCTTTTAGCTCTCTACGAATGGATGCCGTGTCAACGAAACCGGAGGCCACTGATGAAGATCAATCCCCGATAACGCCTTCAACTTCTCGTAGACGTCGCAGTCGCGCACCTTCTGCTCCAAAAAGCACTCCAAAGCGCCCACGAACCACTCCATCTGCGAAACCAGCGCGTGGGGGGAAGGGCGGCAGGAGCCGTGGCAGCACCGCTCGAACGAAGGCTGCGAAATCCGCAGTCGGTGCCGATGAAGCCGACGCCACAGAAGACTTTACAGCTCTGGCAGCTAGTGCCCTAGACTATGCGGAAGACTCTTCCACACAGGAAGACGACGAAAATGATGATGACGATGATGATGATGCTGGAAGCGACTACGTGCCTGATGCTGCTGAGGCAGACCACAATGACGAAGATGAGTTTGAGGAAATGGATGTGGATGTCTCAAGGACTCCGCGCAGGCGTCGCGGTCGGAGGTCAAACGCTACCACTTCAAGCGTACAAAATCAGGATGACGATTTCGATATCAGTGATTATGAAGACGACGACGATGGAATGCAGGAGAGCCGCGTCAGTCTGATGAATGAGGTGTCTGCAATGCAGGACTCAGGTAGACATGATGAACCTCTGGGACTCTTCTCCGACATGGCTGCTGCGGTTGGGGCAGCTGGTAATTCTACCGGTGGCAACGGTGATAAAGATATCTATGACTTTGATGCGCAGAGTATCGCCTCAGATAAGCGTTTTCGCAAGATGCGACAATCGGCCGCGGCCAGACAGAATCGCAAATCCGGGGGCGGTGGTGGTGGTGGCGGGGGAGGCACTTCGCGTTCCCGACCTGCTAATCGACCAGCCACTCAAGTAGGTGCCAGTTGGGGTTCGAATATCTACAGTGCCCTAGCGACTTCTCTTAAAACTCGTGCTGATCTCGACGCCTACACGAACTTTTTGAAGTGCCCATATCTCAATAGTTGCATGGATTCCATGTTTGTTGACATGTGTCGCCCCAGTAATCAGCACATGGGTCTATTCTTTGGTCCTTCTGCAAGCTTACAAAGCCTTATGGGTCGTGTCAATGATCCGGACAAGGTGGTTGAGCTTTTGCATGCATTTATGTCTAAGTCATACGATACCCTGGCTAATAGAATTCTCTGGTTCGTGCCTATCATTCACCAGCAGCCGGTTCCGCTCTCAAATATGTGTGCCTTTGCAGACAGACTTACCACTCTGTCTAAGAGTCTGGACCCTGATATGACAATTGAGCCGGCGTACATTCTCGAGGGCGATCTCAACGTTCTTGTTCAAACTGGTGTACCTTTTACAGATCTCGAAGTTTCACTGATCCAACAAACTGCAATAAATAGTGCTGGTCACATGGGTCGCTTTATGACAGACGTGCATCAAATTATCCTCTCCAACGACTTTTGGGATCAATTGAATGACCTCGTCGCTCTACCTTACGAGAAGATAATCAGCTACGCGGAGAGGGGTAACGCAACTGCTGAAGGTGATGCCTCAGTGAATCTTGAAGCCATTGAGCCACCATGTCTCCATCGCATCATTGCAGCTGTAAACAGTGAGAATAAATTACTGGGAATAGCCCTCACTGACACCTGGGATCTTAATAAGGTTCCACTCTCTAGAAAACGTCGAAGCCTGAACTTCGAGAATCTTCAGAGGGGTCCTCTTCAGCTTACAGCGGCTGACCGGACATCTTCTGTCACCGAAGAGCTTCCCATTGAATTGGACACCTATGGGGTGTTGGAACAGATCTTGGATGATGTGGCTTGTTTGAGAACTCTTGAAGACGAGTCTGTTGAGGCCACGACCATTCGCACCTCGCCTCAAATTGGCCGCATTCACTTGATGGACTGTTTCCTGCTCAAACCCAATAGTCGGAAGGATGCCCTTATCTTAGTCTGCTACGAGGCTAGTGCCAGCCCGCCTATGCCAAATCCCAGCCCACCCGGTTCCAGTCCGTTTAAGGTGTACTCTCTCGTTAGTGAGGAGAATTTCTTCTTTTCTCGGTTCGGCATCACCTCTGATTCCCCTGCTCTCATGGACGGTATGTTCACCGCTGACCCTGAAGCCCTGATTGAGCGCAAAGCTGTAGCTATTCTGCCTGATTTGATATTCAACAATCTCCGTTCCATTGCTCTTCGTGAAGTAGTCGCCTCAAGCGGTACTGCGATCGTGAACGCAGTGCTTACAAACATAAATACTGATGCGGAGACACCAAGCATCTATCGCTGCTCTAAGTTCATCCTTGTCGATAGCCAACGCCGCGTTCCACTGGCGATCGTTTTTGAGGTTCCCATCCGTCTTTCTTGGATAATTGATGCTAACGAATGTTCTGTTCGGCCTCTCGACACCTCTGCTCTCAACACCGAGTTCACCTCTTTCACCGCGGATGCTCTGTCTGCCGTGGAGGCCAAATTTTCTCCCAGCATAACAGAGTGTCGTCTTGTAGTTATTAACGGACTTCTCTACTCTCTCCAGGTGGATGAGAATCGAGTTCTTCAGCGAATTGTAGAGCTACTTCCAGCTGGATATGGTAATCCAACTGGTCATCCTGATCACGCTGCCTTGGCACCGCAAGCTGTCACTGGTGATGCTCGAGCTTCCTCCGCCTTTCTTCGCATCTTCAATGAAGAAAGCTCGACCTCTTCCGTCTTTCCTATGGTCTATCTTCCACATTTCGGACAGCAGACACTTGTGAACCAGGTGGCCAGCTTCTGTGATGAATTGGTGGACCACGTCTACACCAGTCCTGTTTCCTTCTCTCTCTACGACGTTGTCTTCCGTATGGCCATCAAACACACTCCCAAAATGCTGGCCAGGCAACATCGTGAAGCTGCTGAGGCAGCGGCGGCAGCATCAGCCGAAGCAAATCCCAATGATCCGCCTCCTCCACCTGTTCCTATGCCTGAGCATTGGGGTGTGTGCTCTATCTGCTCGAAGGAGTTGCACTCCGTTAGCGGTTTGTTGGAACACGAGCTTCGGCACATAGGGTTGACCAAGTTCCGTTGTCCAGAACACGCTCGGTGTTTTATGGATCGAAGGGCTCTGCTCAACCACATGCAGGAGCACGCCGACAGCTCACTGAAGCCTGATGACGAGGGTGGTGGTGAAGATGGGGGTGTTAACGAAGTCTCCGTTGGTGAAGAAGACATCAAATTTTTCCCCGGTTTAACTAACGTTTTTGCCAGGAGCTCCCTCCTCTCTTGTCGTATGGAATCGCCTCAGTGTGAGGGATGTCGTGACTACTTTCCAACTGCCGACGTGATGGCGCAGCATCTCGAAATCTGTGACGGCATCTCCTTCAGTACGCGCAGCCCTCTTGAACAAGCATCTTATATCACTTCAGGCAACGTTGGTGACAGGTCCGTCTGTGGCATCTGCGGCCAGGCGGTAGATGAGATCAAGCAACACTTTACTGATGTTCATCTCACCTGTCTCCTGTGCGGTGCCCAGTTGCATACCATCGAAGAGCTTTCCTACCACTACAAAGTCCACGTGGAGGACAATGCCTCTGAGGCTTCGGGTAGGCTGAGTGAAGTCTCTACCTGCGAGACGTGTCTTAACTTCCACAGCTCCAAGCACAACTACTACTTTCACCAGTGGGCAGAACACGGCGTTATTTTCAAACAGGATCCCGCCACCGGCATGCTAGGTCCGGTTCAAGTCCGAGAACCTCGTAATCGAGCTGGTGACGAAGAAGCCCTGACGACAAAGTTGAAATGCAAGTTCTGTCAATTTGTCTGCCCCTGTTCAGGCAAGCAGTACGTGGATCATCTCCAGTCCGCGCATGATATCACCTCTGACGTGGCTCTTGTGTGTCGTTTCTGCGCGGAAATGTTTGGAAGTTTGGTTGAGCTTTCCAACCACCTTCAAGCGAATCACGCTCCGCTCTCCGAGTACAACAATGCTGGGCCGCAGACAGTCTACCGGTGTGATGTGTGCACTGAGACACCTTTTTATGCGTTCCACAAAGGAATGCTGGATCACGCTCGGGAGGTGCACAACAACCTCACACCCAACATGTACGAGTGTCCGCACTGCCGGGAGAGGTTTTCCGATCGTCGTGCGCATCGACTGCACGTGGAGAAACATGCTGAGGGAGTGCTTCATCCCTGCACAGAGTGTGGGAAGGAGTTTCGTTCGAAACAGGCTCTGATGCATCACATCCAGATGCGTCACGACACTTCGGAATGGGAGCAAGGACCTGCTACTTGTGAACACTGCGGGATCACTTACCCCAAACGCTCGGCTCTCAAGTACCACATCGCTCGAATGCATAATCTCGTGAGTGCCTCGTATTTGCCATAACCTTCCCATCTGAGGTGTCTTTTTTAAATGGAATTGTTCTTCCTCCCCTCGCCGTCATAGGAGCTTCTGCACGAGTGTCCCGTGTGTCAACAGCGTTTCCGCATTGAGACGTACCTGCGACGCCACATGAAGGAGACGCACAGTGGGCCCATCAAGTGCGAAATATGCCAGAAGCAGTGCGCCAACCTGCGTTGCTACTCGCAACATCGACAGAAGCACTTCAGAGATAAGATCTTCCAATGCACTGAATGTTCGGTCTCCTTTAAGAGCAAGACCGCTATGCGTCGGCATGTTCGTGTGGAGCACATGCAGTTGGGTCCGGAGAAGTTTGAGTGTCAAATCTGTGGCAAGGTGAACTGCACTTTCTCTCCTTTCCTTTCTTTTTGTGGGAAATCTGCTGTAACCTTTTCTTTTCCTGTAGATTGTCACACAAATTGGAATGCATATGTTGACGCACAAGGACGCGCGTTTCAAGTGCATCTACTGCGACAAGCAGTTCACCAAGTCGGTCTACTACAATGAGCATGTGCGTATTCACTTGGGTCAGCTGCCCTTCGAGTGCCACATCTGTGGACGTCGATTTAACAAGAAGTCCAATCTCAATGTCCATCTCAAGTTCCACGAGAAGCATCGCGATGAGGATGGCAACGTGAGTCATCACGATGGGGAGTTAAAGTGTCTTGAACTTATGCATGGGATTCTTACTTTTACTCCACCGTGTTCTTGACTTCGCAGTACCTGCAACTGAAGGCGCGCGGTCGTGTGAGCATTATGTTTGGCGATGCCAGTCTGACACCAGAGGAGCGGGCAGCGAAGAACGCGGCGCTGAAGAACAAGTCAAACAAGCCGACGCAAACGGTGGCAGTGGGTCCTGACTTGCCGGGCGCGTTTAACGTCGGTGGAGCGGCAGGTGCTGCCTCGGACGCCTGTGCAAAGGCCTGCGGTGGACACCTCACCGATGTTGTTGGTCTGCGACCTCTCAATTCTAGCATTCTTGCTAATCATCCCCACTTCTCCGCCTCAGCCTCTACCTCCTCCAATTCCAATTCCGTAACAATCACCAATGCCGCCAACGGCGAGGAGACGAAGCCTGCCTTTGTTTGATGGAGATAGACTTTTTCTACGCGATCACTTTTGGTCCACGTAGTCTAGTGTGTGTGCTTGTCTATGTGTAAATAGGATACCTGCCAAACTCTGCTACCGTCCATTCGCCTACCTGCCCACCCTCTTATCAATCCTGGCAATCAATGGACTCCTTCTCCCCTCCCGTAATGCTTCTTCCTGCACCGATGACGATGATTAAACGATTCCCTTGCTCCTCACATTGTCACTCTGTGTGTGTTTAAACGTAAAAATAACTTCTCTTGTCTACCTTTCTAGTCTCCTCCCCACTCCGTCCCTCCTGGGGAGGGTCGCGTTTCCGCCTTGAATTCCTCGGTCCAAATGATTTGGCTTGGGGCTGGCATCAGTTCTGGGCGAGAAAGAAGCCTTTGGTGGGTCTGTTGCTTAGGGATCAAATGTTTGGAATTTTAAGCAAGAAATGAGTGAATGAATCGCCGAGGGCGTCAATCTGTCTCCACGCGCGGGTGCCCCCAGAACTGTCGTGCTCTCGGCGCGTGGTGGGTCGGGTCATCAAGGCTGGATTTAATCAGGAGCCTTAAACGTCCTTTCTGTTGAGCTTCGGCCTGTCACTATCGTAACCGTAGATAAAAGTAGAGAATCGCGGTTTCGAGTTTTTCGAGGCGGCCACGCACGTCGTCGACTATTATTCTGCTAGCGAGCCTACTGCCAATGCCATGAATCGAAGATGTCCATGCAAGAACTAACATTCATGAATAGAGTCGACTACGGCTAGGTCACCATTTGACTACCGAATTTGGAGGAGGCGCCGGACCCTTACGTCGAGTGACAGTACCTAAGTAACAGGTCTTGTATTAAATCCTCATCTATTTCCATATTTTAGCAGGAAAGCGGTCCAGTTTATTATTTAACAACTACACTAAATATCCTTATTCCACCATGATTACTTGTCAATTTTGAAAAATCCGAAGTCCAGGCGACGGGCTTTATAATGGGGTTTGGCCGAACTTAAAAGAAGCGACATCACTTTCACTACAGAGGAAGGTCGCTATCACTTTAGAGCTAAAAATACTGAGATGCTCTCCTCTGGTGGAGGTGTTTGCAAGCCCAAAAATATTATCTCAGTCAATGCCCTAGAAATTTCCATGCTTGTTACTAATCCCGCAAACATTCTACGAACCACGCGCTCTCGCCTTTTCTCCCCCAATTGGCTAAGATGGCATCTACCAATAATCGCACCAACTCCAAGGTCACTGGTGTGGTTAAGACAATCGAGACATCCGGCCAGCTGTGTACGCACGTGCGCACCGCGTGATGACTCATGCACGTCGCCCGTGCCTTATTGATTAACGTTTTGGAGGCGTGATAGCATCCAGGGCAGTGTCACAAATGGACTCCAGCCTGTGGCGTTCCCCTTCCTTGCATCCATTCAGAGAACATTTTAGCGTGGACAGCGATAGGCACAGAGAGTGGGAACACTGGAGAATAAAACCCAGTCTCTATAACCCATTACCCTCACAATTCACACTGAAGGCGATTCATAGTATGCGCTACTAACACAACTTATAAGTAGCGGTTTCCCTGTCCTGGAAGTTCATCGTCCCGCTGCGTAATTGTAGTTCTTACAAAAACGCAGTATGCGCGAAGCAGGCGTGTGATAACAGGAAGAAACGAGCAGGATGGTCTAAGGAACAAATAAATTATGATGTCAGTCGAACCGGGGAGGGATGTTCGGGCCTTGTGGCAGAGATCATCATCTTAGCAGTAGGATCCTCCAACCACGTCCAAAGGTCTAAAAAGGTGCGTCTTGTTGTCGCGGCTTCACGGTGGATTTGAGGTGATACCATTCAGGTGGCAGGTAATGGGTAAGGGGTATTTACTTCTGGGCTTGTGGCTCACTTCTACTCCACCGTCCCATGGGTCTAAAATACATCCTGGCAGGCACCGTGACCTGGATGGCTCCAAACCCAAGGTCATCAAGAGAGCGGTGACCACCGATTCATTCTGCTTCCCATTGGCTTACCTATTCGGAAGTTGGTGGGCGAAGTAGTTGCAGTCGTTCTGACTGCCTTCCTCTATTCCGTTTCCAATAGACTGGGTCTGGAATACAGGCGGATCTTGGGTGGTGGGTCGTGCGACAACGTGAATCAAATTGCCCACCACTGCATCAGGGTGGAGCATACTACTCGTCACTTACAAGTAAGTAGAAGCACAAGTCGTTAGCAGAGAGGACGATGGGGCGCAATAGGTGGAAGTAGAGTGGAGGTGGGTTAATCAGTGGACAGATACAGTGCTCCTATCTACCCACTGACAGACGTCCAACCGGTAACTCCATCAAGTTCTTCACTCACGTCTGCTTGCTTACTTACTTACTTCCAGTGTTCCCCTCATCTTCCACCAGCTTTCTGCCTCCACGCCCCCTCCTCCAACCTCCATTACCCCACCTCCAATTGCCTACAAACCCACAAATATCGCTGCACACATTTCACGTTATTAACTGCGCATATTAATGCACACCTCAACTGCCACTTGTCTGAGAGTAGAAGAGCCTTTTCAGTTGTGGGACTGGCACACCAACCAAATCATGTGGCAGAGTCTGAGGAGTTGCGACTTCTAGCAACAAAACTACTAGGAGGTTGGTAAAATGTCAACAAGGACCAGGTTTGAACAAACGAGTATGTTAGTGGCCATACTGGAAGGCAATGGGAGGGGTTGTTTTCATTGCAGGCGTAGGGTGTTTCCCTCCTGGATGAGCCGGTGGCGATGACCTCCTCAACCGGAAGTGTACGCAATGGGCGCGTGGTGAATCTGCAGACAATGCGAGCGTGGCCCACGACCACCACGAAACACACTCCACAGTGCTAAATTGTGAATCGTTTCAGCGGCTGTTCTGGGGATGCTTAGATGATTGATGGGGGAGAAAATCGCCTTGTAGGCATCGCGGAGGAGGAGGAGGAGAAGGTATAAAAGGAAGGCAGGGCGAACACGGTTTAAACTTCCGAGGCGTCTTAAGCCCTAGGAGATTCTGGGAAGATTTGGCCCTCCAACGACCCCTTTGATAATTGCAGCTATTTGTGCTGATTATCATTATGAGTGACATTTATATTCCCAAAAAGGTAAATTGGTTTTCCGTTTCTGCTCTCCTTCATGGTTGTCCACCTTTCAAATGGTTCTCGTCACTTTGGCGCTGGATCTGCGCAAACTTTCCCTTCATCTCAGTTACTTGCACTAAGATTTCATTGACACGAAGTGATTTGACAGCACAACCTCCTCCGTCTCCAGACATCCAGTCCTTCTGAATGTCAATGATTAATCAGGGGGATTGAGTGGGGTTTGATCTTGTACAGCAGACCTACCCCAATGCTTAACGTCATTTTCACTTTTCACCGTCAGTCATCACCGCACAGCCCAAGTGACAGTCCATAGACATTTTGCCTGGAGATGAGAACACATTCACTTTCATCATCATTGATTCACCTCTTCGATTCCACGGTACTCAGAATTTAGGCGTCTTTGAAGGCTGTCGTGGAGAAGGAGCTTGAATGTGGACAGTGTTGGCAGGGAGATCGGTCAAACTCACAGGCTGAAGTAGCTTCATTGAGGCATTCCTTTTTACCACCTTGACCCCACTGAAGTAGAGGGAAGTGAAATTCGATCCAGATCTGTCCCCATTCAAACCATCAAAGACGGTGGAAGAGCTGATGAGGCCCCTTACAAGGCATGGTAAACCACGCGTGCCAATCTTCAGCCTCGAAATGGTACCGCGAACCAGAAGCTGGGTGGAGCCAATGCAAACATTACCCCCAATCCACAGCTCAATGGGGGATCCATCATCGAAGAACGTAAATGAAGTCCTCCATCTAGGAGGTGATGATGTAGGGCACTGCTGCTGTCAAAAGTTGATTGAGACTGCTTTGATCGCTTGCTTCAAGAGCTCTATAACCCCCAGCTTTAATTTTTTGGAAGTCGTACTTTCCACACTCAATTTTCATGCCCTCAAGAAAGGCTTGCAATTTGGACTCCCCTTCACTTTCTCCGATTGGCCAGCTTCATGTATAGGTTGACCTGAAACATACTAATTATCACTAATAAGGTCAAGGCTAATCAAAACACCATAAATATGCAAGTCCAAGACCACCTCGTGTCTTCAGCACGTCACACGGACGTCCACACTGTGGTCTTGATTTCGTTGTTCATTCTGGTTTGAAAATCGACAGGATCCAAGCCCAACACGCACTAGTACCAGTTTGGAGTATGCAATCTTAACACAAGAAACGTCAGATAAGGAGCAAAAAAAAAAGATCCAGCTACCTACCTGCCTACCTATCACAGCTGCTAATCACTTGTCATGGCAAACGGGAAAGATGGAACAGCATTTTCTTCCCAATCCTGGAATGAAGCTGCTTTCAGCAGTCAGTTACGCATAAGTTAGCGTGAGATCTCACCTTTGGGGTTGACTTGTAAAAGCAAGGGAAGAACTTGTGTCTCACTAGTTCGCCGACCCTGGTTTTTCCTGAAAAAGACGCATCTCGTGCCGCAGTATTTATGCATACCCAAGAAAAATTTTATTTTTTACCCTTAACGGGTAAACAGCGTGCACAGAGAATGTCCGACGACCTTTGAAAAGAGAGCGTTCGGTTGCCTAGGCGCAAGGGTTGGGATGTGGGTGGACCGTTAGGGAGATAGCAAATAAGATTTTGGTCCACTTCGCAACCGTCGGACTTCGAAGGTACAAATGCCATTTCTCATCTAAAGTCGGTCAATCCACAGTCAGCCATTTTTCAAAGCTGCACTTTGTAAGATGGAGGAGGCTAAAAGCTGAAAACTTAGGGAATTTTGAAGTAAATTACCACCAGGTGAAGCGGGTAACTGAAGCCCATTTCCTAGGCGGCCTACAGTCCGATTGTTTTGTCACATACATTTGAAATCAGCACAAATAGCTGCAATTATCAAAGGGGTCGTTGGAGGGCCAAATCTTCCCAGAATCTCCTAGGGCTTAAGACGCCTCGGAAGTTTAAACCGTGTTCGCCCTGCCTTCCTTTTATACCTTCTCCTCCTCCTCCTCCGCGATGCCTACAAGGCGATTTTCTCCCCCATCAATCATCTAAGCATCCCCAGAACAGCCGCTGAAACGATTCACAATTTAGCACTGTGGAGTGTGTTTCGTGGTGGTCGTGGGCCACGCTCGCATTGTCCGCAGATTCACCACGCGCCCATTGCGTACACTTCCGGTTGAGGAGGTCATCGCCACCGGCTCATCCAGGAGGGAAACACCCTACGCCTGCAATGAAAACAACCCCTCCCATTGCCTTCCAGTATGGCCACTAACATACTCGTTTGTTCAAACCTGGTCCTTGTTGACATTTTACCAACCTCCTAGTAGTTTTGTTGCTAGAAGTCGCAACTCCTCAGACTCTGCCACATGATTTGGTTGGTGTGCCAGTCCCACAACTGAAAAGGCTCTTCTACTCTCAGACAAGTGGCAGTTGAGGTGTGCATTAATATGCGCAGTTAATAACGTGAAATGTGTGCAGCGATATTTGTGGGTTTGTAGGCAATTGGAGGTGGGGTAATGGAGGTTGGAGGAGGGGGCGTGGAGGCAGAAAGCTGGTGGAAGATGAGGGGAACACTGGAAGTAAGTAAGTAAGCAAGCAGACGTGAGTGAAGAACTTGATGGAGTTACCGGTTGGACGTCTGTCAGTGGGTAGATAGGAGCACTGTATCTGTCCACTGATTAACCCACCTCCACTCTACTTCCACCTATTGCGCCCCATCGTCCTCTCTGCTAACGACTTGTGCTTCTACTTACTTGTAAGTGACGAGTAGTATGCTCCACCCTGATGCAGTGGTGGACAATTTGATTCACGTTGTCGCACGACCCACCACCCAAGATCCGCCTGTATTCCAGACCCAGTCTATTGGAAACGGAATAGAGGAAGGCAGTCAGAACGACTGCAACTACTTCGCTCACCAACTTCCGAATAGGTAAGCCAATGGGAAGCAGAATGAATCGGTGGTCACCGCTCTCTTGATGACCTTGGGTTTGGAGCCATCCAGGTCACGGTGCCTGCCAGGATGTATTTTAGACCCATGGGACGGTGGAGTAGAAGTGAGCCACAAGCCCAGAAGTAAATACCCCTTACCCATTACCTGCACTGAAGTGGTACTCTCTACAAGCACCCAGTTTTGCCACATCCCGTCTCCTCCGTTAGCCATGACGACGGAGCACACGATCTTAAGGGACCAACCCGCCCCTCAATTTACGGTTAGCCGTAAAAACCTGTTGCCATGGCTATCACACTAATTACTTACAAGGAAAACTAGCCGGTGTCAGTTCTGACACTTAATTACCACTTACCAACCCACCCGACAGAAGGTGAAATCAAGCACCACCGCAACAGACATCAAATCATGCCCGTCTTCGACACAACCAGCTATCCGGTCACGACGACGTCAGCGCCATCGCGTATAGTCCACTCGCTAGCACTCATTGCATTTCGCTAACCATCGTTTGGGACACTGAGAAATGGGACTCACCCCCTCCTCCTGAGCAGACAACCGACACCGCCCGACCTACAATCAGGGCCTCCTACACTTGCCGCCTGCCCCCCTTGAACCCAGATTAAGAAAGACAAGTCCTGGTGCGAGAGAAATGAAGGGAGATGAGGAGGAGGATCTATTCTAGTGGCAATGCTGTACTAGGCAAAAAGACTACATGCATTTCCCACCAGTCATCAAAAATCGCACAGACAAACACACCGATCCACTCACTCAAGGCGACAGAGATAGAGTACGCGCCCGAAAGCGGAAGATATAAAGGAGGGGCAACGGGGAAGAAGTGAATGCGAGGAGGAAAGTGGGCAAACAAATTGTCTGTTTAGTTTTTGGCAAAGGCACACACGCACGCGCGTTGAGCAGAACCTGAGGATGGCACAGGAGGGGCAACAGAGAGAGAGAGAGGAATGGAGACGGCATTGCATCCCTCCATCGTAGATATTGGCACAGTGTGTGAGTTGGTGATTGGACCTGTGCTGCGACACGCCTGAAAAGCATCCTCACGACAACCACCACCACCGTCATCCCTGACATTTGAACAGCTAGACCTAGTACACAACTACCACACCGTAGAAGGAAGGAAAGGTATAAAGGAGTAGAAAGACAGTGTCCGTGGATCCTTATCGTCAACGGCAAGGGCACAACAAATGCGAAGACACGAAGATGGAGAAGGGGGAGGAAGGTAGCAGGCAAACGGTGGACGGATGAATCGAAGAGTTAGTCCGACTGCCTTTCTCATATTCTTCTCTCTCTCTCTCTAGCTGAAAGACCTGACCACAACGTCGGCATAGTCATGAGAGTGCAGACTCGCAGAGCCCATAGGGAGCGGAGGGAGGGGAAAGTGTAAGATAATTTGAAGAGATGTGGAAGTAAGCACAGCCATCGGACGAGGGGTCAGGAAATGCGATCGGACGGATGATGGACGGAAAGATGGCTAGCTCCGACCATCAAAAAAATGCTGGCAGATAGGGGACGTGCGCACGCGCGCACACACTTAACACATACATTCTCAACCATGATGCTGGTGGTGGTGGGAGCGACGAAGATGGAACGGCGATGCAAGCAGGCACATGATCACGATCATATCTCTTACTAAATGAATGAGCGAGTGGGTGTGCGAATAATGACTAGTTCATACGTCTATGCAAAAAAATGTAAACATCAGCACGAATATGAGACGGAGACAATATCAAATAGGAATGATTGAGGAGATGGATTGGAGGGGGTGGGGAAAGGAAGAGTTTCATGAATATGCATAAGGATAATATAGATAAAGGTATAGATATAATGTGTGTGTGTGTTTGGGGGGGAGGATTTAGAGAAGGAAGTGGACCAGATATAAAACGCAAGATTGAATACGACGAACGAGAGTGGTGAGCAAAACGCTGTGTGTTTTGGTCGAGGCAGTCCGGACATTTTTGCTTCCAGACAGGCGGGCGATGGATGAGGAACGATCGACCAAAACGGCATTTATGCGTCCCTCTTTTTGGCTGGAGTAAAATTTGGCGAAAGAAAATCTAGTTGGTGCCGCTGCCACCGCCACCACTGGCACCACCAGAAGCGGCAGCAGCAGCAACAGCAGAAACAGGGTTAACACCAGACGCGGCGTTGAGTGCTTCCACAATGAGATCGAAAGCCTGTCGCTCTTCAATAATGGTGACAAAAAGAGGTGGGGAGTTTGGCGCATTGGCGGTGAGCTGAAATCCAACATCCACAGCAGCCTCAGGGGAGACAAATCGAGCAACAAATGTGCCACGTGTGGAGAGCGAATGCAAAGTCATCAACCCATTACCCAGGAAGGACTCCAAGGTTGATCGGGACATGGAAGGGGGCACACCTCGAATCAAAAGCCATCCTGAGGGCAGGTTGCCTCCGTTCCCCGGAAAGCTGTCCGTCCCACTGTTGTGGCGTGGGCTACGGAAGCCGTTAGTGGTAGTTCTGAATGCAGATCGTGGAGACGCTAGGGCAATAATTAAGTTTTAGTTATTTAATGCATAAAGCTACCAAAGAATGCATCACATGTGAGGTGTGGATATGCGTAAGGTGATTGTATCGTCACATGCATGTGGCACTAGTCTGAAACTCACGAGGATTGTTGGATGTGGATGGTGCCGCGTTATTGTTGCTGTTGCAAGCACTCGCACCGATTCGTAAATCCTGAAGGCGCTGTGTGAGGGAGGACGTATTGGATCTAGCTTCTTCGGAGTTGGACCAGAAGGCTGGAACGGACGGCTGCAGTGGAGGGCCGGAACTGGACGCAAATGTGCCGGCCACCTCTCTGGCGCTGATTTGATGCTCAACGTGGTGCAGCTGGAGGCTTAACTCGTTCAGTAGCGCCATACCACCTGGCAGAGAGCACATAGTTGGGTTGTTGCGGAACATTTGGATTTGCCGTTGAATGTCCTATAGGAAACCAAACAGTGACAAAGACATCCGACAGAAATGCAGGCGAAGGAAGGAGAGGAAATTACTTGTCGCTTCCTCTGCAGCTCCATGATTGAGGAGATGAAAGCGAAATTGGTGGGCGGCGCGTTGGCAGGTTGCCACTGATAATTCCTACCACGCATAAGCATAGGAGAAAATCCGTTCTCTTGTTGTTGCGGCGGTGGCAGACCCAGAAGGGAAGAGAGGGAAGAGCCCAAGATACTGTCACCGCTAGAAGCAGCTGCAGCACTGGGCATTCTGCTACCGCCGACACCGCCTGCAATAATCCTATTGGCTCCGTTGCCCACCAATGGTCTCTGTATCTACGACAGCAATGCGCTTAACCAAATTAATGCCTTTTCTTTTAATTTAATGTGTAGTTTATTGAATAAGAGGTTAGATTATGGTATTCGTTTGTATGAAGATAAATTTCAATATGTTAACCTCAACTAAAACTACCGGGGACAGCCTTGTTAAACTGACACACCCCTCAGCGAGAAGGATGAACTAAAGTCACGCCTAGTTTGAACACAGGGTAGATATTGTGAGGTCATAGATTCAATCCTTCAATCTGGTAAATCATCTTACGACTGAACAAACGAGTCAGAACTACCGATCTACCAGCAGTTCCACTACATGCTTAATCACTGAGCCAATTTTGGAGGTGTCCTTGTTACCAACATTAATGAATGAATAGGCTTTGATTACGCTAATTGAGGGTCACTTTACCATCCATTCGATAAGCCGGTAATGATGTTTAAATAATGAACGAATGAATAGCTCTAAACAGCTTCAAACACTTTTTACAATTTGAGGCAAACACAGCTGAGAGCATGATGGCCGAATAAATCGTGACTTCATCAGTCTTCATTGTGAATTTTACTGGAAGCCAAGGTTAGGGGAAATTCTATCACCACCTAGGGTTAAACAAAGGAGACGAAAGTATTCACACAAATTTGAACTAACCACAAGCGTACTCACCGGCATTCCACGCCCAAACGGGGCAACAGCAGCAGCGGCAACTGAGGTAGATTGCGTGTTAGGGAAGTGCCCAAACTGTCCAGTTGCAGTGGGTGAGGTAGGGACACGACGCGGTCCCCCCACCCCGCCGGGGTAACGTGGGGGACCACCGCTGCCACTAACAGCGTTACGAGAGCGCATTCGCAGCACCGCTAATGACCGATCGATATCCATGTTGCATTCAGCGAGGACGGGTTCCACGTCTTCGCGACGGAAGCCCTGTTGTAGGAAGTAGCGCACCAGGTCGTTCCGATACGCCGCCATCGACTGCATATTGGAGGATTTACTTAAGCGCAACTCAGTGCCACCCCAAGGAAATTAGAACAATAAAATAGACAAACCCTAGGATGCTGTTTCCCAAAGTATAAATTATTGACGACATTTTGTAATTCCGCATCAACCGCACAGAAACATTACAAATTTACCAGAAGTTTCGTACTGGTTTTCGATAAAAAACATTGCTTAAATACCAGCAAAAAGGATACCTTTACAGATACCCAATAACGACAAACATCGCATTTGCCGAACATTGACAAATCCTAATTTTACTTTTATTACACGAATACAGTAGTTCCACATTGCTTGCAAATATGCTGAATACTCCACAGATGTTTCTTATCTTAGTTTAGACAACCAAGTGAGTTACAAATCGTCGGTCTTTTAGCCCTATTTGATGGGCATACCGAATTGAGGACAACGAAAATCGAAGTAGGTCAGACCTATTCATGGTAAGAAATAACCTGACGTTTCCCCTCACGCATCTATGCCGCTACTCTTTGGGCAGTAATACTCAAACGCTATCATCGTCTGATAAGCTACTCACACGGTTATGCAGGCCTATCAGCCTACTACTTAAGCACTAGAAAAAAATGCAAGCTGTCACAAGAGTATTTACACAATTAATTCAAAAATAGCACAAGTCGGCACGCTGATGGCGTTAGTCATTGGAACTACGTTACGGCGAGGTAAAACGTCAAACAACCAGTTAACGTGCTAGGCCTGACCTCTCGGCCCAGGAATGTCATGGGTCCGTAGCCAGGACGGACTTATACGGTTCAGACGGTCAAAAAACTCGTCGGACTAGTTCGGCCTCTCGGACAGGGAGCAACTCTAGCTGTCAAAAGACCCGCAGATTCGCATACAAGCGCCTTAGTGAACAAAATACGCGTGCGTACGTGCGTGTATGCGGGCAGCGAGGTCACAGAACAAAGCACCATCACGTGACTAGTGCACACAAGCCGGCAGCCACCAAGCGCCGGTAATCAAGGGGAAGGAGAAAGGGGACGCAAATTCCAAAACCTACAACGCCAGTATTAACTTCCTGGTGCTGGTCGACTTCCTCCAACCCACTACCGCAGCCAGATGAGAAAAAGGAGGGAGCAGCAGCTGTAGCAGAGGAGGGAGTTGGACCAGGAACAGCAGTAGGTGCGACACATCGACCAGTCGCTGCCGCCCAACTGTTCTCCTCCTGATTTAGCAAATGAGACGAGGAGATGGTGGCCCACGCAGCGCGAGAAGGCAGTCCGAGCTCGCCCGAGTCCTCTGGCAAGCGGTTAGTAGAGCCACCAGTTGCGCCTGCACCGAAAATGGGACGCCGAAATAAGCCTCCAGGAGGGCCGAAATGCGAGGAGGCGGAGGGACGGAGTTGGAAAGCTAGGGATCGAAGAAAGTATGTAAGAATCGTGTCGGTCACTGCATAGGAGAAATGAAGAATGAAACTTGCTGGAAGCCGATCCCCAAATACCACTTTCATGATCAGCCTGTGGAAGGGTTGAAGGTATGGCCGACTGATGTGAAGATTGTTGAGATGCTGACGCTTGTAATGAACCACCACCGGAGGCGTTTACAGCAACTGGAGTTTCCCGACCCTGGACTGGCCAACATGAACCCCGGTTGGCAATTTGCTCATAGTGCAACTCCCAAACATTAGTCCCAGTAGGCGGTTCATTTGTCCACACGTTAGACTCTTGATGCTGTTGGTGGGAATTCAGCAAGGCAGAGGAAGGCTTGGATTTGTGTAAATCTCCATCCTCAGGCGTGGTCTTCCAAGGGACTGACTGATCGACTGGGCGCGTGCCCCAGTTTCCTGGATCGTTTACCAGCTCAGCGATACGACTAACTGTGGCATTATTCTCTCGATTTGTTTCAGCGGCCGAGGGTTCTTGCTTTTCCTGAGTACTTGAGAGCTTATCATTATCTTCTAGTTGTTGAGTGGAATCTCTGTTGAGGGTTTCCGTGGAATCGGTAAGAATTTCGGCGGTAGCAACTAGGGTGGATAGTAGTGTGTTATGCAACTTACCTAGGTGCTGCTGGTTGCTATCCCAAGGATTAGGACTTGCATCCATGACAGATTGTTTCGACTTTTGGGACCAGATTTGAAAGACCTTATCCTGTGTCAAACTTGGAGGCACGTTACTCGATTCATTGTGAGGAAGCGACGAGTTAACACTGACATTGGCATCATCCTCTGAATAACCATTTCGCCAAATAAAGTTGGAAGACAGTGACCACTCAGTAATTGGCGTTCCTGAAGAGTTCCAAAGCTGAAAAAAACAGTTAATGAAGAACTATAGCAATGAACATACCCTGTCACTTGCTGGCCACGGCAAGGAAAAATCCGCAAATGTATCCAGTGTTTGGTTGTTGGCTGGATCGTTACTACCTGGGTCAAAATTTGGCCAACCAGAAGTAGCGGGAGCAGAAATATTCGCGGAGAACTCTGGAAAGGAGCAGTCAGAGACATGGAACAATCTACCACTATTGTCCTGGTTCTCATTGTGCCAAGAATCATCTCCGGAACCCGGAATTGGTTTCCAAAAATTGGCTCGCTTTGGTGGATTAGGCATTATGCTTTTTAACCAATAATAGGAGTATCAATTGAAAGAGCTGACTCAGATGAGTGGTCGATTGAGGTATTTAAAAGTACTGCTGGGAATGTTCCGACCAGGCGCGAAAAGGAGATGGGAGCGACAAAAATGCAATTTAAGTAAAAGCACCTCAACGCAAGAACCGCATCAACATTCCGCAGGAGTGTATTGAGCGAGGCACTGGCCCAAAATAGAACTCCAAAATGAACGCGGACATTACAAATGGATAGTCTGCTTGAAAAATTAAAACGAAACCCAAGGTTGTAAATTTTCTTTATCATATCATCTTATAATAGGTAGCAGCTGAAGTTTATTTAATAAAATTATACTAAATTTAAAGCACACCAATGCACTTTATACTTATGAGACGGATTTGTGTTGGACTTTTTGTTCTTAACGTATTTGGACGATATTTTTGCTAAATAAAAGCCTTCTTTAGTGTGTAATGAATTCTCCATAGATATAAATTATTTAATTTAATAGGCTTATCTGCTGCTGGGGCGTACGCAATCACACTGTCGATTGGGCTTCATTTTATGATGTAGATGCGACGATGGATCTAATGACTCGCTCCACTTATTCTGTTTGATAAAATGGCTGCGTGCATGGTGTGTGGCAATATAAGTAAAATACACACAGGGGTTTAACAAATGCCTGTGGGAGAAATATCGTGAATTCCATACCAGTTCTGTGTAAAAACTTAAAAGTTTGCCAATCGCGCGCCTGAAATGTGCACTGTGAGTGTTTTTAATTTAATAATAGGGGGGGTGAAAATAATGTGGCCATATCATACAAGTGTTCGGGAAGTTGCCGAAGTAATTCCTCGGGGGTCTATTGGAGCCGATTTCTTCCTTTTTGTCACACGGACTTTTGGATAATTATCTTACAGTTTTCACAGGAATGAATAGCAACTCACGTGCACCCACGTCTGTTACAAATGACACATCTCTATCAATTTGTCCTTTCAATAAAGTGTCATACAACTGAGAGTTCTCGTCTGTCAATGCAGAGATTTTGTCGATGAAACTCTCAGAAGCCGGCTGTTCCATCCATGCATCCACTGAATGCCAGGAATAGCTCATCAACACCACTTGAATAAATGGGAATGAAGGAAATATCGAAAATTTAAATGAGGATAAGTGTGGGTACAAACATATAATGCTTTATCACATTCCTTCTATCCTTACTAAGAAGTTATTTGCAGAGCAATATGAGGTACGCGATGTGGCAGGGGACATGAGGTAGTAGGTCCCAAGCTATGTTAGCTTTTAGCAATAAAAATAACAAAGAATCTGCCTTTTGCGTATCTGTCTATCAAGTTAAGAAAGAAAAGGAGAGAAAAAAGGTAAGGAGACGAGAAATAGGCAGAGACTGTCCTCTTTGTGAGCCTTGGGCTGTAACGCGCCGCGTCAGTGGATGGATTTTCTAATAAACCTTTATTAAGTAAACAATTTAGAACAAAAAGCTGCAGTGGCGCATCAGTTGCACACGTACACACAGAGATCAGAGATCTTGAAATGATGGAGTTCAGTGCTATGGGCAGTGAGTGGATGGCTCGGAGACGATCAGTGCCCGACGGTGGAAGGACCCACTGTGACTACAGAGGCTCAAAAGCTGCTTTCACTTTTTAGCGAACAAATTATTTGTCTACTTACAACGTCTGATGTAACTGAAGGCTCTTGACACAAACCTTATCAGTGAGAAGACTGACTTGGGCAAACCCTCTCCCTCCCTATGTTGCATCCTGCTGCCACCTACCCTATCCTTTCCCGACTGGTGGGGATATAAATTCATGGTCAGGTTCTGTGCCTGAATCAAACCAGATTATATGCTGAGGGGACTGATAACAGGAAAATGGTGGGGAGCACAAGTAAAGACTACCGCATTGATGCTAATCTATGCCACAAATCCCTCTGGGGCACAACGCCTGTTTTCTGTAAGCCGTGGCAAAAAACCCTTAAGGACAATTTTGATCATGTGGGGCTCATTTTGCAAGTTACTGCATGATCACAGATTCGCTGGTCCGAAATCGCGATAAAGAGCTGAGTAACTTGCTTCCTTTCAACGAGGTTTGCCTTCACCGAAAGCATGAGGAGGGTAGGCGGAACTACGACTGAGTGAACATCTGGTTTTGTCAATTTCCGGAGCAATCAAACGCATCCCCAGCTTGGGAGGCGTCGGAAGATTGGACACTTGCGTAGAACAAATCGAGACGGGCGACTGATCAGTACTGCGATGACAGCTGGGTGGTTTGAGCATCGGCTAACCTTGGACACTAATAAGTCGGCAAATCTGGAAAGTGGAATGCACAAAAAACGTAACTTTGGATCCATTCAAAGGTAAGAAATTAGGTGATGAACATGGATAGCATGGCGACGTGAGAACGAGACAGCTCACCAGTTTTCGGCTCACTATTGCGCACCATTCCCTCCAATGGGTGGAAGAATCTTGACCGGATCTGGTTATGGAGTTCTCCAGAATCAGGTATCCACAAGCGAGGTTTTGTAGTTCAACTGAACCGGCACCTGGATCCAAGATGAAAAACTGTCATTACTTTTAAGGAGGGGCTGATATACTACTGACACGAAGTCAGCAACCGGCACGAGAAAACATTTGGCCTGTACTAATGTCACTACCTAGTCGGAAAGTTTACGCTATACTGGGAGATAAGTCAACGGTTCATCCTCGCAGACTTGATTATAGAGCGAGAGTTACTGCAGCGGAATGATGTTTTCAATGGCTCCACTGAGTCGGATCAACTGCGTTTCAACTCGGACACTCCTCGTACCGGCATGCACGCACGCACGGGCGCACGCGTGCATCCACGCATGGGCAGAAGAAAGGGCGTTGCCAAAGCAGTCAAACGCAAGCGTCTGATTGGCTAAGTCTAAGTGATCCAACTTTGCTGCATCCACCAATCACGTGGCAGTATTTCGAGCCTCGAACGGCAAGACGACGCCACAGTTGTTGCGTGCACCACAGTGACAATGTTGCCTCCTCGTGGTGGACTATTGTGATGACCGATGGCAATGCCAGTGCTGAACAAAAATCGTCCATAGGATGCTTCTTTTCTGGATAATAGTCTTTTCCACCCGATGAATATGCGGTTAGCCTTGGTAAGTCCAACGTTGTCTCCCTCTTTCTCTCTCTCGCGCGCCTGCATCTTAATTTGCCTGATAAGCATTTTATTTGTAATAATCTGCACGTGTGATAATTGTCTAGCGGGTCAGCAGAAGTGCTCTTCACTTGACCAATCGCTCTTTGATCCTCAGGGGTCATGTCCACTGTTAGTTTCCTGACCTCCTCGTGGGATTTAATCTTCAAAATTTCGTACGAAATTGCTTTATACCAACAGATGGAGCGAAGTGAAAGTTCGTATTGTTCATGGTTTTAACGAACTGCGCTAAATGGTAGCAATGAATGAACCCCACTTTGTACTAGAATGAGAAATCAGGATATCGTCAGTTTACTTTGAAAGAAGAGGTATTGGATGCAAACCTCTTATTAGAAATGCATGAAAACACTATTTAGCTTATTGGCAGATTCGTTTATACAGTCTCGGGGTTAAAGTCGGTCAATCACCACTTCGCAGATAGATTTGCGGTCAAGCCCAAACATCACATGCCAGTAGCTTGTTTGACAGATGTGATTTTCCTCCTTGGGTCAAAAACATCATCCAGCAACCACTTTTCTGTGCTATTTAAACCGAGCCCATTGCGGCACGTGGCTTGGTGCAACCCGAGTCATCATACGCTGATAAGCTGCCAGCGTCACATATATGTGATACCGGTAGTGACGCAGACCTATTTCTCAGTAAGGTTTGGTTCCTTCATTTTTACCAACTTAACATCCGAATTTGCGTAGATTCAAAAGAGGCTTGTTGCAATTTTTCCCTTCCGTTAGAGGTTGTAACTTGTTAAGTTGATGCCTGCTGACTGACACCTTCCGAGTCGTCAGTAGACTTACGCCTCCAAGGAGTCCATTTTGGGAGGGTTTAAGTACCCTCCAGTCAGTTGGGACTTTCTTTGGCTGTCGTTTGATGCAAATGCGCCTGAACCACTCTGCAGGCAATCGTCCCGACTTATTTTATAGGCTGCATCGAGATGAATTTTATGGTTTTTCTTGCAAAACCGCCACCTCTTGGGGCTTGCACACCCCCCACGCACTCCGCACACACACACGCACGCAAGAATGAGTGAATTTGAGTGAAGGAATGGATTGGCAGAATGGTGGTTTCCAATGTCTGCACACACCTCCGCTTGATCTGATCTACGACACCTACTTATAAATTTGCATTCTTTCGGTAACTCTTAGTTTACATATATTGCGAAGCTGTTTAACAAAGAATGTCTGGAGAAGCCAATGACGTGCAGGCATCCTTGGCCTTTCTTTTGTCATCAATGTTTTGATTGGCCAAATTCTTTTGATTCTATTGGATAAGCAATTCACATCATTTCAACCAATCAGAGTAGGGCCTTTGTGAGGCCTTTAAAAGTTAGTAGAACGACGGGGGAGGTAGTAAAGTGGTTTTCATCATTTGGCAAGCCACAATTTCAGATGTCATGACTGCTTTTGAACAGCCGTCACCTGGTTTCATGGGTGGGAGTTATGGACGCGAGTGGCCTGGATCCTATCGACCTTCCAGACCGATAATCAATGCAGGATTACGTCATAACGGGTGTCCTTATCGATCGATATCCATGAGTCGGCGCGGAGGAGCGCGTGGTGGGTTCGTGCGTACGGTCACGGCAGCTAAATAGTTTGCACCGCCCGAGTTGGAGTCTCTCGATCTGCAAAGTCATCCGATTGACCTTAAGCTTGGAGTGTTTATTGGCTATTCTGGATATCAGCCAATCAGGCGGAGGTGGGAGGGGGAACTAAGCGGGAGCAGGATCTCAAACATGTTTGGAAATAAATCACATTTATGAAATCGACTATAAACGTTGTTCTGGGTTTTTAGACGTCCCCAATACATGAGTATTGAATAACCTTATCATTGTCATTGTCTACTACTGTAATGAATCTAAGAATTTGGCTTTTAATGGCTTATAAACCGATCGGGTAGGGAAAAGGAGGGGCTAGTACACCTGGATACTTCCACTGTTCGATCCCGCCAGTGTTAATGATTGATCCCATTTTCTCCTGTCATACTACCTTGCAGTTGTACTGTGGAGGACCTAGAAAGATGAAGTTAGCTAACCTTCCCGAAAGCAGTTTCTACATGGAGTTCTTAACATAAAATGGAAATTCTCACATTTGCGGGTTTAAGAATGGCAAGAAGTGCCACTTGAGACCACTCAACTAGAAGCACCAATTTGATTGCCTCAGTCGAGGTTGTAGTTTGCCTCCTTTTTCAAATTTGCAAGTGCCCGAGAGGTTTTTTTCGGAAGAAGACAAGGACTCAAATGGGATTCCATAACCCAGGAGAAGTCCAACAAGCACTTTGGCTTTCTTGTAATTATCCCTAACTGTTATTATTGCACTATTTCGAGAATAGTTTAGGGACTTTGTCACGCTTAATGGACTGGCTTGGAAACTAATTTCCAGAGCGCACTGCACCTGCTCTTAAATCCACTTTATGGTTTCTCCATTTTCGAACCCTACCCATGTATCAGTGGGGATGAATTTAATCTCCATTACACACAGGCTTTGTGCCTAACAAGATTTAGTATGTAACGGAACACTCTTTCTCCATCTTTAATGCAACATCTCCAAGTTCTCGCAGTTACCTCCACCCCAATGCCGATGCTTATGTTATTAAAGCACAAGAACATCGAACTACCTTGCTCTGTTCCTTTTGAACTATCTCTTGTACACACAATCGTCTCGCGATGAGGTGTGAGGTTTTTTGTGGTTCCCACATTTTCGGCGCAAACTGGCCCTAGAGGCAGAAGATCTGAACTCTGCCACGTTTGATATCAATTTCGGACTGTCTCCTCAATTTTCACCCAACAATATAGTTGTTGCATGTCAGGAAAAGTTCATCAGCATCAGTTAGAGGAACCAGAATCAGGAGGATACGGAGGAAGAGGATGAGGATGAGCGTGAGTGCTAGAGTGGGACTTTACTCTCTTTCTATGCTCCTTGGGGTATCATTTTTTCATATATGATTTGTGTGGTGGTAGCTGTGGCAGGAGCTATGAGGTAGGAACATAAATAGGACTGCCCACCGATTGAATCACTCATAGGTCTTGTCTCTTTCTCATTAGAAGGTAGAAGAGGGGAAAAAGAGCGTGCCTGTTCAACTTGGGATTGTGGCGTGGTACCGGTGGATGACTTCCTGATGGGGCTTTAGTGAATGAATGAATGGCGGTGAAAATTGCGTCAGCACACAGGTCAGATCACAGATTCCGTGAAGGAGACATAGTAATCCTCTTTAACGCATGCGATGAGCAGAGCGGGAATGGTTTGGAAACGATAAGTGCTACTTTGTTTGGCTTAGTTGTGGGTGGATGCTCCTTGAATAGAGAAGCGTAAAAGTAGGCACTTCTCATTAGTGAGTGGCCGAAAAGTTTCGAAACGATGCGCTTTGTAAAGGCAGAGGAGGTGGTTGTTGAAGTTAGATGACTGCCATCTCCAAGCGCACAGCATGAGGTAGCCATTGGCATTGTGGTTACTGTTCTCTGTTCGCATCAAGGATGCCGTCTTTTCAGGCGTGGTGGTTCCTTGTCCAAATTCAATTGCCTAGCCATTTTGCTGACACAAGTGGTTAGTAGAATCCGCTTTTCCGGCTTTAACATCAAGTTGAACTTAATATCATAACAATCTCCATTGCTTTCTGAATCGACCAACTGCAGCGAGCCATTGAAGTGGTCCAAGCCGAACACTGCGCTAACTCTCCAGGTCACCTAACACCAATGCAATTATCTTCAGACACTGTTGCAATCACCTTCCTTACCTAAATATGACTTAGTGCTGTATGACAGCATCAAGCTCTCCCAGTTACTACAGGCCTAATGTAACTGACCATTTTTCTACTCGCAATTTGGTAAACAAAATGTGATATTCATATGGAACAGGTAATTATGGAAAAATCTTACTCTTATGCACGTATCTCAGTGTCTTACCAGCGTCCGGCAGGTTTCGCCATGAAAAGCTTGTTGATGTGAAGCAGGTACACCATTCAAATATCTACCTGCTGAGTAACCAAGCTTCCCAACACTGCATCATACTGTGCAGACAACTGGAAATTCAAGGGGTCTGCTATCACACCTTTTTAAAGGGCACTTCCTGCATTACCACAGGCACTTCTACTGCTGTCTGGCGTCTTACTTAAGGGTGTCTGGACTGGCGTAGTTACGACATGAGCTCCAACGCTTGATACCTGTGAAAGAATGGACTTAACACTTACTAATGTGTGCAGCACCACCACGACAGCCCTTTACATCAGAAGCTTTACTTTGATTTGGGCATCGCTTAGTTCTTTAGTGAAGTCTCCTAGAAATATCAATTATCGTACACTCTAATTCGCTAAAAGTTTGTGGAACACGTAAGTTGGATCCAAGATTGGAGCAACCCATATAATATCAACCAACCCTTTAACGATGTGTGCCAGTACATGGGTGCATTCCGTGTTTCCTTCGAAAATTCTATTCGAGTGCATTGTTGCTATCAGGATGGTGGCGAGTTGTTTCAGCCTCAATAACGGTTCTTTAAACCACAATAACTTCCAAAAGATACATTCACTTCTGAGTTGAGTTGACTATATGCGAAGGGGTCGGGTCTTGCTGAAACACATTTGACACCTCCCTTGATAAGCTCACTTGGCGCAGAGGTGGATAATCGCCTCCGCATGGCACATTTGCTATCCATTTGGTTCCCTACGTCGCTTTGCCAGTCGTTGTCTTCTGTTGGTTATGGGGGAGGTAGTTCTTACAAAGCCCAGGTGCGTTTCTCGTTTTCCTCATTACCGTGAAACATCCGTACCAGTCCAAAAAATTCTTGTTAAAACTGAACAAGACGTGACATATGGTAATTTGTCCCAATGTTTTGTGCTATTTTATTTCGGAGTTGACAGGTATAACTTCGAGGAATCTTTCATTTTCTCACCCAATTCATTAATCTCACAAACAACCTTTTGTGAACCCTGTTTCTTATGCTTCCCTTAAAAATGGAAAGCAAAATTTGAAGTACAAAAGGGACGTTTATCTTGTGAGTTCACCCAACTGTCTACAAAATGCTGCTTTTCCCAATACAAACAAAAGATATCTAAAGCATCCGTAACCAGACGATTTGCCTTGAAGGACAAATGTCCCATAGATACTTATCTTCCTTAGTAGTAAGGTGCTCAAGTCGCCCTTCCATTGGTTTAATCTTGGCCATTTGCAAGAACATTAGGTTCAACCGATAGGTAATTACAAACTACTAAGGATCTCCTGTCACACTTGTGATATCGGGCCTTTGTAGAGCAATCAGGGTGTCACGTGTAAGTTTGTGTGTGAAGATGTATCACTTTCATAAATCACTGCATTCCTTTCTTATCTCCCAGGGTTGTGCTTCAAGCTGGACATTAAAAGTACTGCGTGCCCATCGGTCACTTTCAGAATCACTCATTTTACTCCTCAAGAATTCTACGAGAACAACAAGTGGAAAAGCATTTCATCATAGCCTTTGCTGACTAAAGTGCTGTCCTTCTCCAGTGAAAAATTAAGCCACAGTTTTGCAGGGATAACTCTCGCGCTAGAAACTTCAAGGGAAGTCGACCGGTTCCAAGGGGGATGTAAGCGTGGAAATGAGATGAAAGGCAAAACCACCAGGACAATAACACGGCCTCCTATGAATGAGGAGTCCTTTTAGCCCTTTTAACTCCTGATCGTGAGTGCTTTACACCGGCACTCGCCTTGACATCATAGTCGGTACTTTCGGAACCGCCCACGACCCCCGAAATGGTTAGCATTGTACTTCTACAGGGATCCGAAGGTATTTGATTCCAAAGTCAATGAGTCGAATGGATCCAAAGGTTCGCTCTCTTTGTAAACTGTGTTGTGAGGGTGCACTGAATGTGTCCCACATAAGGCCAGCTAATCCTCCACACCGGGTGCTTTTTCGTTGTTGTTGTTCTAGTTGGTGACTGCAAGCGTGGCGGCCAACTCAACCTCCAGATCCGGCTCCATAGTGGATGATTTTGAGCCGTTCTAGTCTGATATTGCCCTGGTTTTCTACTACCGTCTTGCACAACACTAGATTGAAACGTTAATTAAAGTTAAGTATGATTCTATTTACCTTCCCAAAGTGCTTTTTTGATGGTCTGGCAATCAATGCAATATCCATTTGCCTTTGGTTTTTTACTTGGTGCCGCCTTCGGGTTTTCCATTTCCTTAACTTTCGACCGCCACAAATTTATCACCCCCAAGACTTTTATGGCGCTCGGAGAAGGTGATTGATTACCGACGCAAAGGGGAGTTGTAAGGCTCCTCCGACAGGTCGCATCATCACCAGGTGGTAATTTGCCCCGCAAAGGTTGGAGAGCTGGCTAGAAATTGAACTAGAAGTTGAACAACACACTTCACGGATAGATCTAAATCACTCGGTTCGTCTTAATGTGAAAGACTTGTGGCATCAAGAGAAATAAGCAAAACGGGAAATAATGGACAAAAACCTCCGCCCATTGCACATGAGGATCAAAAATTCCCTCCTCCTAGTCCAATTGTGATTGGTAGATGCTGCGTAGGGGCCATTAACAGTGTCATACTAACCTCTTAACAGGCATGAAATGTTTCCTTTTGAGATGACAGGGGACATGTCTGATTGCCGCGGGCCTGGAGTCTCCTCCGAGGTGCTATTAAGCTGTGTCGATCCCGAAGGCTTGCTATAAGAACCAAATACCTCGCTCAGGCTCTACAATTCGGTAACCTCCATGATATAGCTGTATCAATCTTGTGGAGGGCTGATGTGCATTTTGTTCAAGATGAAAAATCCAAGATGAAATGGTGTGCATTCTCTCGTAGCCAGGTGTACCATCCTCCTTCTCCCTCCAAAAGGAAGCGTGTCCACTTTGAAAGTGACTTGATGTAACTTTTCCACTTCGAGGGTGTATTTCAAGTTTCTTGCATGTGTTGAACGCCTTCTAAATTATGCCTCGACAGCTGTGTAAAACAATTGGGTCTAATTTTCTGAGAAGGAGAATGAAATGAGGGATTAGGGAACTCCCTCCCAGAATCTAAACTAACAGTAGGTGCATTAGCAACTAATGTGACGCTTCGGTTATCGTAGTACCCAGTGCCAACCCTTGACGCAAACAACCACGAATTAAAAGTAGGCAAATTCCCCTGTAAATGACAAATTTGTTCATCTTTTTCACCTATCCACGATCCGACAAGTTGATTTTAGCATTGAACTTGGCTCAATTCTGAATGACTCAAGTGTCAACCCCATCAACTGAATCGGAAATTCGTCTTCTTTTCTCAAATATGGCAAAATTCCACAACAGAACGTGCCAATGCAGTTCGTAGTGACTTCTCCCGAGGGGGAAGGGGGGAGAAAAAATGACAACACAGTCATTCAAGCCTTACGTCCTGTTTCCCGGAATTCGCAGAATGCAGCAAACGACTACGTGAAAGGAAAGCCTGCCAGGATTCATTATCTTGGACATAAAGCCTGCCACTGTCAGCTCAACAGTAAATTCTCATTTAATCTGGCAGCAGCTGACTTAGTTTTTGGGTTATTCATGCTTTCTTCCTCAATAAAAATGAGCCTTTCAGTCTCCTTTCCATCAACAACTGCAGCCTTGTACGGATTGTTACATTTCGGCTCTTTCTATTTTGACTTCAAAATCTTGTTGGAGTCATGTGGAAGCCATTGGGTGGAAGCAAGGGGATCCTCGTACCATACAATCACAAGGAAGTAGACCTCATCTCCTCCCTGTGGTCAATTTTGTTACGCGCTGTTCTTATTTCCAACTAAGATTTTACAAGACAGAATTTAAACTTTCGATGTGTTTTTTTTTCGTGTAAATTTCTGTCAAGGTGACAGAAAACAAATGCCTTCCTCTTTAAGGATTGAATCATAAAAGTTGGCAATTGGATGGAGGCCTTTTCCAGTTTTGAACATAACTTCTTGCTAAAATAACTTAATGTTCCCACTATTTGTATGGCCTTAACAGCATGCAAATCTCGCCCTTTATTGAGGTGGCGAAAAAGTTGGTGTGACTTCAGGTGTGGCTGGGTGCACTGACTTCTTATAAATTGCGTAGACTGGTGAAATATCTTGCATTCCCCTATATCCGTGTGTTATCAAGTGTAGGTAGGCATTCATTGGTCCATTCGTGGGGTACACACAATTGTGTTCTCAACCTCATATAAAAAGACGGTCGAATTTGGCGACTGTCGTTTGGGATTGTCTGCTTTACGAATGTGAAAGCTCTTCATCCACTTTTCTATCTGGCATTTGGTGAAGGCGCAACACTTCGTGTAAGGCAAGCGGTGACGGGGTGTACCATCCAGGATTCGGTAAACTAAGTCAGTAGTCTGACTCGGGTGATGGATTATTGTTGCATCATATTTGGAGGTTCGGTCCATTCATCACTGGTGAAGGTGATCCGAGGTTTTGGTGTCAAGAGCGTTCGATCATGTCTTATGCTCCAGATGCCAGCATCAAGTGGGGGGAGAAAGTCTGGAAGTGAAAACAAGCAGGTGGACAATTCATTCGATTCCCTTCAACTTTCAAAGAAGGATTATTCACTGACTGAATGAAAATGTCATAGGCTAATCCACATTTCTAAGGGACGCTGGACGCAGTTTTTCACTATGCATGGGTCGTTTGATGGAGGATTTAGCAGCAATTCCAGCTGAGCCCTGCCTACTGGTCCTTCTGACCTCAGGGTACAACTGGAACCAGCGAATCAGTCGGACTTAGGCCAAATTCTTGCAAGGTAAACCTCACTAATTCCCCATACCGCCTAATAAGTTTTCGAGATAAAACTTGCATCATCATCATGTCCATCCTCATTTTTCTCTGCATTCCCTTTAATCATGTCCCTACGTCATGTTTACCCTTTTGCCTGACATTTGACAAGCACGTGATCACATAAACAATGGTCCGGATGTCTGAGAGATTGGGACTGGACAGCCGTGATAATCACGCGGCCTGCAAGCAAAAGGTTTCTGAAAGGTCGAGCTTGTGACTGGATTTTGTACAGTTGAGAATGGATAATAGGTCGAAATGACGGAAATATTTCTTCAAATAAAGGAAAAACACTCTAAGGAACTTAATTTTGAAAACGCCTTCTTATAATTCCTAAGTGTTGCTTAGTCTTACGTCTTCCCAAAACTTGTGATTCAGTGACATGTCAAATTAAAGTGGTACTTAGCCGGATTCAAGGGAAAACGAATCATCAAAGCTCAGACATTTCCCTGTTCAAACACGCTACTACCTGTAATCAACCATTTTTTAGTTTCAGTTTGAACTTATTCAGTCTGTTTGCTGTATGTGGGGCATCGTATATGAGTGGCGCTGGTAGTGGAAATTATACACCCCCCACCTTTTCTCCCTCTCTGCAATAGGTACCCACTATTCCACTATTGCCGATGAATTCCACCAAGCTTCAAGTGCTCATTTGGACCCTTCTGGCTGTGTTCACCAGTCGGACCTTTTCCAATCTCAATTACACCACCATCACCCCCACAACCAATATCATCTCTCCCATCTTAAATCGTCACCGTCGAGTTGCCTCTACAGCCGGAGTGGATGACCTACTGCCCCAGAGTGAGGTCTGCAAGGCGTTTTTTGAGTCCAAGGTGGTACTGAAAGGCGCCAAGGCAGCCTCACCAGCGGACATCTTTAACAACCTCTCGATTGGAAAGGACTTTGCCATGACTGGACGAAAATACGCCAAAAACTACGTCTTTCAGTCACCAAATTATCCACGCAAATACCCCAACAGCATTGAGTGCTTTAAACTCATCGTTGGTGAGTCGTATCCCCTTGTTTCTATAGTGCACTCTTTTTTTTGTCGCAAGGGCCATATTTTATTTATAAAGTCAGTCTTCCTTCCCTCTCCTTCTCTTGCTTAAGGCCCAGTCTGCTGAAAAATGACTGAATTAAGGTTCGAATTAACTAAATTCTATCCCTTTGTTTAAAGAGGATCCCAGACTCGCCTCAAATCAACTAATCTCTCCATTTTGCTTACAAAGAACCCAGTCAGTTAAGGAATGTCAATGCCTTGGTAGAAGCGAAAACTTCATGTCAATTTCAGCAGGCATTTGGTTTGGCACCTCGATATGTTTAATGCAAATTGGGGGCTTCACCAGCCTAGATAAGAATTTCTAGAGCAACTTGTTAAGTAGAGAGATCTTCCCTATCTTAGGTGTTGGGTCCGTTGATAAGCAATTGAATCATAGCAAACAACTAGCCTCTCAAAGGCACCACACAAGCAGATGTGGACGAAGAGAATGCATTTCCCTGTGTGTTTCTTTTGGGTTCGGTTTAGCACGATGTGAGCGGTGAATGAACCGTTGAGAGGAATGTCGAGGCCAATTCTTATGATTTAGTAAAAAACAGACCTTTTTCATTGTCACATCCCCATAGGGTGAAAGGAGGGAAGAGTGACACGTCTTAAGGCTTAGTAACCTCCTGTTGACGTAGGCGGGAAGGATCTGCTGCACCACTTGCAATGTTGGGCATGACTGAAAGTTTTTTTGCACTTACTAACCGTACTTTGACAGCCGGCTTCTACCAGTTGCCACCACCAGGTGTTTGGAAAATCCGAAAAGATAAAAGTGACCAGGTTGTTATCGGGGGGAACTGGGCGAAGTCTAGACCATGCTCTACAGTGGGCATATCTTATTCAGGTACATGTGTACATAAGGTCTCCAAGCGCACACCCCATTGCCATCATGGCATCCACTTATCCACGCATTCCTCCTGAGTGTCGGCCACCGAGATGACTGTAAACTGTACTGTAAAGAATGTTTGAATAGACATGGGGAGGTTGCTGTTGATTGTTAACTTGTTACATCACCAACCAGGAGAATGATGCAAATAAAACAGTAAAGTAGGGGTCTCGATCCTCTAAGAGAGCATTGCAAGTGTCCACAAAGTACTAATGTGGTGGAGTAGTTTAGTGCTGGAACACTGAAGCACTAGAGTGGATGCGAGTCTCAACTCATACAAATTATGCTTTTCTGCAAAAGGTCGTGTTTCCACACATTGGTGATCAATGGGAGGAAACTCCACGGGTGCAAGAAACACCAGTGTCTGCACCATTTTTTAGAAGCAAGATCAGAAAGCGAGATGAATAAAACTTCTACAATGTCGAAATGGTTATTTTTGTTTCCAAGTTAAAGGCGTCCCCTGTCGAATTTTATTGCTGTCGGCCATACGACATACTTCAGCCACTGCACTTCATTCGTCAGTAGACAATAGCAAGAGCAGAATAATTTAGTATTACACTCTCAGGTCGGTCAAGCTCTTAGTCACCTACTTTCTTGCCTTCATGAAGAAGATGATGTTGTGGTGACTGCTAAGTTGGGCCCAGCTCTGATAGGCCTCCTACTGAGATTGCGGTTACCATTCCACGCCTCCCTTCTATGCCGTTCTGACGTGGTATTCAGTCTGCCAAAACTCATCCATGTTCAACCAGGAGGAGTCTCTGAACTAAGAAAGCTTATATGTTGATGTCTGATACATGTCTTTTTAAAGTCAATGTGAGATGACTGACGGGATAGGTGACATGAAGAAATGTTATCCACCTCCTTTTGAGCTTCTGTGCTTTCTGTTAACTCTTTTTCAGCCCTCAGATTGAACATCTTTCATTTCAATTCTTCAAACTCTTTGCATAATCTTGAATAGATAAAGTAGTGGAGGTAAGGGGATACCCATTTCAGAATTGTGGAGTACCGGCGGTTGCACACTCTCTCACACCAACAGCCAACGGGAAGAGAGAGGACTGTCAAACGACGCCTCATGAGTTTACAGAATGCTCATTTTCAATTGTGAGAAGTCCAGTGGACTGGGTGGTTAGGCAATCGAGGAGAGGAGAAGAGAGCCATTTGGAGCTGGGAGTAACCACAGAGCTTGCACTCGACCGGCGTTACAATTTGGGTGCCAATCAGAGTAAGAACTTTTCTAATGCTTTCTGAATGAATACAGCATGATATTTACCCCAATCCAAACCTAACATGTGACTTCACTTTGCTCTCTAGTGTGCTAGACGAATTTGTCCGAAGTGAACTTCATCAGTCGAAGTGTCGTAGGGAAGATCAGATTTGGCTGCTGAAGAGGTAATAAGTAATAAGTTGGATGTGGTACAGGGAGCACCAGATTGATGATATGAGGATCGTCCACACACCTATTCCACCTTTGTCCAACACCTGCCAACATCCTTCCGCATGCGAAGTACACTCTTCGTAGTTAAATGTTTTCCTCGCCTCTCAGGCCAGGTGCTCACCCTACGGCAACTTCCGGATACTGTGAGGTCTTCAAAGTCTAGGTGTTTACTGTTTCTGATAAACGTTTCCCTTCTTCTGCGATTTTACTCCATAAGAGGTATACCTTTCATGCGTTGATTGGGTGTGCAGGGGTATACGCACTTCACACATGATAAATGCTTGTTCAGAGGACTAACCACCGATTCACCACCACCCCAGCTCATCGGAGGATGCGTTTAGTACATACGACTTTGGATTTGGCGTAATTGTTGGGCAGAATCTTCGTGCACCACCACAACCTACTGCACTACCCTTGACTGGAATGCTCACGACATGGACGTAATTTACCAATTTACACAAACTGGTGGACCATGTAATACCGCCGCATTCGTATCCCCTTAAACAGGTGCAAAATTGGAATGCCTGGTTTACCTGGAACGTTTTAAGTAGATATACATCCGATGGTTCTACTTTATTCATTGACATCGTCTGATACACTTAAAATCTCACTATAGGAATGGGCGAGGTTTTCGGAAAGAATTTGCGTTGCTGAATGAACTATTCCAGCTACATTAACTGCAATACACCAATAATTTGGGTAGGATCAGGATGGCCAAACTTACCGCAAAAGTACATTTCCAAAAATAGCGGACCGACAGCAGACCGTTAGTAAGCTCTCTAGCCTTTTAACATTACCAATACGCAAATAGGCAATTCCTTACAGAGTAAAAGGCAATTCGAATTCATTCCTTCTCCAGCTCCTACACAGGACCATCGAATATACCTTCAAATCTCCCAACCCTTTGCCGTCGAGCCTGATTCTCTCTGTGCTATGGACTTCCTTGAGGTGCGAGATGGAGCATTTGGTTTCTCCCCTCTCATTGGTCGGTTCTGCTCCCGGCTACCGCCCCCTGAAAATGAGGAAATTCGGTCCACCAGTCGCTACCTCTGGCTCCGTTTTCGAAGTGATAGCACTCTGCCACATGATGGTTTTAGGGCGATATTTCACTTTCAGAAAGTTGGTGAGTTAAATCAAAATACTTTACCACAGAGTTGATTGCCAACCAAGAGCCTGTTCCCTCATAACATTTAACAACACGTGATACCTCGGTCTTTTACTAAAATCCTAAGTCACAATTATGTGACACGGCAGCCTGGGCGTTGCTTCTTATGACCATCATACAAAGTGACCAATGGTTTGGCTTCGGGAAGTTCACTGGCTAATCAAGGAAGGACCATGAGTAAATTTAAACCTCATTGGTTCAATCTCCCACTTCAGGCATTTTATTGGCTACTAACTACCCAGTCACTCAAGTTAGTCCTTTTTTGCCTTTTAGGTGATGGACAAGAAGATTATGAAGGTAAATAAATCTTGTCCTTGTCTGAACGTTTTCTACATTTCGTTTGAGACGAATAATGATAACCAAATCCCTCTTATTTTCCCATGCCCGTTCTAGATCCACGTCCAAAAATGCTTCGTAAGTTTAATCCTTATTTGCATCCTAGTGTTTTTATATTACTACTAAAATTACTAGCGAGGATGGTTTCGAAGGTTGCATTATAGACTTTGAAATGTTCAAAGTAAGTGAGGATTCTTACATTTTGGCATTAACCAGGTCGGTATAATGTCATTCACCTAAGTGAAGATGAACAATGGACGATGAGGAGCGAATTCTTGACTAAACAACTAGACTACGTCAGTACAGAGGAACGGCAGCTTCCCTTAGAAGCTGTCTTCGACATTCGTTCTCCTCCAGAAACACATGCAAGTCATTGTCTTTCTAGGACTTTGATGAAAAAGGTTGTAAACATCGACTGAATAGATACGGTGTTACTCATTGTAGATTCTACTGCATGTACACCACTTTCAAGTGCCGCTGATAGCAGCTTGGAGCTGTGATCCAGATTTCCTGGCCAAACAGAAGGCAATCAAGTACTGTGACTTCCATTCGAGTTCGGGTTCGGCGAGGGCGGATATTTTCACCGAAAAATCGTCTAATATAATTCAAGGTTGGTGCTTAGCCTCTGTCATTTCTAATTGCTTTGAGACATCTGGAAACCACACTTTGAATTTGTGTGTAGAGAAAGTAGGGCTCTTCCATGTCAACTGTCTTGAGTTTTATGATATTTCATGTTGAAAACACCTTGTTACTCTCTTTTCATAGTTACCATAGCTTCGTAGCTCCATTCGGGTCTGGTTTCGCAACGGCATTGCGAACAATCAGAAGTTAGAGTGAATGTTGAAAGCGGATGTAACGTCATCAACTTTTCGAACGGAAGTCCCAGTCAGTTTAGTCATCCACAGTTGATGCATTCCTTCTGTGATGCTAAAGTGTGGTGATCACTTGCAAAATCACAGATTTTTATTCTTTTGGTGGAGATCTGTCCGTCACTATCTTTAGTATTGGCGCTCTAAGCTTCCTTTGAGGTCATTATAAGCCACTGCAGGGCAAAAGATTTGTTACTAACTTACAGAAGGCCGGAGAGGTTCCAGACACCAGGTCAGCATAATTTATAGAGATAGAAGAGTCTTCACAACAGGATGGATGATTTAAACAACCACCTTTCAATAATCTCTGTGACATTGTAACATGGATGAGTATCCCGATTTTTCCACTGTATTAGCAAAAGCAATGCAATTATTCTTTGTTCGATGGAAATCCGCTGTGTCACTTGCCATGTAAGTGAATTAGCCCTTGAGTTATGTCGTCAGAAATTCAATTACCCATGGTGGACTTCTGCCCCCATCAAAAGTACCCGGTCCTTCTGCATCCGAGCCGTCTTAGAGGCATCAGCAGAAGCTGTTTTTAGTCCTCGTCAGGGACAAATCGATGTGGTTTCAGAGTGATCACTGCAGAGGTCTTAAATCAACTTTGCTACAAGCGCACACGGGGGTTGGACATTAATTGCAAAACTAGCGGAGATTTTTTTCAAAAACATTATCTGACTTTCATGGTTTGTTACTTCAATATGATTTCCAGAGGGTTTCCTGCCTTAAAACCCAACTGTTTAGGGGAATTTTCTTTATTGAGGGATAAATAAAGCCCTATTGACTTTTAACATTTTCTTTATCTCAAAATGAATATCCACCTTTAAATGTCCATTTCTGTTAAGCACATTTCACTCATTCTGATTATGGTGGACGTCGTTTCCTTGGAAAATGGTCACATGTCATAGTCTAACAAGCTGACCAATGGCTGTCCTCCTCGAGCATGTTAACCAATAAAAGGAATTTCGGTAAAAATGTAGCACCTCTAGGCTTCCCTGAGGGCGAAGAAGGGCACAATATTTGGGCAGAATACATACATCCAGCCTACAGAAGGGTCTAAGGCTAGTGGCATGACCTAGAGGCCAGCCCACCCGGCGAAAGTAAAGTGGCCGACTAAGTGTCTGTAACCGAAACTGAGGATTAAACAAACAACAAACGTACTACATAGATCTTCTCCTCCTTTGAGCATCGACTATTGCAATCCATTTAGCTGCGAAGGAAGAAATCCACGACCCAACTGTGCCAGTCATCTAATTTCCATGCAACTAGGGGAAACCTGACCGCAAAGTAACCAATCCCTCCCGGCATTTCACTAGGTCTAGAGTTTTGTCAGCCTTGAGGACTGAACTCAGGAACTGAAAATTCTGTTGACCATCACACGTGTCCATAGCTAGACACTGGAATATCAGTTTAAGAGTAAATGTATTTTAAGGAATGCGGACTTTAATGCGGTTCTGTAGGTATGGTGGGGATACCGCGGAACAACATTTTTTCCATGTAATTCACGGCTGGTGTCGCTTCTCTTCTTAATGGCTTCCATGCTGAACATGGAACTGGGGTAGTTGTCGAGGGTTGATGTCATTCGCATTCGTAGCATGTGTACCTCTTCCACCCTAGCAGTAGTAGTCTAAGGGGAACATGACACCTGGGCAGAATCTGTGGGCTTAGTAGAGAGGGGACCTAGGGCTTGTAGCATGCTCCAGAGGCAAGCCTACCCGGCAAAGGTGAATGACCAACGAACAACAAGTTGGTCTAGAAGCATGTCACTTTACGAAGGTCGTGCTCTTTATTGTGCTCTGTTATTGGTTTTAAACCCTCATGGAATATCACTTGTACAAATCTGATGTAATCTAAGGTTGTCAACTTCAAGAACCGAAATTGAGTCCATCTTGATGCCTTAATTTGTATGGCAATTGGTGACGTTATTAACACTTAACTAAGTGCGTAAATGTAGTGGGACACCTTTTATGACAACGCATCTCTTGTGTAGGATTGTCTTTGACAGTTCAACCAAAATTAGTGAAATTTCGCATTTTTTCCCCACCTTTAGTGAAACAGTACACCCCATCAATACCCGACCCAGCCTCATACATTGATGGAACCCACACCTTCATAGAGATCTACACCGATGGAAAGACAGTTTCTGAGTCCTCCCCTCCATGCCCCCGTGTTGATAGATTTTGCATTGCCTCCGTGCATACCGATCTGTCCGACGCCCCAGGCAGTTCATCCTCCTCTTCTTCCGCCTCTTCCTCCGGTTCTTCCTCCTCCTCCGGTAAAATTGAAGGAGATGGGCATGTACGTCGACAGTTCCTTGTCCAATCACCGCGTTTGGTGGCTCGGCTGGTTGTTGCAAAGCCCTCTAAACCGCCTCGCTCCACAGCTGAGATTGGACATGTAGGCGTGCTGGAGGACGGCGTAGACCCATTTGAGACGGCGAAGACCCTCGATATCTTCTCTATGTTGCCAAATTTTACCTTCACCTTAACTACCCTTTCACCACGGGCTGAAGGAGGTTAGTCAAATTTCATTTTCTCCACGAAGTACGCGTACTAAAACGCGGAAAGGATTTGAGAGTGGGTGGATGGATTCACGAAAACGCTTTCTGGCTTAAAGACGTAGTATGATGCTGACCAGATCGTAGCAAATCACTTTAACCGAAGTGCTATATTAACCACTATACGGCCCCGACTTAGCCCACCTGTGGTACACAGAAGGGCAAGGAGGTCGGAGATGTGGACAAATGACCAAGACACCGAACTCGATGACTTTAAAAGAATCCGTCCTTTGGGTGCAATTGACAATGAAGCAGCATTGAAGGTGTTATGGCTCTTCACTTCATCTGGAAGGCAAAATGGTTCAGTTTCAGTTTCGGATTAAGTGGACCTTGAATGTAGGACATTTGCTGAGAAGCCGGTGACACTTCAACCCTTCAGCGGTGACTCCTGACGAGTTTTGGCAGCTGTTTTAAATGCCTTCAGTTTAAAAAAGAGATCCGGCAAAAGTTTGGCGAAATCGTTTTTTAATTGGTCCGTTCTACTTGACACAACTTGGTTCGAAGTCCGAAAGTCGCCTTCGTCTTGAGAAACAACTATTGAATCAGTCAAAAAAGTCGGCAGCATGGATTTGGGCCACATAACTTACACTTTATACTGCTAAACAGCTAAGCAGCAGGAATGTGAAGTCACATGTTTTCTCGTGGAATGAAGTGGACGGTTGGAGCATGAAAATGAAGCAGACGTCGAGGTGACTAGGACTTGGCTTACCTGTTGACTTCCCTAGCGGGGAGAGCTAACTTGTGTTCCATTGAAAGGGAGGCGGGGGAGGGGGAAAAGAACAGGCTGTAGTGATGATTTCTTCAAGCGATAAGCCCTGTAATTCAGAAAGCCTTCTGCACTTAGCAGAACCGCTTTGTATGAGCGTGCAAACCAACCCATTTGGATGAATGTTTTAGTAACACGCCACCCAGTGCTTTTAAAAAAACGTTTTCTTTTTGGGTAATAAAGCGGGAGGCGGTTTTTGTTGTTAATAAACAATTGTGGTGTTTAGCGACTGCTCAATGCTTTGATTTTTGAAACCGTCTCCTTATCATTTCAAATGTAATGCCTTAAAATTTATGGAATAAGCAGGGATAGCATTCATTTACAAAATCATGGTCATTCATCACTTATCCATCCGCTTCGTATCCGGCCGCCTTGTATCCACCCCTCCCACATTCACCTCGTACACCTTTACTCATTCACGCATTCGTCCACTAACCTCGCGTCCATCCATTTGCCCATCCAATATTCATTCACCCATCCGCCTTGCATCCATCCCATCCCCCGTCCATCCATTTGCTGGTAAATCGGAATGAACTGATATCCACCTCTCCACAAACCGCTTCCTTCGAGCTGATCACCTCCTAATGATGACGTGACTTTAAAAAATGGGGGACTTTTTGGACCTTGTCCACTACTTCCAAGATTTTCTGGCGTTGTGCGACTGTAGAATAAGCACTTTTTCGCATGTAGGAGGGCAAAGGCCTCTCACTTCAAAACCACTTGCATACAAGTCAAAAGCTGCATCATTTAGGTAAATCAGGAAGATGTCTAATTTAACATTTGTAGTTCTCTACCGAATTGTACCATAATTCGAAATGCAGAAATGCACTGATCCTCTCTTTTCATTCTCTTGATGGCGAAAATTCGCACGAGATAGTCTAAATGAAGTTTTTTTAACTTCTTTTCGCCCAGTCATCTCTTTATCCACCAGTGAAAAATTTGAAAGAACGCGGAAAAAGTCTTCACTGCTATCAAATCTTGTGACTTTTGCGTATGTGTGATACGACTGGACTGATAACCAATCCAAAGTGCCATGATCCATGGCCCTCCGCACCCTGGCCAGCATTTATTGCCCCATCCCCCGCTCACTCGGCCATTTTCATGCATCAAACAAGGAAAATTTGTCTGAAAAATGAGCAAAAAAGCACTCGTCGAAGTCGACAACAGATTTCAAATCAGGTGGAGAAGGAAAATTTTAAAAATGGGATACATTTCATCTTCCCTGCCACCTCGAAAGTTTGCTGAAGAGCATAAAAATGGACAACCTACTCCATATTTACCTCTTTGAAAGCCAAATTACAAGAAAAATAGTCATAAATGTTGCCATTCTCTTAAGGAATTGCAGATGTTGCCAGATGGTACAATGTTGCAGAGAGGCCTGTGTTGTTCAACGAAGAAACAAATTTATTTCACACAATTCCTGATAAGTCGCCTCCTCTTAGCTCGGCTGAGTCCACAAACTGTTCTTCAAACGCCAGCCACCATAGTCTCCGCCTTAGAGGAAAGCAACACCAATCGCCAATCACTTTTTCAAATCGGTGGACTTGAAATGTGAAATCTCTTGCCACTTTATTGCAGTAACATAAACTTTATTCCCTAGAATATGCTCTGCTTTGTAGTTAAGACTTAGGAATTCCATTGCAGGAGTTACGTGATTCAGAAGGTCCACATCTGATTGGTTGATGCCCCCCGCGTTTGACACTTGTCATTGGCTGACAATCGAAAATGCATACATGCATGCTGAAGTCATCCAAATTTTATGCAACTTCGTTGCAAAAAGACCCTTTTTTCCTTCAAAGAATCGCGGGAATGGTGAAGTTGTATGGATTGTATGGATGCGCGCATGCCTGTCTCTCTAACTCTCTCCCGGTGCTGACAATTTGCGCTGCATTTAGTCTGTGCACCCAATCAACGCGCATGCGACGAGGCCTACTGCATTCAGACCAGCCATTGGTGCGATGGAGTGATCAACTGTCCTCTGGGACAAGATGAGGGCGACGCCGCATGCAATTCAGGTCAGAGCCTTGTTCCTATTCTGCATGACTTTCACACTGCACAATAGTCGAATCCTCCATTGAAGGCCTATCCATCCATTCCATCCGATCAACATGCTCGTTGAATGGCTCAAACGCATTTGTTCATGCGAACGATTGTGAAAGATGGACTATTAGGCGTCTAAAAGTGCAATGCTTGACGATAGGTCCCTACTGAACAGCGGCTAGGCCGAGAAAAATAGATTTATTTAGGGATTTGATTGTCCTTTATGAGTCTATTGTTTAAGAGAACAAAGGCGAAACGTGAAATCACCATTTATGTGACATGGAATCGGAAGAAAAAAAATGTCCAAGTCATTGTAGAATAATCTACTCAGCTAGCTTTTCTCCTCCAATGAAATATTAAGCTGAATTTCTCGGCTTTTGTAAGAGCACGAGAGCCTACCACTTTATACTGAAGGGTTGAGGAGTTAAAAAATAACTTCATCGATGATAAAAGACCTAAAACCACTGCGTTTGTTAGCAGTTTAGGGAATTAAGAGAGAGCTTAATCCCTTCTCCGTCGTTGGTTGGTCAGTTAAGTGCTGGAATTTAATTAATGGCCACGACAAAAATAGTAGCCGTTTTTTATTTCTGTTTTCAGAGGACATTTCATTTATAGATACTTCCGCCTTAAAATGTTGGACCCCACAACAGTAGTTGGCAAAACTCAAATCGGAAATCTCACTGTGTGCTATTATTTTATCCACAATTGATTGGGGCGTCGGCAGTTCAGACTCCTTAGGCCTAAGCTCTTTCAACGTCATTGTCGTTATTCCTTCACGCTACCTAACCAATGTTTGAGTCCAGAAGCCTACATTCATTTCAAACCACGAGGCTTAAAACTCCATTGCGTGACCACTCCTTCACTGGTTGTACTTTTCTCAATTCTGCCAAGACTGCAATGCGATCCAGCCGTGTAGACGATCCTAGGTAAAGTAGGAGGATTAACAGTGACTTAATCCAGAGGAAAAAGAAGTAATTCCCTTGCCTAAGAGAGGTAATCTCCTTAGGGCGGTGTAATTGACCGCCGCTGGCGATCTGCTTTAGGGCTAAAAATCAAAACCAATTCTTTTCAAGTGTATTGCCTTTTTACCCCAAATCCATTGGCTGCTGTTGCTTCATTGTATTATTTCCCATAGGGCATGAAGGAAATTTGCCTCTTGAGGGATACATGCGCACAAAAGGCCACAGAGTAAAATTTTGCAACCATTACATATAACATGCTACCCTGGCGGTACCGAACACGGTAGTGTGTTCTGTTAACAACATCCAGAAATCGTGTCGTAGGCAGCCCAGTCCAGATGCCGCTAAGCGCGATGACAGGCAGCAGTGCAGCCAACGGTGTGTGGTGGTGCATGAAGTTTCTGCCTACCAAAGACACAAAACCCGAACTTCGCGAGTTCAAGCTTAGTACGACAGGATGGGGTATGGTAGGCTGCGGTGGTTGTGATTCAGCAACCACTTCACAGTACAACAGTTATTTCCCTAAACAAAGTTTTTAACCTGTGTAAAGTGCGCCCAGATCAATTCACGGTCGACTTGACGTCTCTTAGGCCATAAAGCTGCCACAAACGGTAAATATTTGCAAATAGAAGAAGCTGGCAGTATTGAGCCGTACGCAATGCACATGAACTGAGGGAAGAGGGGAGCGTTCAACCACAATCACACCGACAAATCATTGCATTTGAAGGGTTGGTGACAGACGTTCGTAAGCGATGGGAAAGGCATGTAAGCGCAGGAAATGGAGCGTTCTGTTTTACCATTTTTAAAAGTTTGGTATGACTTAAACGCTTCCTGCATCAACATTTTGGTGCTTCACAGTCATGCCTGCTTGCCTGATACTGCCTGCCTTTTTACCGACATTAGATATGCACATGCATACGTATGTACTTACGTACCTACTTTCCAGCATCCAACTTATTGCAAATTCCACCTCAACAACCATCGCGTACCAGAAGCAATCGCGTTTGTTCTTCCCTGCATCACATTTTTTCTACATGACGTTTCTGTCTTTCCATTCATTGTGATTGATGAAGTTCCCTGAGGGCAATAAATTAGCACGTTGGGAGAGCGAAGTGATGTCGTATCGTAGGTCTGGGTTCAAGTGAATGCCAGAAAACTCACCGCTGATAATTGCACATAAGTAATGCCTCACCACCACAGAATCGCTAGTAAAGCGCAAGCTTTGCATTCACCCCTTAGCTCCAAACGGTCCTATTCCCTTTCCAGACTAGTAGCCTACTCACGGCGGTTCAAAGCTGCAACCGAATTCGGGCATCCTGTAAACTCTTGAGATGGTGGTTGAGTAAATTGAGCCGAGTTGCATAGACTGTGTTCCATTGTCTCTCTGACAGAGGCATCCGTTTGTGTGACTGTGAATTTGAGCATGTGTTTGCTACTACCTCCGCAACCGAGGTTCTTCAAAGTGTTTCAGGTTTCTAAAGCACGCATATCACTTGTTCTCGGCTATGTAAAGAGTTTGAACAATCAAACTTTTAAAATGACCAATTTGAGGGTCTGATTAACAGGAATTATTGCCTTGTAACATGAGGAGGTGTAAGGTGGATTGCTTGCCAATTCAAACTACGGAGCTAGGGATGCGTAATGATTTCTCTATCAGCTGTCTCAGGTATTTGGAATTCAGGATGCTGTCTATCGGACGCCATGATTCACTGGTGGTTCAAGACCTCGCAGTTGGAAAGCGATGCAAGTTGGCAGACTAGATATCAAGCCGAAACGGCATTGAGGAAAGGCGTCTACAGACAGTGCCCGGAGCTAAGTGAATTTTCAATGGAAGGCTTATGAGAGCTGCGTCTAACATAGCAATCACCACAACCTCACGTCCTCTATGAAGGCAATAAAGCGCTTGACTAAGAGCTTGAACGACCTGAGAATGTGTTTTATAAGAGGATGTGGGACTAGGGTGAGTAGAAGACATCTCCATTTTCGTCCCGTATAGCCGAAAGGAGTCCAGGCTGGTGATTGGATAGGAATAGGTTATGAATTCACTTATGTCTAATCAGATGTTCCTGCTTTCAGGCAATTGCTCTTGCAAATGCCAATTGGCGAATAAAGTGCAGTGCCTGAAGGGCGTCGTCTAGCCGACAGCAATGAAATTTGCCTGAAGACGCCTATAACTTTGGAATAAAAGTAGCCGTTTCGACATTGTAGAGCTTTTATTCATCTCTCCTATCAATCGTACTTTTAAACCAGATGTAGATACTGGTATTTCTCACTCCCGTGGAGAATCCTCTGTTTAGTTGCAAATGTGAGCAGATGTGTTTGTCTTGTGCGTAAATACAACCCTTTATCTGTAAGTCATTCGGGCCGGTGCAATTTGTGTGAGTTACGACCCTCCTGTACTGCAGTGCTCCTGTGTTCTAGTACTGAAGCGCTCCACCAGGCCACAAGTACTCTAATAGGAGATGTTTGCATTTCATTCATTCCTCTAGTTGGTGTCGCAACAAGTTGACAGTCAAGAGCAATCCCTGTTTCTGTCTCCACAATAAAATATTGCACAGTTATCACGATTGCTGCACTTCAAAGTTGATCCAGAGCCGACGTAGAATCAGGAGCAGAAGGCGAAGGAGTAGAACAAAAATCAACTAATAGAACATTTGAAGTACTCAATGTTTTAATAAGCAGGTGCCATGATGACAACAAATTGCCCAATTTAGTTTACCCACATGAGGTGTAGACTTGGAGACCATTTGTACTTGGAGGTGATGATATTACCTCAAGGCGAGGTCAAAGTGCCAGTATTTTTCCCACAGCGTAAACTGGTTGCAAGGGGAAGTAATGTGAGAAGTTGATAAGACATACGTCTACTCCCATTCAATGGTCACCTTTCTCGTTAAGCTAGTAGCAACCTGTGGCATTAGACTACCACGGTAACCACTAACACTGACGTTCGATAACAACGAGCCGCCAGTGAGATAACTCGCTATTTTAGCCTCACAAGTACTGCCACCCATGACCAACATTACAGGTGATGAAGAACTCGACCTCAACTGGATTGGAGCCAAACGTGTTAAGAGGTGTTACGTACCCCCAAATATCAGCCATAAAGGAGGAAGTGGTTACTGACTGGCTAAATGAATTGGTTACTTGTAATGGGAAATGTTTTTGGATTTCTACCCTCCACATCACGCGATTTGCTTGTCTTTCGTCTCCACCCGGAAATCCTCCTTCCATCTCGAATATTTGCTGGAAAGGGGTTTTTTACTTTTCTTCCCCATCTTCTCCGTCTTAACTAGAGGTCAGGACTGGGATTACAGTCGGAGTCTAGATGACAACGATTGTCTCCACTATGACGCCAATGCTTTACAGCTTACCCGGGGGAATTTTCGTACCTCCAGTACGATGGTATGGATGTAACATCTCGCCTCCGTTCCCACCCTCATCCTAATTTCCCTTCCCCCTATTCCCTTGAGCCATATTCCCTTACTTCCAATGACCACCTTTGTTTGGCGTTGGCAGTAGACAATCACATGACCACGTGGGTGGTGGAACAGACGGAAAAAGAGCGATGAATAGAGAGATAACTGAACGAGATTTAATTGTTCGGCTTTGGAGACAAACGTCTCTGTAAAAGTGCAGTTCCAAAATAGTCTTCGTGCCGTCTGAAAAACATTTTGATAAAAAATTATTATGTGTAGGAAGTGTTTTGAGGCGCCGTTTTGGGGTTGCTAGCCTCTACCACGAACAAACAATGCGTTCTTTATTTGTTGCCTCATTTTGTCGGTTCTGCTTAAACCTTTGGTTGTGATGATGAAGACTGCTTGTTGATGAAGTCGCCACATGGGAAGATCGTTGATACCGCCTCTTGCTCGTCGAAGACTTCAGGCACAGTAAGCCCACGTTCAAAGATGGGATGATGGTAACCCTTACAATAACCCACCTCACTGCATCATTATGCTGCAATGCATAATTCTTTCAGAAAAGGCAGGTGTTGTGGAGAACGTGGAGGAGAGCGATACAACCGACATGTCCGAAAAAGACAAAGCAGCTTTGGAACGAGCGATGGAGGAGAAGGAGGATTTGGAGAAGCACGCTGCCATCATTGGCTCAATTTCACTCACCCTCATAATCGTCATTCTTATTTGCATGTGTAAGTCATATTTACTTGCCGAACTCATTGAACTTTGCCCCTGCACCGCAATTCACGAGTTGTGATTGGTGATTAGCGTGTTAAAACACTCCAGCTACCACTTTTTTTCCATAACTTTTGTAGTTTTTGCAATTCGTCGAAAACGAAAAGAAGCAACCCACCATGTGATTGAAGTAAAACTGCCGTCCGATTTGGACAGTCCACATTTAAGTGGCGCTAATGCTAACAGCAGCAATAAAAATATCACCTCATCCTCTCTCCATCCCTCCAAACTGCTTCCCAAGGACGTGATTATTGACTTGGAGGGTATTGAAAACGAACCGGTGTTCTCTAGCTCGGGAGATGCTCTCTTGGGTCGGGAACCCGGTTCAACTCAAAAGGCGATTCTGGGTCCCACGGGTCTCTTTGCAAACCACAACTGGGATAGGAAAACGTCCCCAGCTATGACTAAAGCCTTTGGACTGAGTGCAAATTCGAAGTCACCGACTGCAAAACCTAATAAATCGAGGAATGCTCTCTTTCGACACCAGCAGATTCAACAACAATATCAACAGAAGGCACAAAGAGGGCCGTGGCAATCGGATGTCAACTTGATCCAGCACTCACAAATTCACAACAGTCGAGGAAAACTGCGTAAGTTCGCGGTGGCGAATCGGGTAAAATCAGATTCAAAATTTACCGAAGATGGTGACAGCTCAGTTGTGTTAAAAAACATGGTCCCGGTTCGCCTTACCTTTCCACGTCACCTAGAGTTACCCACAAGCTGGAAAGAGAGAGGCCTTGTTTAATTCTTTAAGTGGAAATGAAGTGTGCTCTTAGTGGAACGATGCAATAATTCCACAGTTTTATTCTTTTTTAAAATCTCGTTGAAACTAGCCGATGCTTTAAAATAGGTAAATGCTCTGAGTCATTCAAGGATCGCCTATTTCCTCTTATCAACTTATTCGCCTTTTATTGCCGCCCGGATGCCTCTCTGAGTTCCAATTGGCTACCGGGGTGGTGGAGTTGTGCAGCAATCTCGTGCATCTCGTTATTTTAGATTAAATCTGTTACCGTTTTGCTGGACACCGGGATGGAGTGGTCGGTGTGGCTTCGACAAGCTCTTTTTGTAGTAGGAATATGCACTTTCAGACATTCCCAACAAGGACCTTCCAGCTGTGACGCCAAGGTTTGTCTATTAGTCGGGGAAATTGGGGTGGATAGGGCTTGCTGACCACTGCCAGCAATGTAGCCCTCCTAGCCGTCAGTTGTAATGGGCCATGGAAGTGGGGAAGAAGTCTTATCAGTAACCCGTAGAAGGCCTGGGAAGCCATGCTGGGAAGGTGTTGGAATGTCTTCCAGAAATCGAAGGGATCGCTTGGCTACACACATAATTGAAACAAAAGTTGTTCTATTATACAATCCGCTGATAGTTGCTGGTTGTCCTCTTGGTAACTCCACATTAGCCGTTTCATTTTGTTGGCCAAAACAACAGTCAAGCGGATCTAGAGGAGCGTCCAATTGAGAGGTTGATTTTCATTTGGCAGTTCACAAATCAAAATGAACGCAAGTGAAATCCATGATTAGCGATTCCTCGGCCAATCTCTTTTTTGCGATTTGGCTTCGAGCTCGTTTGGGGGAATTTATTTGGGGATTAGTCCAATACACTGTTGCCACTTTTGCGTTTAAGAAAATCACTCTTCCACAGGGGACAAAAATAATGCCCTTTCTTGTTGTGACAATCCCCCCTTCCATTCATTTGCGAGATTCGTGTGTTTTACGATGCCCAAGCCGTCCCTTTGTTGGAGGCCATGGGCTCCTCTGGACAGATATTCACACCGAGAGGGTGATAGCTCAGACCCGTGGACAATAGTTTTTTGGCTTCTAGGCGCTATTCTTGGTGCTGCCCGTGTTTGCTCGTCTACAAAGATTCGTCTTGTAGCCAAATAGAAGAGAAGGGAGAAGATAATGGTGTGATTTTCTGCTTCAGAGAGGCTACTACTAACTAGTGATAGTACATACTGTATCAACGCGAGGAGGAGGAGGCGAAGTGCCGTACTTTCCTTGGAGTCGACATTGATTCCATGACCGTTCACCAGAGTAGATTTATTCTTGTTTGGGTTAAATCTGCTCACCGCCATCGCTGACGAAGAGCTTAGTTCCCACTGAGGCCTAGGAATTTCGTTAGATCTACTTGGTCAACTTTACTTTTACACAAGCATAAGTCCAGTTGAAGGCTTTCAAACTGCTATTCGCTCCACTTTTGACACTTGACACTTTAATCACTAACTCAAGAGCAGAAATCTGATTAAAAATACACCCAATTTGGAATTGTTTCCAGACACTTGAAGGTTGGAGGGGATGGTGCTGTAGGACGGATCGTTGCTGACCAACCACTTCTCGTGTGCCGATTAGGGGTAAAAAAGATGTTTCTTGTTGACATTTTGCTTCCTTGGAGGAAAACAGAGAGGCAGACAAGTAAGATGGTGGGCAAGATCGTTAACGTCACTGTATTCAGCATCTACCATGAAACTGACAGAAATATGGCCCAAACAGGAATAATTTTTGTGCCTCTCTTTTCGCTTATCCCTTGCACACCATTCTATAAAGCCTTCTTAAACGGTTTCTGTCACTAACTTTTAAAGCAATCACTTTATCAAATAACAAAGGGAAATAGATTTTGACAAAGGCTTGCTTTTTGCCGCTCTTTTAGGCACTTTCTTTAAGAATATTTGGTTCTGAATAAATTTGATGAGCTGAGGAGCTAATCCTGCCCTGATAGCCTCACCCCACTTTGACAGGATCAGCTATCAGTACCCTTATCTTGTGAATGCCGACCAATTGTGGCTCAGCCCATTCTCCCCTCCCCTCCCCAACCGAATTCACATCCTCCTTTTAATAACCTGTGACGGATTTATGAGTGATTGAGAATGTGGTCCGTGGGATCGGGCAGGTCAATCAGAGGGTCACATTTACGTGACACTGGTCGTGATTCTGTCGAAATAACCCTAACTTTTAGTATAGTCTAGCGCCGGCGATAGGTGACAACTTGAAGGTTCGATGCAAGTTTGTCAATTCCTCATTTAACTTCTGCTTAATTCGGTGGATGCGATTTGATGTTATCTTCCTCTCAAAACCACAAAAGCTATCTTCTTGTCCACTTGATCCCAGAGGCTTTCGATAAGGCGCGTTGTGGGGCACCAGAATGCGCCGTCTAGAATCAAGTGGTGCGAATAGACAAACAGAGTCCACTGGGAGAAGAAATCACCTCTATCTCATTCGTTCGTGTGGCGCCCAAGTAGGCAGTTTCCGGGGGGGGGAGGGGGGGTGGAAAAAAGGAGGCCGAAAAGGGGGTTGCCAAGGCTGTGTTCATGAGTTTGATTCTTGTCAACAGAGGATCCATCGCCTTTCAGAGTAATCTCGGCAGCCTCATTCTACTCATCGTTTCCTCTTCAAGAAGTTTTCCTTACAGGAATAAGTCCTTCCCTTCGCAAAGCTTTGGTAGCCACGAATTTTGGACTTTTGGGACAGGCGCCATACCAATCGCCTCGCTGATGTGATATCGCTTAGCCAAACCTATTCCTCCAAAGTGACTACTTATTACGCTTTCATCTCTTAATAAAAGTTATGGGAAAAAATTTGATCTCGATCAAGTTACTGAAGCACAGCGCCCGCCTCCTCCCAAGGCCCCTTGAGGTCCACCTGATTGGAGCAGAAGCACAGCTCGGAAAGCCCACCTATTGAGCTGTCCACTAAAACAAGCGCACAAACATTAGAAATTTTTACCGATTAGATTTGTAACTCTAGCACTTTTTTTCTGCCAAAAGACCCCTAACCGCCCTAATTAATGTGTCCTCTTAGTTGTAATGGCTCTCTCACCATCATTGCCTCATCACGCCACCTGATGATGCGCCTTATAAACGCAAATGGGCATTAAAAAAGTAGCTAAAACAGTACACTGCATTTTTACGCCTCCATGCTGGGCCATAAATCGCGCCTTCACATACCTTCGTGTATGCCAACGCCTCTATTTTATCGGTTGGATTAGCCAAAAGCCCGTTGCTAGTAAATGATGGATGAGACTTACAACAGCCACCAAAAATGCCTGCTGCCCCTTTTAGCCCTGAAATCACTCACGTCATCATCAGCGGCGGCATCCACACGTTTTTGTAGCTTATTTTCTTGACCACCTTGGTGTTTCCCGCCTGCTTGCTTTTGCTTTGAGGTTTACGGCTCGCCGTCAGGGGTCAGGTCTTCGACCTTTGTCAATGGAGAGTTTTTTCTTCTGAGAGAATTTGAAGAATTCATCTAGATTTTCCAACGCCTCTTATTAGGGGGCATTACAAAGGTTGCTCAATTTTGTTTGGCTCATGCACTGGTCAACTACGCCGTGCCCTTCCTGAAGGCAGTATTGCCTCAACGGCAACCTGGAGGTATAGCTGTACTGAATAGCCCCTTTTCTCCTTCTTCTTGCTTTCTGAGCCTCGTGTTTGGCACCTCTGTTAAGCCCTCACTCTACATTGTGAACTGGTTCAAGCAAGAAGCCTTTTTGGACGATGTCAAACAGCCATTACCTCTTTGTGGAGTCACATCAATTTCTTTCGCTATATTATGCATTATGTTGCTTACGAATTTGTCGAAGATCTCTCGCTTGATTCGGTTGCTGTAGACTGAAACCCGATCTCCCTTCCATACTGGTTTTGACCTTCTTAGGCCGGTCTCCTTTACCCCCTGTTATCGATACTGTGCTCCAAGCTCCCGCTGAAGGTGGAATAACTCATATATGTGTGCGAAGGGTTGAAAGACCATAAATATTAGTGGGACCCGAAGTGTACGAAATCGCATGTCCCTCCGCCAGTGGAGAAAGCTTCACGTGACTGCTACCACCAAAATCCAGCATTTTGACCGCTCTGATGCCTTAGCAACTGACACTTTGTGATTATTACAGACCTGCCACAATTATATCAAAATTTCCAACCTGGTACACTTTCATTCCCATTCGAAATTGCGTTTTTGGACTGAAACACAGGAAAAAACTCCTTTTTTATGATCTCTGAAAACCTTGTTTTTAATTCATGCAAATTGCACTGGCGGCTACAAAATGTGACCGAGCTGTGCCATTTAAAATTACCGATATTCAAATGAATTGGAAAGGAAAAAAGGACTAACCTCCCCGTCATTTAAGCGGCTGTCAGCGCCGAATTCCTCCCTCTGGCCCCCTTCTCTCGCCATTTCACCGAGCTTTTGAATATTTGCCTGCGAAAAACTCTTCCCTCTGCCTTTCACATGAACGGAATAATGAGGCAATTCTACTACCCCGCAATCAAACAGCATCCGACAGACATGGTATTTTCAAGGCAGCATCATGCAGCATACATTTTTTCTGACAAAATTACAAAAACATTGTTCTATAGTGAGCAGGATTAGGTTCACGCCATCTCCGTTACGTGATTGGATTACTTTCTAGGATCGGATTAAGGAGGCTAGGAATAACAATCTTGGGTCGGTTCTTACTCGTTTTTCAATACAACTATTAACCAATGAAATTCAACTTAATGCAACCTTTGCTGCTTGATTGGGCGTCTGTTTCATCGTCTAAAAGACTACAAATAACGCGGGTGGATGATTATTTACTACACTTTCATTGGTTTACCCTCTCTCAGTCTTGCACCAAATTATCTTTGTTCGGTGCAGAGTTCTCAGTTCAGAAATCAGTATAAGTGTACTTTTGCGCTCTTAGATCGGGGTGACTCAGCGCAAACGGCTGATGGAGTGGCGAATTTTCGCTATATACAACCACAGCTACCACCGCGATTGAGCAATCCTCCACCAATAGCAGTGGCAGCCAAGACTCGTCAGCCCTGGAGCCTGCGTCAACAGCAACAACAACAGCAAAGAGAGGAGCATCATAACCGGAGTCGAAGTCGGAGCCATCAACATCATCACCATCACCACGGACACCATCATCGCCACCGACGTCGGCAACAACAGCAAAAACCGTCAGATAAGGAACGGCATCAGCCTCAACAATCAGTTTTCCTCCTAAGGCAGAAGACCAACAGCACAGATGTGCCAGATTCTTCCTATCAAGAAGGTCACGTGTTGAATTGTCGAATGCTCACTGAGCAACAGCGCACACTTTCCCTCGCTACCTCCCGTTTCCGCCTCTACGACAGCCGGGAATTGACACCATATGGGGGCGATTTCAGCAGTAGTGGAAGTGGTTCTAGATCTTCTTCCTCACTTTCTGCATCCTCTGCCTCCTCTTCGAGATCCACCGATTCCACGGGCTCTTCTTCCACCTCCTGTTCCTCTAATTCAACCACCACTACTTCATTTTGTCCGCGAAAACGTGCTCCGCGGGGATATCGAGGTTATGAGAACCTCATGCCTTACAGCATCCGCTTGAAGACCTTTCGTAGCATGCCTGATGTGACCAGGGCTACTGAACCCCCCACAGTTGTTTCTGGAGGTGGTGTTTGTGGTGGTAGCGGTGGCGGTGGCTACCAATTCGCAGTCAGCTGTGGTCATAAGGATTGTCGTGACTACTATCGGCTACAGGCGTTGAGATCAGATCTTCAAATGGAGCGACGAAGACCAGAGAAGGTGGGGGTAGAAAAACCCGCTTTATTTAGGGAGAGAGAGATAGAGTTAACACCTTCCTCAGAGGATGATGACGAAGGAGGGGTACAGAATGCGAACAGTAGGGAAGGCGGAGGTTCTGGAGAAAAATCGATCCCTCTGCCCAACCCGATCGCCTCGGACGCCTACTCGGTGCATGGACTGAGTGATGCAATAAGCGTTGAATCGTCCAAAGATGAGCGCAGTGGAAGTGAGGTTACGCGCTCTGCTGTCAGTAAGTCTAGCGATCAAATTGGTTGGTATTGCTATTACTGATTCATCTCCAATGCATAAATTACAAGTCTCACACGCTTGAGCATCGCTAGGGGTGTTCAAATTATGTCGTGGATTTCCAAATATGCTTTAGAGACTAAGTGAAGAAAATTGTAAATTCCAAACTAGATAGAAGGGGAATTTGTTGCTAAAAGAAAATAACTATGCCTTGTTAGGGCTGTTTTCACTTCCACCTCCCTTTTGTTTTCTAAATAGCTGTTTTATCTCTCAAGTGGCCATGTGATTGTCTACTGCCAGCACCGAAGGCGGCTTAAGGGAATGAAGGGGAGATGTTACCTCCATACAAGTACTCCCTTTGGCAAGCTGTAGGCATTGGGTGCATAGTGGTGGAACGTGTTGGCCTATAAGAATTGGGATAGGACCTTACTTCGACTGATTCACTTGTTGTGAGTGTCAAGACGAAGGAAGGGAAGAAAAAATGAGAAGAAGGGTATTCGTCGTAATCGATGTTGGATCCTTTGACAAGGAAAAGGAAGACAAACACTTTTCTGTGGAACCGAAGTGATGTGTATGTCTTAGAGGTTTGTTTTATTGTGGTGTGGACAGTCAGTGAACTGTTGAGGAACAGCCACCTAGTTCTTCTTTCGCCTATTAAATGACGGAGCGCAGAAACCACTTTTTACCACAATTAACTCAGTTGATCAGCCGACTTTTCACAATGGGACACCTTTATAGGATGAATCAGTGAAGAGCGAACTTTTGTGTTTAACGTCGCATCCTACCGCATACCGATGGGCCGCCAGTCGATGTCTTACGGTGCTTAAGGCATCTCACGCCTGAATATTTCTCGTACAGGTGGAATGAATCAAAGAACTCATCTATGGCGGACCTTCTACCTATTTGTCACTGCTACCTGTAGACTTTAGGCTTTTTCAATGACCGTTGTTAAGACCATTATGTAGGAGATTCCTGAACTATATACTGCTGGAGGCAAAACGATGTTTTGAAACGTGAAAACTTTCTGTACCGATTGACGCTTGTAAGAAAATCCAACTAGTAGTGGAGCTCTTTTGTGATTGGCAGTTTAAGGAGGCCTCAGATATCTTCGTAGCCTATTCAGAACCTCTGTACTTGCGTCACTGTATTCTCCTTTTATCGCTGCCCAGTTGTTCAAGTTATCACTATCTCGCTAGTAGAGGAGATAATGAGGTACTCTCTGTTCATACACGTTGTCAGTGGGTCAAAATCGTTGGTTGCTCTCTTGGAGATCGTGCTGTCGGACAGATAACACTGTGGAAGGATGTGTGACATTGTGACATGTGTGGGTAGTATCCTGACCAGAGCCATAGACTCAGAATTGGTGACACGAGCTGTCAACCTGTTCAGACCTGCAGATAGGTAATCTTTGAATGTGATTCTTTAAGTTCCACATATTTCCTTGGACATGTGAGATGTTGTAGATGAGAACATGTCTATTTCGTAGTTGTGGTACATTTGGAAGGACTTTGATTATGAAGGTAAGGCGAGTCAGACGCGCTTGCTCTCACACTCACCCTCATATTGACACAGTCACACGAACAGACGCCTTGGTCAAAGAGATGATGGATCACTGTCAATGCAACTCAACCGTAATCGCTCAAACGCCGGCCCAATAGCTTACACGATGGTCATTTTCGGTTTCAAATTTGTATCGTCATGAGTATACGATTGAGGAGAGGAAAGGAGAGCTGTTTGGAGTTGGAAGTGAACGCAAAGCTTGCATTTGCTTGGTGATTCGGTGGTGGTGATGTACAGCTTACGTAGGGGCACTTTCTTTCCCCCTTTCTGCACGGAGAAGACATAGTGTTCACTCGAACTCAGACCAGACGTGCTTGCTTCTGCAACACGATGTTTGTTGAGGTGGAATTTACAGTAGGTTGGATGTTGAAAAGTGGGTAATTCGGTGGACGAGTTGGTAGAGGCGACATTGGATTGATGATGCGAGTCAAATAGGATGTGGGTTCGAATTCAGTCACCTCAAATCAGATCCTTTGCAGGTGAAGTGAAGTGTTCCATAATTGCTGTTCCGCCTTGGCGGCTGCGGGAAGATTTCGACACCCTGGTATATCATTACGACCGGATTTGATTGAGGTATCTTCCTCCAATATCTTGAAGCTGACAACTTTTGGATAATTGGGACATTCAAGAGCCAGGAACTTGAAGAGTTATCAAGGAATCAATTCCACCTACGTCCAGTCATAATCCCTGGAACTGGAGAATAGACAAATTGAATCCTGGATCGACATTTCAGCTGTCTGAGTTCTACAGATGGTTGGATATTGATAGATGGATCTATGAATGGACCGCAGAGGAGGTGACCGCAAGGTAAGTACGTGAATCAAGGGACCCCGATTTGGCGCCCGGACCTTTGGATGAAAGGAATTTAGGCGAATGATCGAATGAACATGTGGAATGATAGATTGTCCGAAGAAATTCCTCACCACAGTTTCCTTTCCTTCCTCTTGCCAGCCGACGTGTCAGACGAGAGTGCCCGTCAAAGCTCTTACACCTCCACCAATTCCCCGATCTCGCCACGGCCACCGTCTCGAGTCAGCTCCGCCAATCGGCCGCTCTCGCGTGTCGCCTCACTGTCGAAACGTCTCGACTCTCCCGCCAGTTCACGGTCCCGTGTGAGAGTGCACCCGGCGGCACCCAATCTCCTGGTCTACGAGTACGAAGCCTAGTCGATGGAACTTTTCCAAGTGCCTCTGCTCAGTCCTTCTCCCTTCTCGACCCTCTAGATCTCGATCTTGTCGTGACTACTTGGGTGTTGTGTCTATACCGCTCTCTTGAAACGAAAGTCCTCCCCCCAGAATCCCCTTCTTCTCTTATGCAGACTCAAGTAGAGGTTTGTTTTAACCTAGCCTCTCAAACAACTCTTCTTCTTCTTCTGTCCCTTTTCTCTGCTATTCCTACCACTGCTGAATAAACAGGAATTGCAATTTTTCTCTCCTGCTTTCTGAACCTTGAGTCTTGATTGAAATGCCAGACAGGTGAATGGATAGATGTAACCTAGAATTATGGATAAATGGAGGCTTCTAAGTAACTCCGATAGGTCTTTAGCTGTCTGGATCTTGGTAGAAATGCTTTAGGATGGCTGCATTATCCTCTTGAAATGGAAGAGTAGGGAGCAGACGACGTTCGACGCATCGTGAAGAGAACACCAACGAATGAACTCGGGATTCTCGGATGGATGCTGAAAATATATAACCCTTTCGTTTCCCCCTTTTTGTCGTTGCATCTTTTCCCAACGAAGTACAACGTAGGGTGGAGATGAGGTGGTGCCTCCAACAAATGCTAACTAATGGGAGAATTTTTCCACGAGCAACATGAAAGAGGGGTATGAGTTGTGCTGCGTTGGCAAATAGAAATAATATTTACCTCCAATCGTCTTTCCCGCGAAGTTTTCACAAGTACTCGAATTATTCAACCCGAACCGTAGCTTCTGCAGGACCTTCAGGAAGTGATTGAATGGATCTGCACCACACCCTACACACATTCGCAAAACAGACGCAGTTCTGTGAGGCAAACTTGATGTACATGGTGAGAGTTGACGTTTGGGGGAGAACCAACAATATTGCCTTCCTTTCTCTGAAGGACAGGACTCGAACTCCATTCCCCATCAAAAGTAAATCAACAAATGCTCTGCATTCAGTGACAAAATGATTGCTCGCTCTTTAAACCGAACAAGCTTTTATTAAGCTATTAGTATTTTTTTTGCTTTCTGTAAACTTTTCCCATTATTCATGTTCATGACTAAAACTCCCTGAGAGGTTGGCCTCGCATTACTTGTCGATGTGATGTAGATGAAAGGCAACCTTAAAGGCTATACAACTCCGATGACTTAAAATCATTAATCCTCCAGTCACTGCTGCCCCAGTTAGCATGAAGAGTCACCCATCAGATGCAAATCAAGAAGGAATTTTGGCTAGAGGAGCCAAGTTGATCGATCAAATTAGCGCCTTATCATCACCCAATAGGAGATGGGGACCTTTGCTAAAGCACTGCAATGATTGGTTCATCCAAGGTCAAATGAGGCAATTGAAGTTTGGAAGACTTAAGTGGACTCGAGGAGGGGGGATAGGGATATCTACCATCCTTGCCTGGCTTTAGACAGTCCTACGATCAAAGAGGAACAGACAGTTGGGGAGTCAAGGCAGGACGGAGCTGAGAATGGGAAGGGGTCGGTTCGGTTGTTTGCTCCTCGAGACAAATCACCACATAAAAGCGGTGTTCGCAGTTAGTTTGTGTCCTGTTGATAAAGAGTTTGGAATCAGATTAGTAAACAACCACAGAAGCAAAAGTTATGAGACGCTTTCTCAAATTATTTAACCTTTATCCCACAGGAAACCGAACCAACCGCCTTGATTGCATCCGCACAGGTACCCATTCCTAATAAAAAACTAAAATTACATCATTAGATGTTGGTGCCTGCTACACAAATGAAGGAAATCCCATTTAGAAGGCGATCTGCTAACTCACGCAAATAGGCTCATTTTTCTGCTTCAGTGTCGATTTTAATCAACAGGTGAGAGGGACTGTCAGAGCTCCAAATCAAACCTTCTGACGGATTGTCACTTTACTTGACTTCCCAAGCTAAGGCTATTTTAACGAAGAACACCCGAACTCCTCTGGCAATTATCGACCACGAGGTTTGTAATAAGCGCAAGGAGCTGATTGGCCAATAATGTTTATTGAAAATCTCTTAAGATGATATTTCACAAAGTAAATAAGGTGTAAAATTGAATAAATCTTGATGCATTTTTAAAAATTTTACAAAGTAGAGGGATAGCATGCAAAGGCCTTTAAAAATTAGAATGATTTATTTACTTTTTTCTGTCCGGTCTGTCAGTCTATTGATCGCAACAGCGAGCCCTAGTGGACCAATGAGCGGCGCGCTCTCGCGATCCCCATGTGACGCGTTCGTGCATGGGCTGGACTGAGTTAAAAAGAAGTCAGCTGTTCTGCTTGGGAGCTCTTACACATTACAACTGGCTGACTGCACTACAGATGATGATGATGACGGTGACAACTAAAGGCGAGGATGGGGGAACTAGCGATTCGCGCGGGCATAAGGAATGGATCTTGATTTATTTAATAGGGCGCAAGCAGTAAACTGGGCCCTGACTTGGACTGACAGACGTCTTATTTTAATGAGTTAGCTTTTTAATTTGAACAAAAGGTCTTTCATTTGGCCCAAAAAATGCTTTCTTGCTAGCAAAGCAAGTTTATTGCTTCAGTGGCATGAAGTTCATTTCATTGATGAAATAATTGCCTTGTTTGTGTGAGAATTCAAAGCTTATTGCATTGCTATGTAGTAGTTTTGTGGAATGTGAAGTTAAAATGGTCATAATGTCCTTTGGTTCCAAAGGAGGTTCCAGTGGAACTACATCAATGTTATACGCAGCCGGAGGCAACAAGTGGACTCTACTACTGACAGTCGGTCCAAATAGTGCCAATCCATGTGGCGGTCAACCTTGATGGTGGCTGCGGAGGTAACGCTGAATGAGGTGCCTTGTCAACGGACTCACGAGCACTCGTATTCACGGGTTATTTCAATCCCGGGACATGCATTGACGTTGCCAAAGACCAAGAAAAAGACATCCGAAAAGTTAAACGTCCCAAAGGCTGCAGGAATTGCATGGGTTAGTGGCCAGCCCAGGATTCCTGCGAATAAATGTTTGTCGAGTGGAGCGTTCGGACAGTCCCGCATTGCATCAGGGCTGAAGCAGTGGAGCAGGTTGTTCCACACAGTAGCAATTCTCTCCATTGTAAACCCTGTGCGGACATCAACTACGTATTGGAGTAAGCATGGAAAGTACGGCTGGCATTCAACAGACATTATTTATCAACTCGGAAGTCTATTTGTTTTCTTAGCTCTTCAATGTAGAAAATAACTGCAGGACCTTGTTACTAGGGTCTGCCCTACAAAGTTCCTGCAACGTATCCCAATCCGAAGGGTGGGGAGATCACAATATCAGAAAACTTTTCGATCATGAATGTGGAGGTTGCAAGGAGAGGGAGAGCCAATGCCTCAGTCCGGGGCTTGATAACCGTCACTAATTCTTCGATTTTTATGGAAGGCTGATTGTTCATTGGACCCAGGATTAACAAAATATTCCTCAAATGAATGGAGCAGTGGCCGACAGATTGTCAACAATCAACCGTTCAATTATGGAATTGCCTGCATGAATTATTAACCACATTTTTCCTGCCTTCCCGACAGCTTATGTGTCAGACAAGTATCCGTCAAAGCTCCTACACCTCTTCAACTTCCCCAACCGCCCTCCTGCGTTAGTTCCACCGATCGTTCGCTTTCACGTGTCACCTCTGTATCGAAGTGTCCTGACTCTCCCGCCACTTCCCGATCCTCTGTGAGAGTGCACCTGGCGGCACTCACTCTCAAGATCTGCGACTACGAAGCCTCCGGTCGGTTCCCCTTCCCAGCCCCTTTGATCTTGCTTCCACTACTTGGGTGTTGTGTCTGTGGTACTCTGTTGAACCAAAACTCTCCTCACTAACTCCATGCTTCATTGGATAAGTTTGACATTCATGGCATAACAAGACCGTCGACGACTGTTTTCCCTTACCCTTCAACTTCCCCCTTACAATCTAGGAAATTTTTGGGTTTTTTTTTAACGCAAAAGACTTAGCATCGATAGTTAAACATGGTGGACGCAATCTGTTGGAATCATTGGGGTTAGTGATAAAAGCCACGAAAATGAGGCATAATTTTTCATCATCTGGGCTAGAATGAGCACCTCCAGTGTTACTCGGGGAGAGGGAGGGGGAGAGTGGGGAGTGATAGGTAAATTATTTCCCCACCTATCTTTCCAACTACCGAATGATTTATAAGGTAAAAAAAGCGCGAAAATAACTTTAAAAAAATTTCTCACGGATGGCTGTAACATAGGATGAGAACAAAGAGTGCCATTTCTGTTCCAAACTATTGAAAAGTTTACTTTGATCAAATGTATTCTCAAAAGAATGGTTACTTTTCCATGGAAACGGTTACTTCTTTCGGTTCAGTAGAGAAACAGGTCAGTTTAATGCAAGAATTGCCATTGAAAGGTGAGAAAATTAGTTTCTAAATCGTATTTATCCAGTAGAAGAATTTATTCTGGATAGTAACTTAGTGCAACAGGACTCCGTCTTCAGGGGATCCCGGTAAATCCGTTCTTTCGACATGATGAGTCAATTCTTTTCTCCCCCAACTCTCCATTTCATCCTAAGCGAAATGTAGGTCTTCCAAGAATAGACCTCTCTCCTGACAGATCAGACAGTTTCGACTGTTTTATCTAGAAGAGAAGATCCTTTTGGCACGTCTTTGAGTCGCATTGAGTAGATCGATCTCATTTGGCTGACCGTCGGCAAGGAATTCAGTGAAGAGTAACCTCAGCAGACCACATACGAAGCGAGTACAGGCTTGTGGGCATGAATGGTACCCCAGAAAGTTGATGTACCCTTTGGCTCAACAAAAGCCAGCTGGCAAACATACAACAGCCCCTGAAGTTAGTCACTCCTAGCGGACGTAAGTCCAAATCCGTCGTCTCGTCATCTGCAATGCTTAACATGGAGAAACGCTGCCATAATCAAGAGTGGAGGACTCCCCGAAGGGTAATCCAGCCTTCCCCATCGGCAGAATCAGAGGCCCTGAGGCTGAGCCAAACCTAAATCACGTCAACTCAAGCCAGACGGAAGCGCACACCGATAAAATGACGCCTACTTGTGCACACGCGTAAACAGTCACGTGTCCCCAGGAGTTACGATTGCACCGAACTGCACCGAAAGTGAGAGGGAATTTATTCACCATCTAACAATTTGCCTATCAAATTTATTTAAAAATTTATCTAAACATGCATTGTAGCCATTTAACAGTAAGTGTACTTTACACAAGTAAGTAGTACTTATTTCACAAAATTTTATCCGGAGCGCGCGCGCGTTCAAGAGTGGTCCATAGCCACAGGGAGGCTGGAAGATTTGCGGTTCTCTGAATCAAGGGACGAGGAGGAGGAGGAGGAGAAGCCAAACATTCGAATCACCCCCTGGTCCCGATCATACTTTGCTTCGCTGGAGTAGGTAAGCAAGTAGTGCTTCGGGTGCCAAGCGAGAACGAAGGTGGCTGCGGCCTGAGTGCCCAGACGGTAGACCTGTTCGCCTATAATACAAGAAATTCAAAGACTTTATCGACACTGGCTGATATGACCCTCCACACCCAGTTGTACAACTTTATTTGCCACTTTAAATGGTTCGATGGAACTTTCGTGCGGAAAAGAAGGCGGCTGTGGAGAGAGCAGATACAGCCTTCTCGAATAAAGTCAGAAGTCACAAGTTGACAAGAGAATCCATACCTCCAAGCACCACTTTCTTCCACAAACAACATGAAAGACACGGGGGAGAATTATAACAAAATCCTCCCAATAAGTAAGGAATACTCACTACGGGTCAGCTTTTAAGATTAACTAGAGCTGACAAAATTTGGCCAACATTTTCACGGTCCAGTGCTCACCTGTCTCCACACAGCCAATGTCAATGAAGTGATCCTCACTGGCAGAAGCAATCAGTTGACTGTCATGCGAAAACCCCAGGGCTCTAACTGGCCATTCTAGTCTACAAAAATGGAGAAAGTAAGCGTGAAAGTGTAAATTCTTGGTGATAAAAGGTCAAATGGAGATAACATACCTGGAGAGCGTGCGAAGACAAACAAACTCATCGGAGTCCCATAATGAAACGAGGGCATCAGCGCTGCCAACAGCAAAATACCCACCAGAGGGGGAAAATTGAAGGCACATTGCGTTGGACGGGTGTGCTTGAAGGATAGTTTCACGTCGCATTTCACCTGGTTTTCCACTTTAATTTAAAGAATCAACAAGTCCAAGAACATTCTCGATAAAATGGAGAGAAAGAAGTGGTCAGCACACCTGTAGACAAGAATTCCACCGTTCCCCGATGCAAGAAGCATAAGATCACTGAAGGGCTTCCAAGAAAACTCATTGATTTCAAAACTGAATTGCTCAGATTGAATTGACTTCAAATCGGAGCGAACATCCAACCAGGTAATCTAAGAAAAAGTGGTCAAAATGAGCACCCAAACATCATACAAGATCATTTTTGTTCCCGACTGCAATTGTATGTCCATCTGGGGACCAAGCAACATTGATATTTTCACCTTTAAGTTGTGCGGTAGTGGTGCGTTTGGAACGACAATCCCACAGCCTAACTGTTCCATCCGCTCCAACAGTTGCAAGCGTGTCATTGGCAGAGGGATGCCATGCCAGTTGATCAACGCTGTCAGTGTGGCCTCTGAAGGTTTGGAGTTTGCTCTTACAACTTTAGTCGGCATATATGTTGAGAAAATACCAGGCGAGTTGAATCCAGGGCGTATATATTTACGCATTTATCGGAAGAGGCTGAGGCAAGTTTGCTACCAGATGCATTCCAACCCAGAGCGTGAATTTTTCCCCCATAGCCTGGGAACTCCTTCACGCGATTGTTGAACCCAAAGTGTTGCCTCAAAGCTTGGAGCCCAGACTTACTCATCACAGTGTTCAAACAGTCGCGTGAAACCATCCCGCAAAGAACCAAGCGGACAGCCCGAGTTCTGAGGTCTAAGGCTAATGTGATGTAGTAAAACAGACTTGTGGAAAGAATGTTAGCGCGTAATAAAGGGGAGGGTCACCTGCCTTTTTACAGCCCACTGCAAATGCAAAATGCAATTCTTAATAAAGGAAATACTGATAGTACAAAAAAGCCTTTACTACTAAGGGTTAAATCGAACTCATCTACTAATTACCCGAAAATATCACACAAAGCTTAGACAAAGCATTTACTGTGGTAACTGGAAGTACGACGCTTCTTAAGGTTTTTACTCGATAAAATCTCCGTCACTGCCATCGATTAACATACTCGACTTTCTTCAAGTCCGATAACATGGGTGACTTTTAATCCATACTAAGGTTAACGTACGATTGACTCTAGTGATCATCAACCAAAATCATGACATTAAAATTAGCAACATGGTCATTTTACCCTCGTGCAATAAATGGTTAGTTCTTATTTTACTTCTGACCTATCGCTTTTTAGCCCACGTTTAATTTTGCGATGCTTCATCTGAAGCAAGGTTGGTGGCACCGTTCCTGGTCTTTTGTTGCTCAAGGGTACTATAGACGTCAAGACAGTTTTTCCTTGATATTCCATTTGATTTTGTGCTTACCGTGTGCTAGAAGTTAGTTATGGGAAACTTGCGTTAATATTTGCCAAATATTTTATTGTCAAATTTTGATGTGCTGGGAAGCTTTATTGGCCTATTTTAGGCTGGAAAAGTGGTTCCGTATTCTTTTAGGTGATCCTGAACCGGTGGTAAATCCTGATAAATTCACACTTTACGATTTAAAATTTTGTCCTTTCTGCCAGCGGGTTCGTTACACCCTTGATTATCATCAACTTCCGTAAGTTTAATTTGCAGTAAATTTACAGCACTTTCGCATATGATCAAGCACCACATTCTTCGATGCAGGTATGATCGTATACTGGTGAACCTTATCAACAAACCCGATTGGTACCTTCGATTGCATCCTGAGAGTAAGGTCCCACTGCTACGATTTCGTGGAGAGCGACTCGCCGAGTCTGATTTGGTGATGCGCTACGTCGACCAGTTTAATGGCAAACCAGAAACCAGTTTGTTGAGTGTCTGTGGCGAGGAAGCTTTTCGTAGCTCTTTAGCTCTTTCTGCTGAGGTAAGTTGCGCCTTCGTTTCCAAGTAAAGCAATTCTAATAAGCTTCTCTTTTTTCCTTGATAGCCTGTTTAAGAGCTGAATTGGGGTTTTAGACTGTCTAGAATAATCCTTGCCTTTCAAGCGAGTGCTGACAGGTTGGAGTTTTTTGCGTTTGTCGACAAGAAACTTAGTTTATCACCACATGTATATGCTCATAGTTCCGTGAATAGCGGTATCTAAGATAGAATACAGTATGTTTCTCATTCACTGCTGCCTATAGCTCCGGCACAGTAGCATCTCTTCCAACCTTTACTCGATTTTGTCGAAAACTCATCTCCCTAAGAGGATTGTTGTATGCGAAGATGGGGATTACCTCAACCACCCCTCTTTAATTTCCCTTTCTAGCTAGCGCGACCACGATTTCGAGTCGCTTACTGCCTTGACGCTTCAGCTGCTGACGTGGACGAGTTCGTTGCAGCCTGTGGCAAAATTGAGGCAGCTATAAAACAGCCCTACCTTTGTGGTACGCTTTCGTTCTTTTTCACTACCTAATTGAACTTCTCCAAGAAATAGAAGTGATGTACTTCAATTTTACCACAAGATTTTGAGCATTGAGATTATAGAGGTTCTTGTCTACATTGTGGAGCATTCCAGCTTCTGATTTAGCACCCCTGACGGTGTCAATTCACTGTACCTAGTTGACGCATTTTGCGTTTTCAATGAAACTTTAATAATTCATGGTGGATGCGATGCTGGTGAAGATAGAAGGGTCCTCACAGTTGGATGTCCATGCAAACACGGTCCCTGTCTCCTTCTGAGCACTGCTGTCGGTGCTCATCGTGGTCACCCTTTGGCTTGAGTTGTAGTAAGTCCTCGTGTGAATAGCTATGGTCATGGTTGGAAGGACGACCCTCCATGCGGAAATGAAACCCAGAACACATATGGTGATGTTGAATAACTAATTTATTTACTTATTTGGAGAAAAGAGCCTATCAACTTCCCTTGGGTTCTCTTACCTGTTTCGGATGGCTGTAGCTGTAACGAGTTGTGTATTGCAAACTGGTTTGTTGGGTTTAAGACATATTAGACATGGGAAGATGCTTTGGTCGGAAAACAGCTGCAGTTTTTGGTAGCTTTTAATCAGCAGTAGTTGAGCTAAGCCTTGCAAATATAGGTGTCATAAAAAACAAGTAAATTTTTTATACGCTCTTTTGCGCATGCTAGAAAGTATTCCCTCAGTAATCCAAGCCTTCCTTATCAATGCCATACCGACTTTTCATTTATTCAATTCACAAAGAATGCAGCTTTTCTAGTGACAAGTGGAGTTAAATTTCTACTTGGGTGTGTTCCCGTGGATGGTGACAGTAAAGCAAAGCTCAATCAGCTACGTTGCGTGTCCAAACTCTGACATGTTAGATAACTTGCCATTCTATTGATGGTTGTTCCTTATTTGAGATAGCCCTCTGGATTTCCACGAGGCGTTTTTATTTAATGAAGAAAATGTTGGATGTTTATTACGTATTAAGCCTGATGAATTTCGAGTCTTTAATAGTGGGGATATGAGGTGACCAAGAAGCATTGTGCAGTTTCCGGTATATCTAGCTGCGATGACATGTGCTACAGAGTATTTGATAGGTATGCGTCAGTCCATCTACACGGTGCTCTTGATTGATCTCTCACTTGAACGAATCTGAATGACTGTTACTCTACGTGCGCTGCTAAAGTGCGCACCTTTTACATGGTTTGTCTGTATCCATCCATCCATTCGGCCATCCAACTTGGCTTCAGGCTACCGTCTTTCTGTCTCGTGATGTACCCTTCCATCCATCTGAGACGTATGCGCTCTCATCCACCCAGCACGCGCCCATCCATCCGTCTATCTTGGTGTCCATTTCCCTGCCCTTGTCTCTGTCCCCGTCACAAATAAGGTTCAATTTAAACTCAAGAGAAGAACTCTGTGAGTGCAGTGTCAAATTTCGTTTGACAAGACTATGAGAGAATACCGCTTCCCTTCCAGGTGACAAAGTCAGCCTAGCCGACTTGGCTCTGGTGCCCTTCCTCAACTACTGGCACTACACTATGCAGCGTCTCACCGATCTCAAGGCGGGCACAACAGAGGAGGGAGTTTCCACCACTTTCCCGAAGCTGCGTCAATACCGTGAGATGATGTTGTGCCAGCCCTATGTCACTGCCACCGCCTGTGATGAGAACGACTATGCCAAATTCGTCCAGTTCTGGCGCGCCAAGGATAAAAACGCGAGCTTCTAACCGCCCTCTCTCTCTACTTTGCAATGTTGTCCCTCATTCCGATTCAGTTTTATGCTTTTAACGCGGAAGTGTGATATGTTGCTATTTTTTTGTCGCTAGTCCACTTTTTTATTCCAATCCGTTGATGCTTCTGTTGTTGCTTTCGTTGTTACTTCGTGGTGCTTCTGGTGGTTCAAATAAACGTGTCTTCTATTTCCCCCACATGGAAGTCAAGCATTTTTTCTCTCGTTCGTTTGTTTGTTTCAAGTGTTTTGTTTTCACCCTTAACATCGAGTTCTATGTGCACAAACTAACATCTGAGAGAGATGGACGGATGCCTTAGAGGCTAGTACTTTGTCTCTAGTCCCACTTACTTCAATTTCTACCACATTTCTGCTTTGAAGGTGTCCATTCCGCATGCGCTTGTCTACCACAGCGAGGAGGAGGTGGCAGCCATGGATTCTGGGAGTAAGAGTTAAAAGAGCTTGGAGGGTGATGTAGCATCTTCCTCACTGCCTTCGTCTCTGTGTGCTCATGCGCTGGTGGTGACAGGTAGTTAACTAGTCACTCAGTCTGTCCGTGCGCACTTTCTCGGCGTGCATGAAGGAAGTCAAGAACAACAACAACAACAACCAATTGATGGTCTTTGATTGCCTGTTACCAGTGAGAGCATTTGTGAGCACTTGGATCGGTAGTTCAGCTTTCACCACCTCTCAAATTGACATAGACGCCAACGGATGTCTCCTGTAACGTGGTCATCTGTTGCGGTGAAGAACAGGGCGTCTTCCATGTTGGGGTGGTTCATCACCAGAATGCCATTTGGAGGGTCCTGTTGCATAGCACATGGTGCTGGACATTAGGGCTGTCGAACCTGACGACCCGGAATAGTGGGAGAACCATCGAAGACACCATGCGGTTGGGCTGACGTTTGGCTGTCAGTAGCCTGTCACGCATATTCCCACCAATTGCAAGAGGCCTCTGCTGCGTTAACTTCCTTTGCCATTCCTGATTTCATTTGAATTATGTTCTGAATGTCTTTTTTTCCCTCAAAGCCCATAAGTCACTTTCACGCCGCTTAGTAATAAACAGAAGTTATTCTTTACTATTCCACCCACCGGTCTCTCCTTTCCTTCAAAGTGTGCAAAAATTCTTTTAGCACCAGGTTCTACTGACGGTTTAAAGTCATTCCGGTCGGTTCCTCCTTTCCCTCTTCGAAATAGCTTTTTAAAAGTGATGGTTTATTTTTCGCCCAAGTTCGGGAGTGCTTTTTTACTACTCCAGTGAAGCAGTTTTGCCCCTCCTCCCTCCCCCCCTTCAAGAGTTACATCTCGGGCGTTGGCTCCGTCCATTCGTACACACTAATGAACTGGTGTCTAATGTCCTATAATGCGTTTGTTTTTACAACCTGCAAAATCACCTTACTACTCCACCTCTGTCAAAAAAATGAAATAAAATAAAACTACAACGCATTTAGGCTGAACGCAAGTCTCCCTGGACGGTGTTGGTGGCTTCAAAGCGTCCACACGACCTGGGATTTGGTTGCCTCCGTGCATGGCCGCGAGTAGATCAACCAGGCGTCTTTCGACACCACATCTGGGGCCATCGTCTTATCGGTGACGATGCGCACTCCTCTCATCAGCTCATCCTTCTTGTTCTGGGTCATTCACCTGTGGCGAGGATGGATCAAACAAGTGAGTTCAAGAGAATGCCTCAGATCTTGAAGGCGTGATGTGGCGGTCAGGAACGAAACCTCAAGTACCCCTGTTATGAATGTAGATAGATCAAGCTGTTGCCTTGCCTTGTGGATGTTTTGAAATCTGGAAATGTGGACGAGGTAGACACTGACTGGAGAAAAGTTCAAGTTATGACCTTGGTGTCATAAATGTCTATCAATTTCCCCACATTGGGCTTCTGAAGACGGACGGACTAGAGGCTAGAAGTGAATTGGAATATTAAATGTCATGGGTGGTCATGAATGATCCATTCAAGTAGATTTCGTAGTCACTTGATGTCTGCGGGGTTATCGCAGTTATGGGACGACGAAAAGGTAGTCGGGCTCCAAACTACCCCCCCATAGGAAATGGATGCTAATTCTCTATTTTGTGATTTCAGGCTGCGCTGGAGTTCCCTTTCTTCTGCCAGGAATCGAAAAGGCGGTTCAGGGTGACATCTCCTGCCTTATGCCTGGTTGCAGATATGCTACTGTCTCCCCTCTGGAGGCCAAGTCAATGTAAGTGGATGTTGAAGGGGGAAGAGCACCTTGACCCTCTGATTCTCGGTGGTACTGTGGACGCCACGAGCATATTTCAAGTGTCCCTTCAACAAGCTTCTCCATGGGTAACAGGATCACTAGTTTTTTTAGTCATCACCACTGTATACATATGTTGAATCTAGGGTCGCTTCACAACAAGGGAGGAGGTAGCTGTGAATCCCACTTCTGGAAGGAAGCACCTCAGTCCGATGGCGTGGAATCGGGAACTCGCTCCTTCAATTCCAGTAAAGCTTCACTAATGCCACTTGCTAAAATATTTATCTTTCCACCCACAGAAACTGGCCACTCTGCTCCACGGATGATTCTCCCGATTCACCATTCTACCCGTCCACCAAATCCGCCGCTTTTGCGACACTCTGGATCACCTTCGATGCTAGAAGTCTCCTTCCTGGCCTTCATTCAATCACTTCCAATGATATCACGACCCTGCGGGACCGAATTGGCGATCTTCCGTCCCTATTGGTTCAAAATCTTCAACTACAACCTCCTCCTCCTCCTCGTCATTCCACAAAACCTCCAGATCTACTTCCTCGACACCCACCCTCCACATCAGTATCGTGGAGTTCCATCAAGTACGTTTATCAACCCTCACTCTCTGCTCAGTTCTCAGCAACTTCATCCGCGTCCTTTCCTTCAGGCCATGGCTCGTCAAAGCGGCCAACAAAAGCTACACCCTTCATCTTCTCGGTCGACATTCCACCAGTCGTAAAACAGCCCTCCCAACGCTTCTAGTTCTTCCTTTTGCTCTTCAATTGATCCTCTGTCTTCTACTTGCCTTGGTGTTCCATCTTCCCGCCTTTTCGCCCTCCTCTCAACGGCTGTGTCACATCTACAGCCAGTCAATGAATCAACTCGCTCTCCTTTCACAGTCTCTTCGTGCCAGGAACATCTCCAACTTCAACGGAAGTTGTCTAGTTCTGCATCACCTCAACAGGAATCCGCGGATTTGCAGCGCTGTGGAAGGACCCAGCCAGCAAACGCCAACAGACGTGCTGAATTCTTTCGCTGTGGTGGCACTAGGCTCTCTTCGACATGGCTGTGTCTTCGAACTTGTTGCATCATCAACTGACTACTTTGCTTCGGAATTGAATCGTCTCCTCATTTGGTTGGGCTCCTCTGAACCAGCTGGCTGGAAGATAAATCGAAATCTCGCCCTTCTCATGAGTCGATTTTTCATCTCCCACGTCGCTGCATGGCGGATTTACGTCCACTTCCTCATTCATATCTCCTCCAGTGCCTTCCATTGGATCTATTATGTGTTTTTCGTTACTCTTCACGTTAAATACTTCCATCTTGTTATCCTTCTCCTCTCAGAAGCATTTCTGGAGGTTTATTTGAACCGCGGTGGGTGGAGAGCCAATTTCGTGGACCTTTTCTCTTCCTCTCTCCGACTAGCAGCTGCATTGATAATCTGCTTCTGCTTGGACCTCCTCGTTCTGGCGACTCTGCATCTCTCCTGTTTCTACGTCTATACCGTTCGGTAGGTTGCTTAAATTCAAGAAAACATTTCGGCTTCGTAGACTTTTTAGGGTTCAACTCCTCGCTGTTGCCGCAAGTTGGCGACTGTGTCGATCCGGTTCAAAGTGGAATCCTCTGCGGGGTCGTGTTGACACAATTCCCCAGAATGACGATATTCCACCAGTGGTGGCGAGTGCAGTTCTAGTGTCGGAGGGAACGGAATGCGAAGAGGAGAGCGTTGAAACTGCGCCTATGCCTTTCAGTCAATTACGACATTTGGATCGGGTGTTTGTGGCGACGTTTCTTGGAGTTGCGACGGGACTGTGCTTGCTACCAACCACAGTGGCTTTCTACGCCGCATTTTCCGTGGTGAGCTTGTGAATTATCGAAGTTGTGGAAGCATGCCACATTTTCCACCAGTGTCACGTAGGTGTGACGCCCCGAGTTCATTGCTTAATTTCACGTATCATATTTCTGTGGCTGATTCCACTGTTTGCATCCATCATTTCGGCAGTGTAATTGTCAGTTGAGCAATAGAAAAGTAAAACAATTTTAAGACAGATCTCCTGGTATTCGACGTGTTGAATGTGCGTGAACCGATTGTTTGGGGTTTCTTCTGTAGATCTACATTGCCCTGGTCTGTGTGAAAGCCATTCTTACTCGTATTGCCTGTGGAATTCTGGCGTTTCCACTTGGAGCTGCCGTTGCTTGGAGTCTGAATAGCTGGTCTACTCGAAGTAGGGCATACTTCATTGTTCTTCCCTGGATTGAAGTTAACCTACCATTCGACAGTCCCCAGCTATCGAATGGCATGATTGACCCTCCGTAATGCTTGTAAATACCTGCTATTCCTTTGCAATTATACCTCTTTTTTTCCCTCACTTAGCCAACTTCGTTATTGCAACACCAATTCTGGATTCTGTTCGTGTCCCATTCCTTTCCATGGATGTAAGGGTGCATGCGTCTGTATGCTGCTTATCCATGCAGATAGCAAGTAATGTGCTGGTTTTTTTGCACCTTTTAGCTGGTTCGAGGAAGTCTGAGAGATACTATGAAACGAAATTCCCTATTTGATACAAAGGATTTGTTTGGAAAGCGATACAGTGTGGGCAAGGTGCTGAAAAGTCTTATTTGTGCCAACCTGCTCTACCCCGTATCGGAAGACTGATATATTGCAGGCGGTTTCTTCTGTTTTGACCTGAAGTTCTTTCAATAAAATTGGTTTCTAGAAGAGGGTCCCTCTGTACTGTGGTTTTACTGGTATTGGGGGCGTTTTTCGGACAAGCATTCGGGACTGGTGAGCTAGGGGAAGTGGGAACCTTACAGGATTTCCCGGTGCACATGTGCCGTGTTCATAGGATCAACTTTGGTGGGTGTTAATACGATCCAAATGAACTTAGCCTTAATCACTGTTGCCATTGAAATCTCCTGGTATTTCAATTAGTCACTTTGGGAAAGCAGCCGACTAAAATCTGACGAGGAAGTTTACAAATATTAGTCAAAGTTAGGCAGTTGCGGTTAGAGCCCACAACTGTGCAAAAATTTTGAAGCTAAATAAACCATGTTAACTAAAAAAATTTAATCAGTTTTGCAAGTGGTCGAAAAAATTGAAGGAAAATCCTTCTCGTTTAATGAGAAAATGGTATTTCTATAGGGGCCCTGTAAGCCAATAAGAGCCGACCTCTGCTGCTCATTCGCCCACTTAGTCGTTTCTGATGGCATCCTTTAATCTGGTAATTAATTACAAATTTGCCTATCTTTCCGATTTGCTCTGTGCATTCTGATCAGATGCTACTGTTTCCTAAGGACGTGGCGAGTGTACAGCAGTTTGTTGACATGCGTTTGTGCCCCTTGCCCGAGCAATAGACAAGGCCTTATGAATAGTCAAATCGCCTTAAATGTTATCCCCTACTTGTCGGCGCATAACTTACATACTTTACACAGGTTTATTGCTTTGGTGTAGCACCTAACTTCTCGGTGGCTTGTGTGGCACTCTAAAACCTCAGCAGGAGTGATTCGATTTAGTAACTCTTTCTTCAGGTATTTACCAAATGTTTTAGTCTCAAAGCCCTTTCTCTTATTAATCCTTCTAGATCCGTGGCTTTTCCACCTCCGCAACCTCTCGTGCCATCATTCGTGTAAGTCGATGAAAGTTCTGCTGCACGCCCACCTCTTCATGGCGCCCTCAGTTTTGTCCTTCTGTAGCCCCCAACTCAGTATTTCGGAGTTGACGGCCGCTACGCCACTGCTCTCTACTCCGCGGCTATCAAGTCGAAGAACCTCGAAACCGTTGAGAAAGACCTCCTTAAACTCAAAAACATTCTCGCTACGGATGTCAAGTTGAGTCAGTTCTGCCATGATCCAACCATCAAGCGACATGTCAAGGTCCAGGCTTTCACCAATGCTCTGAACAAGCTTGGTCTGTCCAAGCAAGCCTCCAACATGCTCGGTGAGTTTGCCCCTCCTAATCTGATTTTCTTATAGAAATTCTGGCACAAAACGGCCGCCTTAACATCCTTTCAAAGGTCTTGACCACTTTCGAGCAGATCATGGTTTCCCATCGTGGTGAGGTGTCCTGTGTTGTGACCACCGCTAAACCCTTGGATCGTACTACAGAACGCGAGTTGACCAGTGCTTTGGAGCGATTCCTTGAACCCGGTCAGAAGCTACACCTCTCGCTTAAGGTGAGTACACATGGGCTATCTCCATTCCACATCAGTAGGCTGATGCTGACGTGTACCTCCGTCTTTACAGGTGGATCCCGAGCTCATTGGTGGTATGGTAGTTAATATTGGCGACAAGTATGTCGACATGTCGATTCTGCGAAAACTACGCTTTTACAAGGCGATTTTGGAACAACCGGTGTAGAAAGCCTTGGTACTGTTGAATTGATCTAGGTTTTTTAGCTGCAAATAAAGTTGAGATGTATGATGAATCAGTGTATGGTGATGAAGACTTCTCTTTGAGGTGTAAGGGGCGTGTTCATGTTTTTTTTTGGAGCCTAGAATTCTGGTGCAAGTCAACTTGCCGTTGCCTGGGTGTACTGCCCCGGAAGTTGGCGTCTAGAAGGCGGCAGGAAGGCCTCCCAGAAGTGAACCATTTGTCCTGCGTTGAGGAGCGTGAGTGACGTCATTGAATGCTGCTGAGTCACTGTCAGCGCAAGTTTCCTCATGTTTGGTTATCCAAGGTGGAGAATATCTTGAGTGTTAGTGATCGCCGTCAAAGACATGTGAAATACCATTCTTGCGAAACATTTACTTGTGGATGCTACTCATTTATATGAGTAGCAAGTTCCGACTCGGAGTTGGACGGTGGATTGGTTGCCAGCACATGGAGCGAACGCGACATCATGCGTCTTTCACCGCGTCATGATAACGGCAGTCTTATCAGAGAATTTGTTGACTCCGATATGTGGACAGTTCAAGCACTTATTAGGGTCGGCAGTTTTAACGGGCCGCTTGTAAACATCACGACGCTAATCACGAACACTTACCTCTGGTTGTGCTCGGACCTGGCCAGTAAATGCGCATTTTTTATTATCCACAGTGAAGACTGTTGTTATCGTCGGGGTGCATTTTTAGCTTCAGGGACCATCAAGCCTCTGAAAGGCAGCTGCTAGTTAACCGCATAAAAGGCGTTGCCAACTTTCATTACAACACTAAGGTGTTGTCCACCCCGAAGCTGTAATGAGGCACTGCGAGAGGATGGTTTATTACTGGCCTACGGAAGAGCTAAAGGCTTGTAGGTACCCGGGGGAAGGGGGAGGAGAAGGGTGGAGTTGCGCTACATCAGGGCGGAAGTAAGAACTGGGTGATCAAATTGACATGTAAAACGCATTGAGTCTGACACCCAGCTCCCCCTTGGTCGCCCCGGTCGCTGCTATGTGACCGGTGCCGCAAAGACCACCCACGAGTCGGCAACACGGGTGATGTAATGATTTCCCGAGTGGAAGAGGCATTTGGTCACCATAGCAGTGGTACATTTTGGTTGATTCGCTTTCTATTTCGGAATTTCCACTCATTTTTTTAGAATTTACTCCTGTCACCAATTCGGTGCTTCAGAGTTCCTCAAAGCGCGTAGAGAAGGGACAGGGAGTCATAGGAGGCCACGTGTCGGTTCAATCAGAAGCATCGTTTCAATCCTCTCTGCTGCATTCAATCCTTGCGCTGACAAGACCATCCACACAGGTCGGGATTTCTTTGGAACAGCTCGTCAACGACTCCCAGTGAAGGTGATACTTCACCTGCCGAGGGACTGGTGAAAATTAAATGCAGGAAAGTGAGCGATGGCATGTATGTGACAAACTGCCACAATGGACAAGATGCTACCATAGGAAAACTGACAGAAAACCGCACCAAATTTCTTAATCACTTAAGATACGGTGTCAATCAGCGTCTACCACATTGAAATCAAGACGATTTTGCAGTCATGCCAGATGATAAATTTAGACCTGAGTTTCAGACCGCCTAAAGGGCTTAAACAATACAAATCAGTCATTGAGGAGCGTTGAGGTGAGAGTCTGTGGTGACACACGACGTCAGTTAGCTTATTCTCTTATCTCCCACCGCTCCTGCAGTCGCTGTGTCAACACTTTTATGAACCATAGTGTATGGTGCTTTAGGTTGTTACCTCGGCATTATCCATTCAACGCTTCCATGAAATGGAAGGCACTGTGGAATGCATCATCAGGAGAACCGAATTGTCCCTCACTTTAAGTCCGATTGACACATTCTGCTGCTGCACCCTCCTCCAGGTTTTTCATACCACACGTCCTACAAGAAATATCGTCCGCCCTGACACTGGATTAAACAAGCTTCCCGAACTGGATGCACTTACCTGCCATTTGGTATGAAAAGGGGCGGCCAAATTCTCGGAGAGTTTTACGAATCAGAATAAAGAGTGGAGCAGGGGATGGACTGCGGCACAGTTGCACACCTTCGATGGCTCTGTCCTATACGATCGTTTTCCACTTTTTGGCCACAAGGGTTGATTGACGTGACGATGATACCCACATACTACTTAATTATAATTCAGCCACTTGGCACCCAGGTCCACTTCATCAAATGATGTCAGTACACATTGTCTCATGTTAGTTTTATCTTTAGTTGTCCCTTCAACCTCTTAAACAACTTGCCACTAATAAAGAAACTGATTTGATCTAATTAAATGAGACAGTGATGACTTGTCACTTGTTGTAATTAATGAGGCATTACCAGCACTCGGACACCCCTGTCTCCCACCCACACCCGTGCACTACAACACCATCCACCTTGAAGGCTTAGCATTGATGATGATAGATTGCAACCTGCAGATGGATTGCGACTACTCACAGTGCAATGTATGCACGAGAGAGATTCGAGTCAGACTCGGCGTTTGGATCTCACCCGACCTCAGTGGAGAGAGTGTGTGGTCGTGGTGGGACTACTTGCAGCAGTGCGCACCTGTTGTGAGGTGGTTCAGTCGCGACGTTGTCATCAGTCGGGATGAGAGGTGACAGTAGTTGGGCACGGCTGTAATTGAATGAGTTAACAAATCAACCTTTTTGTGCATAAAGACACACAAAGCCAGATACTCGTGCCTAAAAAATGTGCCAAGCGTATCATGATGACAGGGCGCTCGACTGGTTTCACGAACACCACGGATGGCGCCTCAGCCAGAGTCGTTCTTAAGGAGAAAATTAATCACCATGGCTCTAATGCTTTCATAGTTTTGAATTGACACCAACTGTCATAGGCAAATCCATTTAGCCTTTCTCTCTTGGCCTAGGTAAAATTAATTACCTGTGTCACGTATGTGCGTGATAGGGTGAGGGATTTGACTTGTAGCATATGTGTGGGGCTCGCAGCAAACACTCAAAGCGAACGCAATGCTATCTGAATTTTTTTTTGAGTACTCATATTTTTATGAAAGCTGGCAGGATGAAGTTGTGAAATGAACGAATTTTAGATGTAGAAATGTATCTATTGGAAGAATTAGCAAAACCATTTAAAAGGGCAACACGCTACTGATAACCGGGAAGTTAGGTAGTAAATTCAGCACAGACGCCATGGGCGAATTCTGTGCTGTGAATAATATCCTTCAAACCATTCTGTAATACTGTTAAACTACTCTTTTCAGATCGTTTGCCAAGTTGTTAGAGCATTGGCAATCAACGGGAGTGCGGTGGGGCAGGCGTACTGACTTGTCACATATGTGTGACGTTTGCGGTAACTGTTTGAAGCAAATGCAATATTACTTGGTGCCTTGTGAACATTCACATTTTACAAAGTAAAGTAACGCAAAACTACCAAAAGGAAATGTATTTTAACCCGGAAAAAACCTACAATTAAAACTTTAAAAACGGCTTGAAAGCGCAACTTACTACTGCTAAAAAGCGGACTTAGTATCAACTACGCCACTTGCACATAGCACAGTTTGTAGGCTCTGAATAGCACTTAACTTAATCCTTTACATGCGTCCATAAGATTTTCGAACCACTTCTTTTCGATTGGCTTGTCAGATTGTCGGTACGGTGTTAACTGGAGGGAGAATGGTTGGGTAAACAAACTAGCCTGTCACATATGTGTGACGTTTGCAGTAAAAGCTGAATAATAATACGACTTCACTTGATTTCAAAATATACCAACGTTTCAGCAAAATGCAACACAATAAAACTATTGAAAAAACGAGTTTTTAATGCAGAATTGAGTCTGTCAGTGAACATGCTACGTATATACTACTAATAACCGATACATTAAGTAGCGACCTTACTGTAGACTCGGGCTATTTCCAAGCTATGGATAGCAGATAAGCATACACTTTTACCAAAGTGAATCATTTATATGCTTCTGAAGGGCATTTAAGTCACTTCTTTAACACTAACATGCCGAAATGTCAAAACGTTGTCAGTCAGAGGAAGGGCATTTGGGAAGGTACATTTGTTTGTCACGTATGCGTGACGCTTGTGGCAACCATGTGGAGCAAATGCGATACTATTTAGTGTCTCATACGCATTCTTATATGTTGCAAAACGGCTTGCTATTAAGCTAGCAAAAGGAACAGCATTTTTACCCAGAAAAAACCAAAAAGAAAGAGTGAGCAATAACCATACAGTGTCCACCTAGTGCAATTTTTAAGCTATAAATAGCACTTAAACATGCCTTATTATTGAAGTTAATTCCTTAAATACCTCTACAAGATTTTTAACTTCACGATTCTTATTAACATACCAGATTGTTAAAATGATATTAATCGGAAGAGAGAGGATGTGAGGACATACTGGCTTGGCGCATATGCGTGACTCTTGCAGCACACACTAATGAAGTGCGGTACAACTTGATTTTTCAAAAAAGATCACACTCGAAGAAACATGATAATGTAAGGCTATCAAAAGAACGAATGTTTGGTGTAGAAATGAATCTACCAGACAAACGATTTGCAGGCACAATTTGCTACTTATAAATAAAAGTGACTAGCAGCTACACAGCATGCGCCTAATAAACTCGATACAGTACAATTGTATTATTGAAATTGATTCCTTAAATGCTTCCAACAGACATTCAAGCCACTTTCTCTCAATTAACCTGCCAAATTGTCAAAACAATGTCAATCAGAGGAGCGAGACGTGGATGGGCGGGCAAATGGGGCGAGGAGGAGAGGTGGGGAAGGGAATTATAAATAGTAACCCACTAATCAAACCGAGACATCAAACTCCTCCTCTCCTTTTTTGGTGCTCTGGGCATGCCATATTTGCTGATAAACTCCGTGCTTTTTCTAAAGCGGTCCCGAAACCACTTCTCTCCTCCTTTTTTTCTGCCTTCTATTTTTTATCTTTAAAAATGAGATGGGAAATCTCAGCAGTGTTGCCTGACCTTAATTGGGTCAGTTGGATACCATTATCAGTTAAAAAGAGAGGGAACAACTTCACCTTATCCTGGCTTGGAAGTACGACCTTGTAGAGGGAAACCGTCTGATAGTAAAAAAAACCACTTTATATGGGATACAGCTATCAAAATAAGGGAATTTTGAAATATGAGGTCATTTCAAAGCAACGTGAACAAGTCGCTTGATTGGGGAGGCTCCTATCAAAAAGACTGACTACCGTGGTGGTACTGTACCATCCTGAGTCTTCACTTAGAAACGGCGGGCACGAGGTTTACTGGCATGACACAGAGGCCAGGCCACCTTGAAAAGGGGAAATGCCAGAGCCCTAAGCTGTCCCTTCACAAAAACTGAGAGCCAAACAGAACTGTCCGTAGTGTTCAGTGTAGCCTGTTTACTGCTCGGAAGTCGTCCCTCCAACCATTCAAAAACACTGTCCGATGGACACCCTGGTTAAGACTTCCGCGCTGACTAACGATGTGGAGACAAATTTCGCTTATGCTTATAACCTTTGGAAGGTTAGGGCCAGCTAAGTGAGAAAGGCGAATGTCATCTGATTAAAATCTGGGTGGCACCATTCGACCTATTTCTGCCCAAAGGAATAGTCTTTTGAGACATCCTCATCTGGGTGCAACACACTTCACCGTAACCAGTTAGCAAGTAGACATCGTTTGACAGCCGTACTAGTCTTACCAACGTCTTTATGTCACCATCCTCCTATTCGCACTGACAGGTGTCAAGCAGGGTGAAGCTTAGCCAGACAGGGAGTGCACACACGAAAAAGTTCTCTGATACATGAAAAATGGAGGACAGCCACGTAAAAAGAACCAACAAATTTTCCCCCTCCAAACAATGCTTTTGCATAATAAAATCCTCAAGATAGTCGTTAACTCAACTATTCCTTTTAATATCTCACCCTACGTGAATACGTTTGACTCTTTTGTTTGAAAAAAACAAGAAATGCGAAAGAAATGCGTGGTCAATTGAAAAGAATCACCAAATAACGTGTCACTTGACCATAATAGCGTTATTTGATTCGACCGCTTTGAACATCAAAGCTTCGCTGACACATAATTTGCCTTCGGTTGACACAAAAAAGGCGGACATGACTAGGCTAAAAGAAGCCTTTTAGGGAAAGTAAAGGAAGCGGAATGCAATGAAAGTGACAATAGTATTTCCGATTTCCCTAATTAACAGAAAAAAACGTAATTAATGCAAGAAAAAAGGCAAAAGGGAATTTTATCTCCACTTCCTGACATAAAAACCGCAAGGTTTGACACTGATCCAGTTAATATTTACCAATTAAGGAGTTGATTCTCAGACAGGAAAAAGGAAAGGGGTAATCACTTCGGAGATAATCGCTTTGCACTGTCACCACTGAATGCACAAATTCATGCTCATTCATTTGACCAAAAGAAGTTTTGAATTTGGCAACATTTAGGAGACAAAATTTGCCTTATTAGTACTTTTGGGTTATTTCGAGATTACTGTCATCTAATTGGCCAATAAGAAAAAAAGAGCAGTTTTAAATCTGATTGGTTCTTTCTTAGCCAATGAGTAAATGGTTAAATAGACAAGTTAAAAAATTGATGTCACCATCTTAACGGCTTAAAACACACCATTTCTGCCTTTCAGGTGGTCTTTGAAACAATGACTGCCCAGAAGCATACTCGAGGAATGACATTCAAGAGAAGGGGACAGTGTGGTATATTGAGCCGCACGGTGTCTTCACTCTCCCTGGTTCGTACTTCCGCTTAGTGATAAGTGTTTCTGGGCGTGCCCTTTTCCTCGACCCCTTCCATGAGTCAATAGTAAATTGTATTCCATAGAGGCATAGCTTATTATCACTTCAGAGAGGAACCGGCGGGTTCCATTCCAAACGGCTGGGAGGAAACAGGTGGATGGCTCAATAAATGATTGGCGCTTAGTTAGCCAATGAAAGAATGGACAAAAAACCAGGGGACTGTGAATTCGAAATATTTTCTAGTCAAGTCCCCCATAAGTGCGCTCAAAAATTGCTAAATTGGTTTTTTTTCGCTATTCGTATCGACATAACCAGCATAGTTTCTTTCGACCTTGCAAAAGGTGTCAAGTAACATTTTTGTTGGTGTCGCATATAAGTGACAGTCATTCTCCGTCAATCCTTGGCTACCATAAGTGCAAAAAAATAAACCTGATACAATATGATGGATGTGTGATGAGGTTCCTAAATGGAAAACAGCTGTATTGATCTGTTTTTTTAAGGTAAATACTGAGCTGAACAAAAAAACCATGATATTCAAAGCCGCATTTAAAAGGTAAGCGCTTGGGCTAAGCCGCTACAGCTACCTTCGAGACTAATGGTAACGACTCTGTTAGTGTTCTGCACCAATGATAAAAGAACCTCCTCAAGCACTACCTATTGCATGTGAAATTAAAAACAGCCCACTACTGCATTAGTATTCCTTTCAAACTTTGTATGTATACTTTTCTTACTTTTCCTAGAATTCTCGAAAGTTATCCTAAAAGTGGTATCAATTAATTACTTTTTTATCATTTTGACGTCTTGTGATTGGAGCGATACCATTGGTTCAATGTCGACCAATCACCTCCTTGGAATATGGCCTCTCAAGTTTTACCAAAAAATTTGCAAGAAGTTTTGAGCAAATTAATTAATTTAATCTTTCAATTTAAAGGGAACTAAATTTAAAGGGAGTATTTCGATGAACAAAAAGTTAACCAACTTAATATGGAGTTGAAAAGATACGCGTTTTACGTGAGAATGGAGGTCACTCGGCTCTTTCTCATGCGTCTGTACTGTGTCGAAGGGGTTGAGGAAGAGGAAGAGGAGGAGCGAGTGTCACTTTAAACAACCTATTCCACGCTTCAGGGGCTAACAAATGAAAAAAAAATTTCTATTTATTTTAAGTGACTGAATAAATTAGTGCAAAAGTAAAATACTAACGATAGTTGAGAGTCAATCCGATGGACTCTGGGTTTTTGGGTCCCCAACCTCAATTTCGTGTACAGAACTGTGCCCACTGCAAAGCATCTTTGGGCATGAAATGGCTGTCGGGTTGACTTCGCTTCGACACTACGTCGGGAAGCGTGAAAGAGTGCTCAAGCCACTGCTAATACGAGGTAAATTGACGCGTCATCTCCGACTGTACCTGCCAAACTGCTCCTTCAAGCTGCCAGCTCTTCTACGACGACCCAGACGGTGGGCCTTAGTGATGCCGTGATTGCTTTGTGTCCACTCTTCTCGTGGGAGGATTTATCTCCTCTTTCATTTGGCTACGCGTTTTGGATTGATAATGCGTTAAGGCTGAAACAGACGTTCCACGAACTAAAGATTTATCCAAGGGGCTTTGAGTCCCCCCACCGATACACTACAGCATTCTAATGTCTTCCTGGTAAGGAGGTGGGTGTCCGACTGCTTCACTGTCTCCCGCGACCTCCTCAAGCCTTTGCTAATGGAGAGAAATTACCTTCAAACCTTCGAAACTTGTTGTATGTCAGCTGCAGAAGGTAGATGTCAAATACGGATTCATTGCTTCCAGGAATATGCTCCAATCTCAAATGGCGAGACTCTTCATTCACCCATCATCGCCTGGTTCTGGAGGTCAATAAACAAATGAGTTGGAGGTCTTATGGACTAGAAGATGAATAATGCTTTTCTATTCGCTCATTAAGCGATGCCTAATCGGTGGCTGCCAAAACTACTGCGTGTTGGAAGGACCGATGGACAGACGAACTTGGGATGAAAAATGGGTTTTAGGGTTTGGTATGCCAACGCTAGTTGGAAAAATTATTATGCCATAGTTTGTCGCCAAACAATCTACCGCTTTTACTGCCTCCACATGCCCAAGACACACACCAAGGCATTCTTCAGGAGACTATACTTGTTCCCAGTGTGCTTGTGTGTCCGCGGTGGTACACAGGCACCTCTGTTCACTGGGTAAGAGTCAAGTAAGGTCTCTCGGTCCAATCCCATTCGATACATGCTAGAGAATATCCAGGTCTGTAGAAAAGCCCTTAACTGGAAAAACGGGAAGTAGGAAAACCAAATTCTTTACCCTTAATTACCTCTTCTTGCTTCACCTGCCAAATTGACTGTTTGGAGCTAAGAGTGAGGAAGAAACGGAAGTGAATGGAGCCTTTAAGGAACAAAAAATCGGGCTCTCAGCTTCCTGATGCCGTCTTTTGAAAAAAAAATGAAGTAAAAAATTGTTCAGACACAAATTCTTTTTGAGATTTTGTATTTTTTAATAGCGATTACCTTTAGTAGACATTGCAGATCATTACAACTCCAGACCCAAGTTCCCAGAGAGTGGGGCTCATACTCACTCCTGTCTGAGTGGCCCACACCTAGCAGTTAGGACATCCACTCTAAAGCTCTTACCTATTCCACGCCTTGTTGGAAGCCTCGATAAGGTCCTGGATCTTGGTCATGGAAACTCCAGATTATGGCACCGGGTGGTGCTGGAAGACTTTTAACATCGATTCTCGCTCTTCACAGTCGTAATTGCCGACAAGGTCTACTGCCTTCCTCGACTCAACCTCCATCCTCATCGGGGTCGAGTTCTTGCATCACCATTATCAATGCCATCACCGTGGGTTCTGTTTACCAAATAGCCCGGGTAATTAAGCATGCACATTTAAACAAACACCAATTCATTGCAATTTAATTGTAAGTCCACCTCCTGACAGTAGATGGGACAGTACTTGCCTACTGATAACTAACTCAAGGGAATAGACAAAAGGCACCACGACAGCCCATAAACACTGAATAGGAGATGAGTGAGAATTGGAGATAGTTGAGACGATAGAGAGTGGAGGAGTTAACTACTTCATGTCAGATTACCACGATAAGTGTGTTGTACTAGGCCGAAAAGAAGAAATAATAATGCTTCGCAACAGAAAAGGGCGTTCACTACTTGTGACCAACAAGAGATTTACGTTGTCCTCTTTCAGGGGATGGGATAGTGGCAAGCATTATTATTTTCCCATGAAAGGCAAAAAGTCATTAAACTTTACCGTCAACTTCGAAAGAGTAAGCCTTGGCGCACATGTCTTGTCAAAAATTGATGTCAAAGAGTCCAACATTTGTTTGGAGAGGGAGTAAATCCTGCAAGGAGTCGAGGAGATGCATCCCCTGGGCATGAAATGATACCCGTCCCAGAAATGTGAGACGGGTAGTAAGGGTAGAAGATTGTTTGCCGAATAATGGAAACGAAAATCAAGGAGGTGGAAAGCATTACAAGTAAGTAATAGTGGCAAGTAGTTCTTCAGGAAGAGGACGCTTTCCCAAATATGATGCATCCACCATTGAATAATTCATCATTGGGACCAGAAGTGTGGATTATTTTTAGAAAGGTTTATATTTGGACATATGCCAAATGAGGCGACTTAAATGATTGACAAATGATTAATGGGACGGAAGTGAAGTGCCAGGAGGGTGCCAGAAGTGCTGTTCCCTCTGATTGCTTATTTCAACCTGTCAAAGGCATGATAGATGGCAGTGGAGGCCAATATACATGCATGGAAAACAACGTGACGTAGACAGAGGTGATGACTTTTAGGATGGAGTACTTCAACTGTAGATAAGCAAGACTGTACAGCATTGGCTGCCTTCGAGAGATTCACCATCAAAACCACTCATACAATAATTCTACGGCGCACAGCATTTCATCCACTGGAAGAACTGCAAAGGATTTGCTAATGGAGAATCCTTCGGTCACTGAAGGTCAGATAACCAATGCACCAATTCACCCATCCACTTACAGGTACTCTTCCAATCACTGAGTATCAAGTAAAAATACAGAAATTCATCCACCCATCTATCTATCTATCTATCCACCCATCCATCCATAAATCTTAAAATAGAATCACTTTTAAAGGACACTGGAACACAGGAGTCGGCTCTTTGTAAACAATCAGAATGCTTGAAAGGCGAGGGGCGAGACCCAGTTTCCGGTCGTGAAGAGAAAGTTAGAAATCGCTTCACAGTCAATTTAACCGACTTACTGAAGCCTTTTTACTCTCATCCTCCAGTCACGCATCTCATTCGTGTCTCCTGACTAAAATTCTTATAAGAGACACATTAATGTGCCAAAGTTGTCAATGACAACGCTTGTGAATGGTGTTGAAGGCGGTCCCTTTTCAAAGAGGCTATTTAGAGGGCACCATCCCTTCTACCATCCTCTCCTTGTTCCACCTGCTTCACTTAATTGCATTTAACTGAACAAAAAACCACATCTTTTATAAATAATAAACTCCTTATTATCACCCTCTAGTAGCAGTAGGGGAGCTGTAAAAACTGACTCACGGGAGAATGGCAGTGACCTTCAGCAGTTGGAGTGATAAATGCAATTTTTCCATTAGCTCGCCTGCATTTCCTGGTAGCATACATTAACAGTGGAGTTATTAGCAACCCGAAAGGTCAAAATACCTCCCCACTTTTGTCTTCTAGCTATTTCCAAACCATTTACGAATGTTAGAGGACAATTAAAATTACCTACACCACCATTTGTTGGCCATTTAAAGCAATTTTTCTTCTCTCTATTTAGCAAAGGTAAGAGAACGTAGACAGGATAAAAAGAAACAAGAATCTCAGAACTCACATTATTTGTTTTAATTTCTCGTTCAACAGCGCGGGTCCCATTAATCGGATCGTCTCGGCCTCCTTTTACGACTTTCTTCAGGGAAGGCTTGGACCTGGGGGGGGGAAGAGAGACGAGAAATAGTGTGTTAGCTGTAGGTGGCTGAGAGGCTATCAACGTCAAGTTCAGTAGTTATGACAACCACTCCCTCCCAATCTCGTAGTCCTCGTGGAGACAATTGGCAGCTGAAATGGCACAAAACTCGACCCAAGATTAGCTTCTCAGTCTTGATGGCTAATTAGAACCTGGCATTACTAAAACGTGGACAAAATGACCGATAAGGGAGAGTGGGGTGGAAGATGTGTCCAGTGACCCATATGCCGAGCACCGCCACCATCTTGGACTAATGTGAAGCCCATAAATCGCTCGTAATCAAAGAGCTGTCTCCTCCTTACTGGGATCAAATGTTTTCTCACTTTGATGAGGGGGTACTCTATGACCCTCGTTTCTGATTTATTTGTGATTTTTAAAGCACCGACTGCGTTTTTAATACCCAACATGGAGCAATGGCCACAGTGGCAGGAGGAAAAACACTTTATGTTAGAATTTGGAATGAGGAAGGCGTCCAAATAGCAGCTGGAAGGGTTTAATGAGAGTATTAAAAAGAAGGCGATTTCTAACGACGCCATCGAAAGAAAAGGCATTCTTTTTAAAGGGCTGATTAATATTTAAGTAGTATGTTTAGATCATATCACAGCCCAATCGAACATTGCGTCAGCCGCTATGAGGAAAAGGTATTAATGAAGTGCGGATTTTAATTTTTTGAGACTGCCTAACGAACCTTGGAGTAAAAAGGCACAAAATGTCTGTTAGCATTGCAAATCAGTCAGGTGGTCGATGTGTAAATGATCCTCTCCCAGCGACGCATTTTTATGGGAGGAAAGAGGTGAAAGGCAATAATGTAATAGGCCTTGAGTTTTATTTTCATCTGAACGATCACAGTCCCTACAGAAATTCGACACAGCGTAATTAAGAGGATCGTAAAGCCATCGATACGAATGTCTTTATTACTCTCCTAGGCTGGTCAATTAAGAATGCTACCTTTGGGATACAAAGTGGTCTATCTCTCGTGATTTTATAGTATTTTACTTAACCTTGACGTTATTAGCACTTGTTAGGATGTATTAAGTGACCAATCAGAAGACTCGTCGGGGAGCACGGCATTCGAGAAGTCCCAGAACATTCAAAAATCAGGCCCATAAATGAAGAGGAGTCCACACTGTTAGTAAGTTTTGACATCACCTTTCCGACTGATGTAGACGTTAACCAGTTGCATTACTCCACAAGGATGACATGCTGGACTCATCCAACTACTTTATAAGCAATGACTCAAAATTGTTCTCTGTCAATAAGAAATAAGGATGACTTTGAAACTGATGGACCTGTACTTGAGTAATCCGTAATTCAAAATTGAACGCTCTTCTACCATACTTTCACCAAATAGACCTGCACCAAGATGAATGAGAGACTCTTAAGGAAGTAAGTCATTGTGCCCATCACGGTTTGGAATAGGACAGAAAATACTCAAGCCTTCTTTCCCCATTCCCTCGCATTCAGCTTTTACAAATGCAACCAGAGGCGGTATTGTGTTTGAGACATTCACACCCTCAGTCTACAGCCCCCAGGGCAAAACCGGATGCTGCTCCTTACAGTCTAGTGCAATTTACGTGGTCATTTTTAACACCCGGGTAATAATTCCCATTCCCAAACTCCAAGAGTTGCCGGCTTGCCAGACAGAAAAAGTGTCAGCATGACACGCTCAGAAATGGTTAATTACTACGCCTTGCTCTCGCCTCTTCACCTTTTCCAGAGGCAATATTTGGAAAGGGGGAAAATTTCTCAAACCCAGTCAGCACGGTAAAGCATTTTAAAATACAACTGGCTTAAGAGCTCCGGTCACCGGTGTGGGCTGAGATTACCCTTAACGCCGCGTATTAGGGTCACTTAAAGGGAAGACAACATTGCGGTAGGTGTGATAGATGGCACACAGGTAGTAGACATAAAGCTGTAGGAATTACTGACTGAATCTTCCTTCAACGAATACGGTTCCTTTAGTTGCTTAGAATATGCCAAAAGGGCCCAGTAAAACTACTGCCTTGCATGAGAGACAGAGGCTTGTTTAAATTCTTCGCGCCTCTAGCCATTGTACCACCTACGAGTCCATAATCACTCACCACTTCCATACACTGGTAATGAATCTCTCTCCCACTTTTTTGTACTTTCAATTACCTTTTTAGAGGGGACTTTAAAGTAGGCCTTTCATAAAACAGCCCTAGTGTTAGGAAGATAATCCCACCAACAGCTACTGGCACACGAGATGTGCGCACTATGGAACATCGAGTAGCCTTGAGCAGTAAAAAATCTGCGAATTCTCACTTTGTCGTTCACAAAATTGCAGAAATTGCAGATCCATCGACAAAGTTCATTAGTGGTCGTAAAAGAGATGGTAGACTCACCTTATCGGAGAACCACTAGGTGACCTTCAGCCTTGCCCCGTGGCGGCGACTAGGATGTGATGATGAGAGCAAAAGGGAGACCATGGCGAAGGCTGAAGACGATGGGCAGCTTAGATTCCTCAGTCCCCATGGCTGGATGGTGACCTTGCTGCTAAGTTTAGTCATACTTTTCTGAATAAAAAGGCCTACCAGGACTTCAGCACATTGCTATCATCTTTTGAGGGGACGCGAGAGCACTACGACTCAAAATGGAACACCAGAGAAGCCTGCCTACCACTTGGCAATGGCATGGGTTGTAGACACCCGCTATTGAGGGTCTCAAGCCTTCCCTGATGTAGCGCCTTGTGCTGTGTGGCGCGAGATGCATCACTAACGTGTGGAGGGCCTAGGAACCACACTGAAAGCATAAAATAACGAGGGAAATTCATCCGATAAGGGGTGCCTAGCAGTCTAAATAGCTGGAAAATAAACAGGCTAGTGGAAAAGTGCTTTTAAGCATTAATTACTCTTACCATCGTGATATCCGTGATGAATGTTTGATAAGATTAGGAAGAAAGAGCACATACTGTTGGGGCTGCCTGTGATCGCAAAAAACCTTCCCAATTAACTGATGGCTTCGCCCTGACGATCCATAAATCAGTGCTCTTGCCTTCTCCCTTCTGATTGGCTTAGATCACATTAAATGGGCCAATAATCACTCTAGGTTCAAGGTCAATCGGTTACTATAACCACGCATGACTAAAGACGATCAAGTGACTCAGACTTCTACCTGGCTGTCAGGTGTGCACGTGCTCACCACATGCCGATAAATAAGAAAATATACTCGAAATCCTTTGCTTATCAATTATCTGATTTGGGGGATCGATATAATCAAGGCCACCGGCATACCAAGCCTAGTTTGTAACACACGGCCATGAATCAATCGGAGTTTTGTGACCAATCACAAACGACAGAATGCTCTAGCCAATCACCATTGAGTCAATTCCCAAGAGTCCTTCTTCTAGCCACTAAACAATATTAGTGACATCTGATTTCTAATTCCAAGGACTGACAGCCTCATTGACGCATTAAAGTAGCTGTAAATAGGTTTTATTGGCGATAATATTATAAACCACTTAGACCATTCTTTTAGGGCCGAAAAACAAAAGAAGCTATTCTTGCATTTCTCAGGGGCCTTTTGCCACATGCACATCAAGTGTAAGTGGACCAAACATTTTAATCTACCGTCCTCCTTCCTAAATTTTTTTAATTATTTCCTTCTGGATGCACTTGCTGCTTTTTGCTGTGGAAAAACAGGCGCAAAATTTACACGATAGTATAGAAACAGTGGAGCTCTTTGAAGTGGCGTTAGACCTGAGCGAGTTTGTTTCTCAACGCCTCAAGAGGCTACCGCTTACGGTGACTGATTAAAAATCCAGTAGTTTTGTGAACCAATGCCTTGCGAAAAGGTGGTACACGATGTGACACCTCAAGCGTAGGAATTTCGAGACTCCTGTGCGCCTTCCTCCATGACGCAGAACTGGATGTTAGTGCATTTTTACGTGATTCTACGCTTCTGCCAATCTGCGGATGAATAGACCAACATTTTTTAATTCAAAAGTACAAAAGCTATAACAATATTTCAGTAGGTAAAAAGGGGGGCAAAAGGTGATATCAGGGAGCCTTTGATTCATATACATTAATCGCTAGGTACCCACTATTAGAGGTTCTTGATGGGCTTGGAAAGGTTTGCCTTTCATCCACTTTTACACTTTTACAGAACCGCGACTGACAGACCTATCACCGCTGTGTTCACCAATTGCAATTCCTCGTGCCTCCTACCACGCCGCATTGCATCCACGCACTTCCAGTAGAGCCTCTACTTTAGATTAACAGATTCTGGATTAGGACTCCAGTTCCAACTTGACACAAAGCTGGCGTTCCTCTTTACCCTCGGGAACTGCGAGGTTAATGGAAAAGTTGTTTTATTCAAATTGTTGCTATGGGGTGTGTGTGTGTGGGTGGGTGTGTGTGGGTGTAGATCTTGGTCCATTTGAACCTTTCATTTATGTCTAAATATTTACTTAACTTTTCCAGAAAACAATCAGCAGAGGCTGTACCTCACCTTAGGTGACATACACGCCATGCATTATTGATGCAACCCTCAACAGGTAGACGTTTTCTTGGCGCCATGCAAAGGTATCATAAAAAGAGGAGAACGGCTGCATAATAAATGATTTCTTTACCCTAAAATCCTCCGACATGGAAAGAAAAATTGTTACCCACTCTACAATTTAGTGGTAACACTAATTTCACTACTAGAATCTGTCCATACAATGGAAGTTAAGGGTGTATAAGAAACATGATGAGGGAAAGGCTCGGAGACAATGTCATTCTTCCTCATACCAATAAATTGGCCATGAGAAGATCTGTCCTTTAGACAGGAATGAGGGTGGTAACCAGGACGACTCTGCCTTATCCTCATCCGCCTTCTAGAAGTAGGGGATCTTACGGTTTCTTAGCCCTGGACAGCCATGCATCCCCAGACAAAGGCGGTGTGACATGACAGGGAGGTGAGTAGAAGTGAGCTGGAATTGGAGATCGCTTTGATCACGCCATTTCCTCCCAAGGCTAAATTAACTCATTTTTTTGGCAACTATTTCAACCTGTTGGTATAAGCAATAGTTTAGGTTACCTTCTTTCCTCCAAAAGAGAACTCCACCTAGGTCTCTTTTTTCCTTCTCCCATAAATGTCTACTGACTGACAACTTTGACGTTCACACCGCCTTATTGCGGTCGAGGGTAGGAGAGGGGAGGGAATGGTTTGTTTTTTAGCCACAGCTAAAATTTGTGATCTTTGTGTCAAAGTTGACTACTACGGGAAGTTAAATGAGATATTTCACTTTAAAAAGCAAACTTCAGTTTTGATAGAAATTGTTCCCCATGTAATGGATGGATTGCACATAACGGAGGAGATGTTACCCACCGTTTGGCTTTGCTTAAAAATAGATAGATTTCGTAGGGAGCGAGCTTTTGTTTCGAAATGATGTGAGGTTATAACAATTCTTCTTTCCCTGGTTTTTGAATACCCTAGGAAACGATTCAGGGGTACATCCCTCCTGATTGGTTAATCTTTCATGAAGGCACTTCAAGGCCAAAGGTCATTAAAGAGAGAATGAGAACATCCCAAGGGTTTAGCAGTTCCTCCAATGGTTACTTGTACAAATAACACTTTCCAATTGTGCCATTGTTGAAGACATTGGCTCTTGGTTACTCTAATGGGAATCTTGACATGATCCGTCATTGAGCTCGCACATGGGGGAGTTCAAAGTTGGCTGCTCTTTGGCACTGCGAATGGGTGTACTTCAGAGATGTTGATCAGCTTACCATCTCACCAACGTGCTGTGCTTGAAGCCCTCAATAGATATCCAAATGCTATAAGCCTTCGTCCACACAATCTTACCTTCAACTGCAGCCACCGTCGGACGACAGGACAACGACCGAGTTACAGGTTGGAATGAACAGACGATTGTTAGTCTCACCCAACCCATGTCACTTAGACCAACATTATATCATGACCCACGACTACGCTACCATAATTTAATCATTCTATTCCTCCTCCCTCCTTTCCAACCAATCAGCTTTCCTCCAATTCATTCTTACCTCAGTTATTCCTTCCTGTCCCTGTGTGTGCCTTTGCGGTAAACCGTGGGAACATTTGTTTATTTGCTGAGGACTAGACAGGGGTCAGAATAATTTCCTTAAAAAACCTTAAAGATTAGTGATGCAGTGCAAGGGAGGTGCTATTTCTGTCCATAAAAGATACCTCATGCGCCATAGAATATGTGACAGGGTCGAAGGTGGAAAGTACAGGAGAAAAAGAGATGGAAAATAGGGAGAGGCAAGGAAAGAAGCCACATATTACTAATTCCCTTCTTCTACTTCCTCCTACTCCTCCTCTGCCGCATTGTCACGTTGCTCCTGTGCATCTAGATGCTGGTCTTCACTACCGTTAAGCCATCAGACTTAAACTGGACCTAAAAAGTAGTTAAATGATTGTAATGAGATGGGTAAAATTAAATTGACTTTAAAATGCGACATCAACATGCATCATTAAAACGTCGCCACCGTCAGCGTTGTCAAACA